>JAWRVF010000202.1:0-482466 GCA_036785485.1 Physcomitrellopsis africana | reverse complement strand
GTCAAGGCCATTCCTTTATTTTCCTATTATAACCTTTAACCAAGGCTTTTATAATTGGTGGGTGTCCACGTTCACTCTTTGTATTCTCTTCTTGGTTATAAGCAGTAGTCAATGATAATTTAATTCCACATCTCTTAAAGAACTCATAAGCTTCATGTGCATCTAATTCTCTACAATCTACAATGATCTTTCCCATATATCCACAGTGACAAATAACATCCTCAAGTAAAAATCTACAGATTTTTTTTGTAGACTTTGTTCTTAATATTGTGCCTTCTACTTGGTTTGATAAATCTTCACAAGCCAAAATTAAACATCTCATTTGCCATAATTCCATTGGCATAATAATCAAATCTACAATACATTTAAAATGAATAGCCAAAGGATATGTTAGATGTAGACTATCTCGATGATATATATTTGAATATATTTGACAAGTTATATAAAATTCTATAAATAAAGCTACATCTCAATATATATTCTTTCACTAATATTATTCTTTTAATTTAATAAAAGTAATCCAAATTTCTCTATATCCCACCCATAGACTATTATAAAATTTCTTGAATAATTTTTGTTGATCTTTTTTGGTACCTACTATTCATTGCGACATTCTAATGTTTGATTTTGGCCTCTTTTATAGAAATCTTCATTTTAATATGAACTTGTTGTCACGGACACAGAATATAGACTTAAAGTCTAAACAAGAAGTTCAAGAAGAACTGGTAGGAACTGGATTAATATCATGGACACATAATATAGATTTGAAGTCTAAACAAGAAGTTCAAGAAGAACTAGCAAGAACTAGATTAATCAGATGAGTACAAAAACAACACCAAAGAGGTGAGCTAGAGCTCCAAAAGATGTGTTGTCGAGACTGAAGAACTCTTCAGTCTTGACTCCAATATATACTCCTATCTAAGAAGCTTCTCAAGCAGCTTCCTCCAACTAGAGAGCTTCTCAAGCAACTTCTACTAACTAGGAAGATATTAGAAGGCTCTGGAAGGTTCTAAAGAGTTTTAAGAAATTTCTAGAATGTTCTAGAAGGTTCTAACAAGTATGTCCTTGACATCACCTCCTCCTCTAGCTTCGAGGTCTCTGAGAAGCCATTTGAGATGTATACTCACAAACGTAGGAAATCAAAAATTTGTCGCATAGTCTCTGTAATATACTCCAGCTGTTGTTCACGAGGCAGATGATTCATGGATCCTTTTTCTATTCATTTTTCCAGAGAAGGCTTCATCTTCACGCTTCGTTAATGACCAGCTTTTGGTTTATTAGGATATCGTCGATGGAATTCTTGTACCTTTCGTGATGCATTGGCAAGATTTTTGGCCAGTTCCCATGTTCTTTCATTAATATCGTAGCCGCTCCAATGCAAAAAATACTCTAATTTATTCCATCTTTACCGTGAATCTAGTATCCTTTCCACCTCATATTCTTTATTGTTTTCAATTTCTATACTAGGTGGCGGACATTGCACTCTTTTAGAAAAAGACGATTCTCGATAAGGCTCTAACAGAGAAACATGAAAGACAGGGTGTACCTTCATAGCAGCTGGTAACTCTAAGCGGTACGCCACAGGATTGATTTGCTTTTGGATAACAAATGGTCCCAATCTCTAGTAGTCCAACTTATCACATGGCCGCTTGGTCTTGATATTTTGTCCAAGCAGCCATATTTTATCTCCAATCTTGAAATTAGGTGCCTAATTCCGAAATTTATCCGCGAATGCTTTGTAAGACTCTTGGATAATTTGCAATTGAAGCTTCAATGTGGTTTGAAGCTCCGATAGCTGCTGCACCAATCCTTCAGCTGCTGGGTTGTTATTCGCTGATGGACTCAATAGATCAAGCTTCAGATGGTATCCATAGTTGGAAAAGAATGGTGTTTTCTGAGTCGACCCATGAAGGGTGTTGTTATATGCAAACTCGGCTAGTGATAGATATGCAATCCAATCATCTTGCTGATAGTTGATGCTGCATCGTAAATACTGTTCCAAAACTTGATTCACCCGTTTTGTTTGGCCGTTAGTTTGAGGATGGAATGCCAAAGAAAGCTTGATGTCCACCTTCAATATTTTAAAAAAAGATCTCCAAAACTTTGATACAAATTGGGTTCCTCGATCCGACACGATATCATCTGATAGACTATGATATCGATACACATTATCAAAGAAGAGCCTTGCTATATCTTCGCTTGACGATGTCTTCTTGCAAGGGATAAAATGTGCCATCTTCGTAAGTCGATCCACTACAACAAAGATGCTATCAAATGAATTTGATGGCGGCAGATGTGTAATAAAGTCCATGGAAACTGAAGACCATGGACGACACGGAATAGGCAATGGCTGTAGAAGTCCATAAGGGCGATGTCGAGGGTTCTTGGATCTTGAACAAATGTCACAAGAGAGGACGAAATCCTTCACATCCTTCCACATTTGGAGCCACCAAAAATCTCAGGAAATAAGTTCTAAGGTTTTGTTGAATCCAAAATGTCCCGCAGTTGGAAAGTCATGACGAGATTGAAGGACTCGAAGTCGTGTTGGCCCTTTTGGGATATACAGCCGCTCCTCAAAGTATAAGAGATCTCCTTCAACCTTGAACTTGTCATCATTGATACGCTGCTTAATATCAAGGACTATTGAATCTTCAATGGTCGCAGCACGTACTTGGTTGAGGAAGTCAGCATCAATTGGCACCACAGCAGCACAAAACCTGAATTGCTCTGGCTTTAATAATGTCGTACACTGTTGATCAAGCGCTGCTTCTTCAATCTTTGGCACAAGATATGATCTTCTTGATAAGGCATCGGATAATCCTTGCTGCTTTCCAAGCCGATAAGTGATAACGAGGTCAAATCTAGATAGCGATATATTCCATTGAGCTTGACGACAGTTTAGAATCCGAGCAGACATGAAATATTCCAGATTCTTGTGATCCGTATATACGGTCACCGGATGCGCAGCTCCTTTGAGGAAGTGACACCACTCTTAGAAAGAATCCATTATAGCAAGGAGTTCTTTATCATGAATCTCGTAGTTGATTTCAGCTGCAGAAAACTTTCGTGAATAGAATGCAACCGGAGGAAGCTTATTGTCGATGCCCATGTGTGAAAGTACAGTTCCTAAAGCAAAATCTGAAGTATTGGTTTCCAAATAGAAAGCCTTTGCAAAGTTTGGGTGTACCAAGATTGGAGCCATAGTAAATGCCGTTTTAAGATTTTGAAATGCTTTTTCTGCTAGAGGTCCCCATTTCAGCTTATCTTTACATGTTAATCGAGTGAATGGAGCAGCAATTTGAGAATAATTCTTGAAGAAGATCCGATAGAAGTTAGCAAAGCCGAGAAAACATTATACATCTCTAACCGTCTTTGGAACTTCCCAGGACACAATTGCTTCCACCTTCTTGGGATCCATCTTCAAGCCTTCCGTAGTTGCAACAAATCCTAAAAATTCCATCTCAGTTTGGTGAAATAAGCACTTTTCCAACTTGGCGTAGAGTCCTCATTCGCGTAGTTTTTTAAGTACCAAATGAACGTGCTTCTTATGCTTTTCTTCATTCTCAAAAAATAGCAAGATATTATCCAGATAAATGACAACAAAATCATCTAGATATTCTCAAAAAATATCATTCATCATGTGTTGAAAAACCGCCGGAGCATTGGTAAGACCAAATGGCATGACATTATATTCAAAATGACCATACCTTGTACGAAAAGCTGTCTTCCATTTGTCTCCTTCTTTGATTCGCACAAGGTTGTAAGCTCCCCTTAGATCAATCTTTGTAAAGATCTTTGCACGTCCAAGTTGTTCCAGAAGACTAGAGATCAAAGGTAATGGATAGCAATTCTTCTTTGTCACCTTATTGAGACCTCGATAGTCCACACACATCCGTAGTGAGCCATCTTTCTTCTTCCAAATAAGATTGGTGCCCCAATTGGCGATTTTGAATGACAAATGAAGTTCTTAGCTAGGTTCTCGTCAATGTATTTCCGCAACTAAGCCAACTCCATCTGCGATAAGTTGTAGATTGGGCCAAAAGGCGGTTGTGCTCCTTCTTGCAATTCTATGGCACAATCATATGGTCGATGTTCTGGTAGCATATCAGCATTCTTCTTTTGGAACACGTCTTCAAAATCCTTGTATTGTTTTGATATTCCTGCTGTTGAAATCTGCTCTCCAATAATTGGAGCTGCATAAATGACCAATGGTGTGCCTTCCTTGCATGATCTTACAAACGTTCTTGCTCCAATAAACAAAGATTTTTTGGTTTGGGGTCTTCTTCCAGGCTTGTCCTCAAGTTGTTCTATGAAAAATGTTATCTTCCGCAACCTCCAATCTATGGATGGATTATGTTTTTCTAACAAAGAAAGACCAAGAATAATAGGATTTGATAAGGTGCTAATAATGTTGAAAACAATATAACTACTGTGGTCTTTAAATATCACTTCTATAGGTTTTGATGCATATATGACACTACCAGATAATAAAGATCGTCCATCTATTACTTCTATGTGAACAGGTTTGAATTTTTGTACTAGGAGAATTTTGTGACGCTTAGCAAATTTTTGGTCTAAGAAACAAGCAGATGCTCCTGAATCTAATAAGGCTAAGGTTTTTTAGTTTTTCAGGACCAAAAGACAAACGAATTGTAAAACAATGGGCAGGTTGAGTAGAAAGAGAGGAACCTGGTTTTGATTTGTCCAGCCGCACGGTTCCTATTGTGGCTAGGCATCCTCGTTTTCCTGAATAAACGCACTTCTATTCTTGATGCTGCATCCATTTTGCTTCTTCGGACAGTTTCCAACTCTATGGCCTTCTCCACCACAATAAAAGCACAAACCTTTTTTTATATGCTGCTTCTTTTCTTTTGGAGTAAGGGATTTGATACATACCGCATCAATCTGCATGTCCTCTGTCTCCGCTTGTGAATTTAGGCTACTTGCCGATATAATTGCGCCGCGATGACTTGTATATTGTCTGGAGCGTTGGTCTTGGCAACGTTGAAATAGGCGATTATTGCACTTTACAGCTTGGCTAATGGCTTCGTTGAGCGTTTGTGGATCAGGAAGAGATAATAACAAATCCTTCACGTCATCCGTTAGATCCTAATAGAATTGGCTCATCAATGCTTCTTCATCCCAATTGATGTCGCATGCCAATTGCCTAAAATTCGATGGATAGACTGATGCAGAGCGAGTCCCTTGTCGTAGTGATCGAATTTTTGTTGTAGCCCACCGAGCCTTGTCATGCTTGCCAAATGCTTCTAAAAATGCCTCCAAAAAATCAAAGTCGTTTTCAAAATCGCGGATCCTTTTCAAACAGAGGAGCTGAAAACCACATATAGAGCTTGTCCTGGTAAGCGCTGCTGCAACCAACCCAATGCGTGATTCCTCCGTCGGATAACGTTCGGGTTGTAGAGCTGTTATTAACTTGATTTGATTGATGAAACCTCGAAATTTGGAGCATGTGCCATCAAACTTGTCTAGAAGGCTAATTCGAGGTTCCTTTCGTTGTGGAAGTAATAGTTCTTGTTGAATCATAGGTAAAGCTGTTTCTTCTGGTACAGAAGCTCAAGGCCGATGAAGCCCAAATTGTGCTATTCCGGATGCTCTATGATTATGAAGTCTTGCAAAGACTCCTTCCATCATCGTAGTTCTCTGCGATAACGTAGCAAGAGCATTCATAATGGCGTCCATCTTGGACTCCAAACTTTCACTCATATTAATGTCTTAACCTCCAACCATTCTAAGAGAAAGGAAGTAATTGTTTCTACAAGGAGGAAATATTGGTTTAGAAGAGGGTACTCTGCAATTTCTAAAACGCCTTAAGACCTTCAAAAAGAGGGGTAATCCACTCTCTCCAAGAAGAATAAGACTCCAATATTATGACAAAAAGATATCAATTTAGAAGAGGGTAATCCGCAACCTCTAAAATACTAGTGTACCTTCAAGAAGAGAGATAATCCACACTCCAACGAGAAGGAACTAACTTTGATATCCAAGGTGAGAGTAGTCTCGACAAACTGTCATGGACACAGAATATAGACTTGAAGTCTAAACAAGAAGTTCAAGAAGAACTGGCAGGAACTGGATTAATATCATGGACACAAAATATAGACTTGAAGTCTAAACAAGAAGTTCAAGAAGAACTGGCAGGAACTGGATTAATCAGATGAGTACAAAAACAACACCAGAGAGGTGAGCTAGAACTCCAAGAGATGTGTTGTCGAGACTGAAGAACTCTTCAGCCTCGACTCCAATATATACTCCTACCTAGGAAGCTTCTCAAGCAGCTTCCTCCAACTAGGGAGCTTCTCAAGCAACTTCTACTAACTAGGAAGATATTAGAAGGCTCTGGAAGGTTCTAGAGAGTTCTAAAAAATTTCTAGAATATTCTAGAAGGTTCTAACAAGTATGTCCTTGACACTAGGAAGATATTAGAAGGCTCTGGAAGGTTCTAGAGAGTTTTAGGAAACTTCTAAAATGTTCTAGAAGATTCTAACAAGTATGTCCTTAATACTTGTATGCCTTTTTTTTTATTTTTTTAAATTTTTTAATAGGCCAATCAGTATGCTTGGTTAATATACTCAAATAATGTCTAATACCCAATAACTCTTCTTCATAATTTTTTCATGAAATGACATATCTTCCTTATTCAATTATGAAACTGAATAAAATTTTGTATATACATTATCAATATCCTCAATCATCTCATCTTCTCCATCATATTTTGCTCAAGATAGAATATTTTTTACTTGATTGTCTTTTCTTATAACATGTCTAAATTCCCGATTTAATGACTTATTATTAGCAATCCAACTCAATATTGCAATATCTGGTGTTGTATAATTAATTATCACTCCAAATAAAGGCAAATAATCTGTTTCAATTACCACCATTGTCCTAATTAAATAATCTTTTTTAATTTTCATAGTTGAAACAATTTCCAATAATTCTCTTTTCACTTATGAATATGTATATTAGCAAGTACTTAGAACCTTAGCTCCAAATTGAACTGCAAATTTGTATCTATTTGAATCATCTTAAACTATAGCCCATCCAATAGCAATTGGATTAGTATCCACTATAAGAATTATTGGTCTATTGTACTTATAATCAATTATTCTCAATATTGGAGGTGATGTCAATAAATCCTTTAATCTTTGTATTGCTTTGAAATACTTTTTTTTTAATTTAAATCTATAATCCTTGTATAATAATTCATACAATGGATCTATTATGTGAGCATAGTGAGGAATCCAAATATGATAAAATATACATGTATCCAAAAACCTTCATATCTTTGTTAAAGAACTGCAATCTTTTTTCATTCTTTCAATTGCATCAACCTTGGTTGGATCTGATTTCCTTCCACAAAATCCACATAAATGTCCAATAATTATAGCTTCTTATATTTCAAATATATATTTTGCACTCGATAATATAAGATAAATTTCTTCAAGCCAAGTCAATATCTTTTCACAATCTTATATATGATCAATAATATACTTGCAACATCCTCTCTTATCTAAAGTTTCATTTTTTTCTTCTTCTTTGTACCCTTTTATAGGAACATCATTTAGAAAAGACATAGTCTTCTCAGAATTAAAATCTCTCAACACCTTGTTTATCCCATTTATCATATATGTTACTGAATTGGTAGCACTTTGAGAAAGAATACACATTCTAATTAGTCCAAGTGGTATTCTTATTATTATGTCATGTCTCTATTCTCTATTGCAAGTTGAAATTGATTATAGCCTAAATACAAATCACCCATTGAATAGATTGCCCTTCTTACAAATGCTTCAATAAATTCATCCATTATTAATCTAATTCCTACATTTTTAACAGTCATTATATTTATTGGTTTCATATCTTGAATAAATCATAATAATCCATTTTTCTTACGTACTATAAACCATCAATTAGAATATAATACAAAAGATGGCTTCAAAATCTTTATCTTCATCTTTTTTTTCAATAATTCCATTAAACTTTGCAAATATGCCCTTGGTATTGGAATTAGCCTCAAATTCTAAGGCACATGTGGTATAATAAAAATAACCATTGAAATTATAATATTTGGATCCACACACCTAATTTCATGAGATTCAAAGGCAAATGGTTTACCTTTTTTTGCTAACATCTCTTTGAAGTACTCAATTTTCTTTGGCAACAAAGAACCATCAAAACCAATCTTTAATTCCTCAAAATTTTCTTTAATGAACTTGAGTACAATATTCCTTGAATTCCTTAAATTCTTTTTCCTTGATATTTTTTTCATATGTTCTTTAGAATCTTCTCGTAAAGATCTGGCAACAAGTTTCACCTTCTTATCTATTGTCTTATATTTTGTTTCAACCAATATCTCTGGTGCTTGAAAAGATTCAAGTATAGAATAAATTTTTCTTGAATAAATTTGCACAACCTTATCATCATTTGCTAATCCAATTGATGTAATCATTTCCAGAGAATCTTCTAATTTATTTTTTTCATAAATATAAGAAATCCTTTTATCATCCTCTAATGTTCTTAATTCATATAATTCTTTTTTAATATCATATAATCTTTTCTTTTCTTTTCTTTTTAAAACTATAATTTTTTTATACATAATACTTCTATTTTCAAAAATATTAATAAAGCTTATATCAAAGGTACTTATATCTTGTAAGAATACCTCTTCTTTTGTATCTCTATAATCCCATTTTATAGTGGTATTCTTCAAAAATCCGTAAATTCTTCAACAACCCTTGGCAATGGATTCTCTCTCAATTTGTCTCGATTGCGTTCATGATTTGGAAGCACAATCAAAAATTGTATTGCTTTTTTTCCATCTTTACTATAAATCCATGTATAAGTTGAACCATCATCAAGCATTTTTGTTTCCATCCGAGTTGTGATAATATATGATTGTCCCAATATAAGAAGATAAGATGTTGCATCTTGAATAAAGAAATTTTGCTCCATTGCAACATCACCAATACAAATTTTCACATTCAAACAAGCACCATACAATTCACCTTGTGTATTATTAGCTACCTGTATTATCCATCCATATTCCATATTAATTAGCTACTTTTGTTTCATAAAAAGATCTTTAGACATAAGATTTATTTTCAAATCATAGTCAATTAAAGTAACAACTGATTCATTCATATCTCCAATCTTCACTAATGCCTCTATAGTTATTTTAGCCTAATGCTTTCGAGTATAATGACTCAAAATTTCTTTCTCTTTGTCAATTGGATTATTAAAATGTACTCTTTGATTATAACTCCTTCCTCCACTTGTTGATTGTTTGCAACAATTGTCAATTTCATCTTCTTTATCCTCACATATATGTGCATCAATAGTATGATTTGATCCAATTTTATCTATTAATTGCCTTTTTTGCTTGATACTATCAATAATAATATCATAAAATTCTTTCTTTGTAATATCCAAAATCTCCTCCAATGTAAATTCAACTTTAGTATTAAACACACGTTCTTTAAGCATCTTCTTTAAATCTGTTGCTGCTTCAATATTAGAGAGAAGTTTGTAAGTCGTTGACTTATATTTTTCTCTTAAGTTCTTTGATTTTTTTTTCACTGATATTGAGAAAAGATTCAATTTTGTTGATGATTCTTATGAAGCCATCTCACAAGCCTTATTTCCTCGAGTCTACCTCTTAGAAGAATTTCCTTCTCTTGTCTCATTAGAATCCTGTTTTTTCTTTTCTTCTATTAAGGCTTCATATTGACTCTTAGCAATATATGCATGTACTGACAAAGCTTCTATAGGATCCTCCCAATCCATGGTTTCATAAATTATTGTAGCAGTCTTCAATAAAACTTCTTATGGCATTTTTTTTTATACATTATAGAAATGACAGAAGATCAAAGTCTATTTAGTTCAATATTTCTAGAAAAATCTTAGTTGCTATTGTCATCCATCCTAGTACCATAACTTGTAACTTCTATCATTACAATCCCATTTGTTGCCAAATAATCTTTAACCAATGCTTTTATATTTTCTTTACCAAAGTTAGTATGGAAAAAATTACTAGTATGTTTTAATGCCACCTTTCCATCTTCCTAAAAAATAATACCTTATTATGCCATTTCATTGAATTCACCATAATCCTTTCAAGAATGAAAATCATCATTACACCAAATACATCTTTGTATATATCCTTGTTTAAAAGTAGCTTTTGAATTCATTGTAGAAGTCTTCTCCTCAAGCCTTGCAAGTTTAATTTGAAGATCTTGCATTTCGTATATAAGTTCTTCAATTCCCATATCTTCTTTTTTTGATGTAGTTATTGAAGATTAGATAATAGGTACTGTTGATCATGAAGTGAGCACTTGAATTTTAGATACTTGCACAATTCTTTGAATACCAATCCTATCCTTTCTCCTTTTTTTTTTTGCAAGTAATTCCACTACATCTTTAATTTCTTTCCATTTTGTTGCCAATCCTTCATTCTCTTCTTTATCCTCAAGAAGAATTTTTAACCTTTTTTACAATTCTCCATCAGTTGCTTGAAGAAATAATTCAACCTTGTTTGATTCCAAGGTTACCTTTTCTACTTTCAATAACCAAGAATATTGCCTTTCAAACTCTTTTAATAATTTAGTAGCTTGTAATTTCTTATTAGGACTTTTAATCTATTCCAAAAATAATTTCTTAGTAATCCGATCAGAGTCTTCCAAGAAACATTCATCTCTCAATGCGTGACTAAATATCTTTCAAGAATTTCCAAATTGTTCCATAATTGATTTTACATATTCTCTTATCTCCGGCATCATAGCAAGCTCATGTAATAAAATCATATCTTTTTTAGAAACTCAATTCAATTCCATTTTCTACACATAATATCTTAAATATTTAAAAATATTCCTTCCATCAAATTGGTTGATCTTATTAACCATTGCTTGCAATGCTTTAATTGCCAAATTCTCCTTATAATCATTATTGTTGCATAAACAATATAAATACTTGAAACATATTTGTAATATTTGGATCCAAATACATATCTTGTCCACCAAAAGAAAATCCACTTGAAGCTCCACTTAAAGATCTTTTTGAAGCCCCTCCCAAAGCTCCATCAAAAATTCCAAATTCAACCTTCTTACCTTATTACGCCATCAATTTCAAATAATCATAAATAAAATCCAACAATTTTCACCTTAAAATTTATTTTGGGTTTACTACTTATATTGTATTATATGTTGTCATATTTGAGAATACACCGGGCACCTGGCTGTGGAGGACAAGGTTACAATTCACAAATCTTCAAGAATCCTTAATAGATTTCATCCATATAAAAAAAATTTGATTTGAATTTCAAATCATTGAATGCTTAAATTGATACAAAGTACTTAAAAATACTCTTCTTAATAACTTCAACTACATATAAAATCTAATTGCTTTGTTACTTGTCACAATTAAGCAACTTAGATTTCTTCTTGTAAGTTTTAATCTTAATTAGTAAACTTCAGTAAGCTATAGCTCTTAGTTTGATTGTTAACTTGATGTGAAATTTTGCACACAAATACAAATATAATTCTTCTATATGTTCAAAAAGTTTCAGCCCTATTCAACTTACAGATTGTCAAAAATTAACCAAAAACCACACTAATGTCACTTAGCTGCCAACTTGAAAGTTGATACAAATATCCCAGCAGCAATTTCTTTGTCTCCAACCTTTAACTTCAGCTAAAAATTGGTGTGAAGCTTGTTCTTAAAGTCTTCTAACATTGTGCCAAATTTCACCTTGATTCAATTAATAGATCTTTTAGACATTGTAGAAATCCTAAACAACCTTAAACTACCAATTTTTGGCATCTATTCGTACTAAAGATCAAATAAATCTCAATTGTACTATTAGATTGTTATAAATATTTATTTATTCTTAGCACACTCAATCACCCACATATTATCAAATTTTCAATCATAGATGTCACTTCAATTGCATACAACAACCAAGAGTGTTGATACTAATTTTATTGTATAAAAACTTAATTTTCCATACAAATCTTGATTTTAGGTAGTGATTGCTAAGTCCTTTCAAATCCTATAGAAATAAGCCTAATATCTTTGAAATGAGCTTAAAGCTAGCTTTTTAGTTCTAATTGCCAATCTTTGAATGATATAATATCTTACCTTTGGTGGCCATTTTTGTGGCTAAAGGTCTGATTTCGACCCTATCTCATACACGGTTGATCCTTGGATATCAATCCAACTTATTCTAAGTATTTTTAAGCTTAATCCTATTTTTAATTTAATCTTAGTATCAACCATATTAATTATTTATCTCTTTTATCCTATTTTTATTAACTTATGGCTTTTTAAAAGTAATAAAAAAGTTTCTACAACTTAAAAAAAAAATTTAATAACTAACTTTTATCTATTAGCTATTAAAACAAGAAAATAATCTAAGAGGCTTTTATAAACCTTTTCTTAAGTATCTTGAATTCCTATTGAACTAAGATAATTGAATATTAAGTAGAAATCATTCTTGTCTCTATTTTTTATCACATAAATGTGTTATAATTAAACGTGTCACAATATGACAACATATCACTACTTGAGCTATACAAGATAGTAGCTATACAAGGCAAAAGACAAATACCATCACCTCTTATAGAAATGGATAACAATGAAGAATTTGATGTAGAAGCGATTTTAGATTCAAAACAACGTTGAAATCGATTGGAATATCTTGTACATTTGCATGGATACGATATTAGTAAACGCATATAGGAGCTTCCAAGAATCTAGCAAATGCATCAATAAAAGTTAATGCATTTTATCGACAACATCCATCAAAATTAAGATATAGAGTCAAAAAAATCTTCGATATAAAGTAAAGTAGGTTCTATATAGGTTTCATTCTATCTTGTATTATTGTTTGCTATTTTCTTGAATTTATTTGTGCTAAAGAGATGGAAGATCAACAACCAGCAAATTCAGGTGAAGAGCCATTGTTTCTTGACTTATCAGACAAGACATTACGACTATCACGACCTTCAAGATAACATAATAGATATGAAGATCCTCAAGAACGATATGTTCTTTCTTGAATTGATGGCAAAATATAATGTGTTTGATATTACAACCTTGGAAGAGACTCCCAATGTTTGGTAATATTTTTAGAGGTAGGAACTATTCTTAATGATGTTTCAAATATTTTCTTTGAAAGAAGTTATGAAGGCCTCAACAATGATAAAATAACAAGGTGGTCCTCTTGCCTTGGTATCGGATACTATCAATGGTTGAAAGGACCTATCAACTATCTTCAAAAGGAACAAAGATCAGAATATGTAGCAAGTACAATTCGACGTATCTTAGACTTTTTCAACATGTAATCACCACTCCTCATGGAACTCATCTCTAGAAGAGGGGATAACATTACAAACATAAGATTTATTCTAATAATTATCTAGTTAATATAAATTGATAGAAATAAATAAAAATAAATTATTTTAATAATATCTTATAGAAAAGCTTCTTAAAAGCTTTATAGATGCAAAATCACCTTTATGCATGTCTATAGGTGATTGGTAGATTAGAAACTTTGCCAACAAGCTAGCCACGTGTTGCACATATTGGTAGCTTATGTAACAAGCTAGCCATGTGTTGCACACATTGGTAGCTTGTGGAATAAGCTAAATATGTGGCACACATGTAGGAAAGTTGTCTTACAAGTTTGACATGTGTCTTGTAAATTAGACATGTGTTGGAGGTTCTATAGAATGCCGCCACATAGTTCTTAGATAGATAGTATATATAGAGACAAAAGGAAAGCCTTTTTTATTCTTGTCAATTCCTTTCTTGCTTCTAGTCTAGTTCAAGAGTCTCTTATATTTTCTAGTCTTTGACAACAGCCATTCTAGTTTCTTCTTGAATATACATATTTTATTATTTCTATTTTGTCATTTTTCTTTGACAAAGTTTTTACTAACTTATGCATCTGTTTCAATTTGTAGCCTTGACAAAAGCATGACTATGTATTCTTGAAGCTCGTCACAACTTCCTTGTAGTAAGACATTTTAAATATAATAAGACTTTAAAACTAATATCAAGAGATTTTTGATAGCTTTAAATGTGGAAGGCTATTAAAGAATCTATATAGTCATGCAACATTTATTTAAGATCAAAAACTCCTCATCATCAACCTTACAAACTTCTCCAACCATTACTTATATTAGAATAATTTTGGTCTTTTCTCTCTATAAATTTTATCATGGATCTTTTAAATTTAAGTTCATATAATTCTATATTTATGATTGTAGACTACTTCACCATAATGGTACATTTTGTAGTATACACAAAATCTATCACAAGTAAAAAAATAGCTAAACTTTTTTTTGATAATATCTATTGCTATCATGAATTATCAAGGAATATTATATTAAATAGATGGATACAATTTGTATGAAGATTTTAGAGAAACCTTTTCAAAATATTGAAGGTGAATATAAAATTATCTTCAACTTTCTATCCTCAAATTGATAAACAAATGAAACAAGTAAATTAAGTTTTGGAATAATATATGAGGTGTACCATTAATTATCATCAAGATGATTGGACAACTCTTTTGCCATTGGCAGAGTTTGCTTACAATAATTTGGTACATTCTTCTACTCAACAAACTCTATTCTTTGTGAATTATGGTTATTATTCATGATTTGATACTTTTGATTTTTTAAAAGTTAATAATCCTATTATAGAAGATTTGGAAAATTAGTTGTCATAGCTACATGCAATAATAAAGGCACAATTAAAAGAAGCTCAAGAACAAGAAAACATCAATACAAATATCTACTGCAAGAAACAATCTCAATTCTATGTGGACGATAGAGTATGATTATTTCATTGTAATATCAAGACTATTTGTTCTTATGACAAGCTCGATTATTATAGGCTTAGACCATTTTTAATTTGTGAATAGATCAATTCAATTGCTTATCGATTATATCTATCAAAATCTATAAAGATCCATCTTATATTTCATGTATCACTACTTGAGTCATACAAGATAATGGACATACAAGGAAGGAGACAAATGCCATTGTCTCCTATAAAAATAGATAATAATAATAATAAATTTGAAATAAAAGAGATCTTAGATTCAAGGCAATGTCAAAATGAGCTAGAATATCTTATACATTAGCGCGGATATAATATTAGTGAATGCACATGGGAGCTATCCAAGAATCTAGCAAATGCATTAATAAAAGTCAATGCATTTTATTGATGACATCTATCAAAATCAATATGAAGAGTCAAGAAAATCTTTCAAAGATTAAAGTATGTGGCAAGTATAAATTGGTGCATCTTGAACTTTCTCAACATGTAATCACTACTCTTCATGAAACTTATACGTAAAAAAAGAGATAAGATTTATTTTAATAATTATCTAGGTAGAAATAAATAAAAATAGATTAATTTGATAATATCTTATAGAGAAGCTTCTTAGAAGCTTTATAGACACAATTTCACCTTTATACATGTCTATAGGTGATTGATAGGTTAAAAACTTAACCAACAAGTTAATCACATGTCATATATGTTAATAGCTTGTGGAACAAGCTAAGTACATGGCGCTCATGTAGGAAACTTATTTTGCAAGTTTGACATGTGTCTTACAAATTAAACATGTGCTAGATGTCTATAGAATGCCATCACGTAGCTATTAGGTAGATAGTATATATAGAGATAAGAATGAAGCCTTCTTCACTCTTATCAACGCCTTTCTTGTTCTTAGTCTTGTTTCAAGAGTCTCTAGTCTTCTTGTCTTTGACAATAGCCATTCTAGTTTTAATATTATTCTATCTCTAAGTGATTTTCTATTCTTTTGAGTGACACAAGAGTATATTGACATTTTGTTCTTTTATGATTCATGTCTTTGATACCCAAATCATGATGAAATAGATAATAGACTTCTATGGCTTTTAAAAAAAAAATTCTAAAAGATTTAATTAAAGATTTTGATATAATCCACTTTTAAAGTGAGTAAGTCTTAATATAATGTTTTTGTCTAATAGGTTGCTTTAAAGATGAATATCACATTTGTTGAAGAAATTTAATAAAATTATGTTTAAAACTTTGTAAGTATCTAAAAGAAAAAACTTCATCTTCACTTGCATTATGTGAATTAATATTTATTAGACATTCATCAAGTTGGTTGTCTAAAATTGTTAAGTTTCCATTGATAGAAGATTCACTTTTTTTTTCTTTTATGTCTCTAAATAGAAAACTTAAGATATTATATATATTTATATGTCTTTGTTTTTTAAATTATAAGGAGGTTTGTTAGACCTCAAAGCAAATCTACATATAATATGTAATTTATTATATTATTTGTAAAACATATGAGATAGTCATAATTATCTTAATCCTAATTTTTTAAAAATCCTAATTCTAGACTTTATCTTTTTGAGTGAGATTGGACTCAATATAATGACAATCAAATGCTAAAGTTAGAAAGTAAAATAAAAAAGCACAATTAGCAAAATCTTAATCATAGCAAAAAAAAAAAAAAAAAAAAAAAAAAAAATCCTACTAAAGAAGTTTTTGAAAGAGCAATAATAGACCATTTTTATTTTAAATAATTTTTAATTTTTATATTTTTTATTCTTATTTAGTTTTAAATGGATGATATTATCTAATGCTCTAAATATTTAATCATATTTATAATAGTCTTGTTTAGCATTCAGAAAATTAAATTATATTTTTGATATTTATATGGCTATTTAGTTAAATTAAAAAAAATTTAAGAACTTTTATATAAAAAATAAATATAAATATTTTAAATAAGAAATAAATTTTTTTATTAAATAAATTAATTTATGAATTTTAACTATTTTTATTTTATTTTATTTTTATTAATTTTTAAGATTAAATATTAAAAATATTTAATATAATTATTATGATTATTAATAATTATTATATTTTATTGAATCAATAAAGTAATCAAAGATATTTTTTAGTAAATAAAAAATAATATTTTTTTAAAACTTTCAAAATATTAGAATTTGTTTGTATAATTATTTTTTTCTTATAATATTAAATATATTTTTTATTTATAAACTTTTTAATAAAAATCATATAAATAATAAAATTAATAAAATATTATATCTTAACTATTAATTTGAGGTATTTTAAAAAAAATCTTATATATTAAGCTCTAGCTTGTATTTTAGTCTTTTTTTTATTTTATCATAATTACTTTAATATTATTTCAAATTAATTAACTAAATATTTTAAATTTAAAATATTTTATAAATACATGTAATAGATTTTTTACTTGACTTTGTCTAATAATCTTTTTAGAAAGATATGCCCTTTTTAAAAATTATATATATATATATATATATATATATATATATATATATATTTCTCTATTATCTTTGATTCTTTTAAAAAATTATTTATTTTAGATTATCCTTCCAAATGAGGAGGTTTTTATGGATCCTAAAGTTTAAAAATAAATAGAATTGTGTTTATAATCTTTATCATCTAAGCTCTCCAAGTTTTAATTATTTCTTCCAAATAACTATTTTTTTTGATTTGGTATCAATATAATCTCTATAAAAGATGTGATTTTAGTAGATATTTTATTTTAATTTTTATGTTATATATATGTATATATATATATATTTATTTATTTATCTATAAAATATTTCAATATAACATATATAACCACTACTCTTGACTTCTATTGCAATTAATAATAATATAAATTAGAACTAGAAGAAATACTTGGTTAAGGTTGAAAGAAAATCTAATGTAATATTTGGTACATTGGTGTGACTATAATGTCATTAACATCAAATTTTTAATGATTCATCTTTTTATATTAAAAACATCCTCTAGTAGTTCATATGACCAAATAAGTAGAAGTTTGAATAAAAAACTTCTAATGCAAAATTTCTATTGCAAGTACAAATAGATGCAAAATAAAAACAATATTCACTTCAATCACATCTTTTTTTAAATTATTTGGCCTTGCAACTTAGAAGACTTCTTGTACCTTGGTATACATATATCAAAAAATATAAGTTCAAATATATAAAGATATAAATTTATATACCCAAAATAAATAATGAAATTTACTGTAAAATATTTCTTTATTTAGTTAATATTCAGAAATTTAAAAATATTAATATTCATATTTTTAAAAAACTGTTTTTAGATTGTAAAAACAATAGAAAACATTCACCACAGCATTTTATGTTTTAACGTGATATCAATGTGTAAAATATTCTACATAATTGTGACAGAAAATAACACACCTACATGTCTAAAATATTGTATAAATGTGTTCTAAAATTGGAATCATATTTAAAAAGATTTATTGCTACATGATACTGGTAGCTACAGTTGTGAATCAGTGTTTGTATGTTTGGGATGAAGAATCTCTTCAGTGATTGGTACGAAGAAAACTGCAAGAGCTATAGGCATCGCATTAAGATCCATAACTAGACTGGCCGAAGAAACAATATAAAGGCTATAACATAGCATACCATAACATAAAATGAAGTAAAATTTCACAATAGAACACTACCGAGGGAGCAACAAACGAGGCAGCCTGGATCACGGAACGAGCAGTGAGTGCCTTCAATTTGAAATGGTGTTAATGTTACAGGAAATGTAGAATACTTCACGATGCTTTTGCAGCATCCTCTCATCCCCTTAAGAGTGAGGATCCACATGGAGGATTTGCGATGCACTGAACCCACAAGTCAAGTTGTATCAAGGAGATTGTGAAAACTACGAGTTAGGAGTATCGTCATGTAAGTTTCGGTGGAAACCAGTGCTGTGCAATGAAAGCAGAAAAGCTCGGGATTCATGTGCCGAAGCTGAATCAAGCTTCGAAACTTGGAGGTTGCTTGAAAAAGAGTTGATTGTACAAAAGAATCCCGCCGATCACCGGCGCTGGAAGTTGAGGAACTTGATTGCATAGACGTAGATCGCCCCGAACAGAAGCATCCAAATGAAGATCATGGGACCGACAACAGGCAAGAAGTCGTGCTCGAATCCAAACGTTTCCACGAGGTAGTCTTTCACGTTGATATTTCTCGACTCGTCGCCAACTATAATCAATGCCCTTGTGATGTCTCCAAATTGTGAAGCGATCAAGCCATACACAGTCCAGGCCAAGGGGCAAGTCCAGTAGTACCAGATCCACCACCCAGGGATAGCCTGCAAAACGGTGTGGAGACGTCCAGGACGTCAGACATCTTTCACATCTAGTCGTAGTTTGGAATTCTACCGCAGAGTAACGATCAGTCCTTAATGTATGAGATTCAGGATATAACAGATAAGAGATTACCGCATGTGCATTACAAGCTAAGGCAGAGATCCAAGAGCTTACCGGTCGTGGGATCAAGAATCCAGCGTAGAGATTGAACAGCGTGGAGAAGAAAGCACTGACGATGGAAGCCAAGATGACATTGGGAGTGATGGCCACCATCATCATGCCGTAATACGTGAACTGCAGCAAACTGACGATGGTGATGTAGTAGTACCAGAAGAATTTGGCGGCGGTCCATTCGAAGCCCAACATGGAGTATGTGATGAGGCAGTATATGGTGGCTTGCACTAGGACGTAGGGCACTTCCATCAATACTTGCGAGAGTGCATAAGGTACGGATGAGTACATTCCAGCTGCCTTTTCTCTGTAATGCACCGATCGCTCAATGCTCACCATTGTTTGAACCGTGCTTGCGTTGTTAAAGCAGATGAACAAAGTTGCACCATACAAAGCGCCCAAAGTGATCACCAAGTCTGTCGACCTTCCTCTGCAAATGTGAAAAGCAGCTAATGTGAAGAGAAGGTTTGAAACCAGAGTCCAGGGGTCCACCCTCGATTCGAAAAATACCGAGAATTGAGAATTCAAGACCTAAAAAATAACATAGATAATTGAGTGATCTTGTCTATTTTGGCCATCTATCAAATGCTGCCCTCCGAGATGGTCAAAAAATTTGACGGTCACTTTAGAGACATTCGGACCCCGAGGGGTTAAAGAGATGAGCAATACGCACGAAGGACTTGGAGTGAAGGTGAAGACGCTTACGTTTTGTGCCCAACTTGCCAGAATATACTTCCGCAGATAAGTGCCGTGAAGAAAGTAAAGGCGAAACGAACGAGATTGTAATCGGGGCTGCGCCAATACGTTAATTTCTGCTTCCAAAGGATGCACTTGAGCTGCTCAATGGAGGTCTGAGGGTACTGGGTTTCAAATGCCAATGGCTTCGATCCTGGAGCTCCTACGCTCAACTCTTTCACGAGATCTTTGTTGCGCTTGTAGAGATTAGAATTTCTATAATATTCCGCAAAGTCCATGTTCAACTGAAGCTCCATGTCCGTGTTGGTTACCTCCAGCATCCAAGTTGCAGGGTTGTAGCCCTCGACGATTTTGGGAATTCCAGGCACGGCCTCAAAGTACTCAACTAAATGCTTGGACTGCTGGCCTAGTTCGCCTGCGTAGATGACCTGACCACCCCGCTTTAACAGCAGGAGCTCGTCAAAGGCCTCGAAGATATCAATGCTCGGTTGGTGAATGGTGCACACAACCGTTCTTCCCGTATCCACCGTGTTTCGAACGCATCGCATCACAATAGCAGCTGCTCGCGCATCCAACCCACTCGTGGGCTCGTCCATGAAAATAATGGACGGGTTGGCAACCAACTCCACTGCAATTGTCAGCCTCTTCCTTTGCTCCGTTGACAAACCTGTAATTCCTGGCAGACCTACAATGGCATTCTCCAGCGGCTTCAGTTCCACCAGCTCCAACACTTCCTCCACAAAGACCTGGAGGACAATAGAAGCTCATCAGCACTTGTATCATAAAACATGTTTGAAGAATTCTGAGTTACCAAGAATTATACCATGAAAGCTTCTTCCATTCCTACATTCACAATGGTGACTTGATGAAATAGCATCCCTGTGAAGGGAAGAATGCGTTTCCAGACGACAACTAACCATTTTGCTTTCGTCGTCGACTTCGGCTGATAAACGAAGCCAAGCTGAGTAGATTAGAGATTCCCGAATCGTCACTTGTGGGGAGTGGATGTCGTTCTGCTCACAGT
Organism: Physcomitrellopsis africana; assembly: GCA_036785485.1. Classification (NCBI taxonomy): domain Eukaryota; kingdom Viridiplantae; phylum Streptophyta; class Bryopsida; order Funariales; family Funariaceae; genus Physcomitrellopsis; species Physcomitrellopsis africana. The sequence continues at coordinate 461,377 of JAWRVF010000202.1, read as the reverse complement.
AGCCTGAGATGCGAGCAAAGGTCTTTTGGACCTTTGGGTGAGCAGAGATGCGAATGTCACCCTCAATGTAGCCACCCGTCTTGCGACCAGCTAGCACATCCATGAGAGTGGACTTCCTGGAAATTGAACAAGAAACGTGTAAGACGATAAAAGAGGAAAATCATAAGATGTTGATTGAAGAAATTCACCATGCCTCTGCAGACTAATATGAGATCTGGAGCTACAATGAGAACCAAGAAAGCGGTAAATGAAATCATACCCAGCTCCACTAACTCCTACCAAGGCCGTAAGGACACCTGGTCGGAACGCCCCTGTAATCTTATTGAGCAACTGAAGCCTGGTCTCTGTCATTTCCGGTGTTTTCATTTCCTGCAATTACACATGATAACATACAATGTGGTTAACTACTCATGGTGACTATGATTCTCGTGTGCTGCATGTTTTCTTTTTGTTTCGAGAGAATTTGTAACTAAGCTTTCAGGAATCTACCTTCAAGGTTGTCAAGGGTGATATAAATTGAAAGCATATTGTTGGAGAATTGTGGGTTGAGGAAGGTTTGAGGTGCACCCTACCGCAGGCATGTCAACGAAGTAACTAACGTCGTCGAAGGAGATCGACAGTTGTTGAAATGGTAGGATCATTCCGCGCTTCACTTCTACAGCTACATCTCCGACATCGGACTCAGATGGGCGGCCACTTGTTTGTGACCCATGGCTTCTGGACATCGAAGTAGACGCCACTTTTCGTGACTGAGATTTCGACTTCGATAGGATTACACCAGTACGATTAGCTTCCTTCTCTTCTAGCTCTTCCTTGGACATGATAGCTGGAGGCTTGCCCACACCTGCACAGCCCCACAAACAAGGATCAGCCGATCGTCAATGATCAAACTTGATACAACTTTGATGTGAAGATAAACTGAAAATTTCCCGGATGAATTTTCTGAGTTTATTGATATCAAAAAAAAAAAGTAAAAAAAAAAAAGTACTGAAAAGACGGCATTGGGAAAGTATTTGAAAATAAGTTACCCACTAATGAACACCTTGTTTTGTGGTTACGAAGAAGATTTCAACTCACCAGGCATGTACTGAAGACCCAGGGTAAACCCAATGTTGAACACCACATAGAACCCTAAGAGAGCGCCAATGCTAATCCAATACCAGTACGATTGTGTAAATTGACCACGACTCTGCAAAATTCTGGCGCCGACGGTGTTGTGTCCACCGGGTCCAGTATATTGCTGCATAGAAAAGAAAATTGGACATGAACTCATGAGAGGAATCGTTCAACTGTGTTCAAGAATACTATTGCCTTCGAGGCAATGAAAATGTACTTCATCACGAATTGACAAAGATGCTCAAGGGTGGCGTACCGAGTCCCAGCGAGAAGCTGTGAATTCGTTGGAGCTAATCCCCTGTACAGCGTAGCTCATGTTAGAAATCCAGTAACCCCACCGCCACCAAACTGGCATGTCTGGACGAGGAATGATGAATCCTCCAAGCATAAACAGGAGCAGGAGGATGATCCACCCGAGGGTAAAGCCCAATGTCATTGTGCGGCACACGGCTCCAATAAATCGAAACATGCCGCCTGCTTGCTGCTGGATCAAGAACAAGATCAAGAAGTATTTGAAGAACGCGCCTGGCTCAGGTGCAAACCCCGTCACGAAGTAGGTCATGCAAGTGAAAATGCCAACCTCCAAGATTGACACGGGAATGCTGAGCACTGCGACAGAGAGAGAGTATGCCCATGCTGGGGTGAAGAGCATGTTTCGTTGTTTGATGAGCACGGGAAGCCTACCAATTGTGGATGCAAGCTCCCCGAACCCGGTGAACATGAAGGTGATCACTGCGTAGAAAAGGGCGTTGAAGTAAAGAGCCCCATCAGCAACTGTGTTTGTTGCAAGCCGTGTGCGGAAGAAGGTGGTCATGGAAATGAAGGCGCCAAGCGTAATCTGGAAGAAAAAAGGGCTCAAATATCAGTAATCCAACCATACTCCGAAGCTCTTCGAAATCTAACGCTGAAGTCAATTGATTGACAAGCAGAAGAAATGGTTCACGAATTTACCTGGATGGCTTTGATAATGTACACGATGCTGTTGCGCTTGTTGAGAGTCAACTCCCTATTGAAGGTAGCTAAGAAAAGCTCTTTGTTCGAGATTGCGTACTTTTGCTTCGCAAGGGCAGCAGGATGAGATTTCTCTTTCGGAAACGGAATCGCCAGTTCGTCCCGTAGTTTCACTCCGACATGAAACCTCTGAAACTCTTCTGCGAAAGACTTGACGGGTATGTAACGGTAGGGTTTATAATTATCTGCCCAGTATTGTTCCTGATCCTTGCGTGATGTGACCTCCTGCAGAAAATCTGCAATGCCTTTTCTCTCCGGGCACTTGAACCCGCAACCCTCGAAGAACTCGGTCACATTCTTGATGGGACCGTGGTAGATGACCTGCCCCTCTGAAAGCAGGAGCACATCATCGAAGAGATTGAACGTCTCAGGCGCCGGCTGCAGCAACGAGATTAAGGTAGTGGCAGACATCTCATGCGTGAACCTGCACAAAGTCTTAACAATTGAGTACGTCGTCGAACTATCCAACCCTGTGGAGATTTCGTCCATGAACAGCGCCTTCACTGGACCTACAATCATCTCTCCTGTTGTAACCCGCTTCTTCTGACCACCGGAAATACCACGGCGCATTTCATCTCCGACCACTGTGTCAGCGCAGACGTCGAGCCCGAGGATCCTCAGGATATACTCCACCGCAAGGTTGTTTTTGGGTCCTGGCATAGCCGTGGCCTTCATGTAGGTATCAACATCGCGATCAGGTCGAATCCCACTCTCTTTCTCCCTCTTTGTCACCTCCTCGAGTATTTCTGGAAAATTGCATCAACCAGCAAAAGGACACAACGGCAGCGATTAGTACACTTCATATCACATTTCAATGTGATATTCACCAACAATGATTCCATCGGGGCTTAGAGGATTTACCATACTGCGGCCCAACGCCCTGAACGTGAGAAGAAAATTGAAGTGTCTCCCGGACTGTCAATTCGCCGACATGCAAGTCATATTGGCTTACGTACGCAGCCGTCTTCGGTGCCACAAACTCGTTGTGGGTGTGCCCATTGAACGTGACCTTCCCTTGCACCTGCAAAAACTCAGCCACGCAGTTTAAGTGCATTCAGTCTTGGTACATCAGACAACTTCCAATTTCGAAGCACAGCAAATGAAGAATGGTACGAAGAAGCAGCAGCGATTCTACGGAGCTCTCACCTTGAGGCTACTGTCTAGTGCCCCAGCCAATGCCAGCAAGAGTGTAGTCTTCCCCGATCCAGGAGGCCCAAGAAGCAGCGTCGTCCTGCACCAAGTGTCAAAAAGTCATTCCCATAGCCAGAAATCATACCGTGAGTAATGGCGTTGCGTCACAGCTACATTCCACATTGCCAAGCTCAGACAAAGTCTAAAACTGCAGGATCATTGGAGGTTACCTGCCAGGTTTTATAACACCGTTCACATTGTCCAAAATGGTAAGCACTTGCTTCTTCGAAGGAGATAAGTGCACGAACTCAGCAACACTCTGTTCGAATTGCACAAATTGAACGTGAGTCCTGACAACTATATCAAAAATAAATAAAATAAAATAAAATAAAATTCGTGGTCTCATTGCAAATGAGGCAGATAAGAGAGTGAGGATTAACACCTCCATAACGTTGAGAAAAGTGTTCCAAAGAGTGGGCAGGCCTCTGCTTCCGACGTGACACTGCGCCTTGATTGTCAAATTCTCGTAACGAACCTCGATCGTGGGGAGCTCCAAACCAACTCTGCAAAGGTAACGAGAATCTAGCAGTCAGTTTTGTTAGGATCACCAACTCCATCGTAAAAATCTTTCTACAGATTCTGAATTCTAATCTTTGAGTATGATTCTGCCAAGTATTGGTTTGTTGTTGATTTGACAGACCTGTCTAAGCGCTTCCGCATCTTTGACAGGAGCTGTTCCTCTTCGTTATCTGTTGGGCGATGCAACGTTTGCAGAAGGTGGTGGAAATCCGCCATCGACAGATTCTTCACATCAACCTCACGTATGCTTCCTGTGTGCTTCTGAAGTATGGAAGTGCGGATGCGTCGGTACGTCGGGAGCTTCTCCAGGGCAGCCCATTGCAGTGCGTCTTCATCTTCGTCCTTGTGGGATTGCCGAAACGATGAATCCAGCGGGTTGCCACCAGCGCCACCAAATAGGCCATAAGAAACTCCACCCGAGGGACCAAGGCTGTTGCTCAACAGATCCCGTGACACTCTCCGTGACCTCGATTGCGAGATTCGTCTTGAACCATGAGTGCTCATGTTATTCGACAGGTGAATGTTCCAGAGCCCCTCGTCGCCCAGCTCCGGATCCTTCTCCATTTTGTTATCTTTCTCCATGGCTTCGTCTGCGACTTTCATGCCCGCGCCAACTTTTTCAGGCTGGGCGAGAAACTATTCCTGCTTCAAAACCAAATTCCTTACTAAGGTTAATTCAATTTCGTGGTAGGGCTTGTCATTTGCACAATATCTATTTGAATGACTCCAAGCGTGTGCGTTGACATCTGCTGTGCAGCTCAGCCCCCAATTGGGCTAGAACTGGAGAATTACGGCGGAAGTACCAACTAACAATACGTAGCAGCAATTGTCATTCTGCACGTGGTTGAAATGATCGAATCGCAGCTCCTCTTCACGTCTACTTGAGAATACAAAACCTAAATTATATCAAGTGGATGTTTATTCCATTTGATGCAACCGTACAAGAAGAGTAAGAAAGACCATTCACGCAATGCTCCAGCGCTAAGCTGAAAGACACATCTGATCAAGCAACAACGAACTAGTCCGAACCTGCAAGCTGAGAAGTTTACAGATCGCCAAGGCTGAAGTGGTAACCTGATACCGGAATGAAGACACAACTCCTACAATTACGCACATTCCGCGCCCGAGAACAAGAGATTCTTAGTACATTCCGGGTGGTTGACGTCTAGACGCGCTGAGGGAAAGACGTCGTCAGACAGACTCGTTGTAGTGCTCTTAGCAATCAGCAAAGATTTTCATGCCTATCCCCTTCGCGGGACAAAAGTCAGACGTATGGATATACAATGCGAGCCCTACGACCCGAACGTCATCACCTGGAGGAACTCAAACGTCTCAATCTAGTTTAAATGTCTTACGGTGTCGAGATTCCAACGCCGGGCGATTGGTGTAGCTGCCAACATTCTCAACTTTCTGTTCCTGGGAAGCTACCCACGAAGCAGAGATCAGCCACCTACAGTGCCATGCTCAAATCCTAGGCAGCGATAGATCGCCGTCCAAGACCAATCCATTCAACTGAACACATCCATCTTCTAGAACATGCATCCCCTCTCACCCTCACTATCACAGTTCCAGATCATTCTGAAGTCAGGGATAGTGGGGGGCCAGGGCAATATATGCAACGCCGAGGAGATCGAGGTGTCGAGCGAGCGAAAGGATTCAATGCCAGGTGCATAACTCAGCGCCCCTAACGAAACTCCTCACGCAACTTAACAGCATGGACTTCGAATCCGCACCGCAGCAGGTCAACATGGTAGGTCGAGTCCTCAACGTCATCAGTCTAGGCCCCTGCAGAGCTAGTAATCCGCCGTGGTACCTGGAGCCATCTGCATTGGTTGTTCTAGAAGCCGGAAAAGGAAAGCGTCGCCTCCACCGGCAGCAACTTTTGACAGGGCTCCGACATATGGGAGACCCAAGATGCCAACTTTGGCAGTGGTGTGTGCCTCGGTGGTGCTCGTTCCTCCCACATCCTTCGTAGCCGCAGCTCCGGCGCAATTCTGAAGGAACCCAGCCTCAAATTTGGCCCAGCGTTGTGCCGGATGCGCCTAGATGGCTGCAAATCTGCTCCCGGTTGCTCGTCCTGGGCCAATTTCCACCCCCGCCTTTATCAGATTTGCGGCCTTCCATTCGAGATCGGCAGATCCTCGCTTCCGGATCTAGCATTCGCGGAGTGTGCTCCGGGGCCTTTCACAGCGCCCGCGGTTACCGGCTTCCGAGATTGTGTCTCCGTTGGGGTTGGATCTCCGTGCCATCTGTTCCGTGGAAGTTTCCATTGACAGGTCGCAGGGCTCAAAAAGTGGAGGCGTTGAAAAGTAGTGTGGATCCTAAAAAGATGGAGACGACGACACGTGTGGCTTAACTTTTGGAGTGAGACTTTTGGTTACTTTTTAGTAGAATGTGATGGATTTTTTTAAAATTAATTCTCAGTTGGAGGTCCGATGTTTAGAAGTTATTCATTAGATCATTACAGATTTCTTTTCCATATTTACAATTTATGATATATGGGAGCGATTATTAAACAATTTGTTTGTATTTACGTTTTCATTTTGAAGATAAGTATGTGTTCAATTTTCCCCATGCAAGAGTCCAAATTATTGCATTCAAATTTCTAAATTATGAATATTTACTATACATGCATGTGAAACATCCAGCACCCCTTTCCAAAATTCCAAAAAAACGTTATAAAGGTGAAAGACAAAACAAAAAAAAATCTATTGCTTCAACAAATACATATTTTGATGCCCTTCTACACTTATGGCCTCCACTTTGTCATAGAAAAACTTGACATGGATAATGTTGTGACGGATATGTATATATATATATATATATATATATTACGTTAATTCAACAAGAAAAGACAGTTCCTTTTTTATTTTAAAAATAATTTGAAGACGATAATTTATCCAACTTTCTTAAAGTCCTATTATCAAAAAATGTAGTAAAAGGTACAAATGTTGTTCAATTCATAAGTATTTCTATTTTAGGAAACATATATACAATCAATGAAGTTGACTTTCTATCAAAGTGTATTAGAAACCAATAAATTTTTAACAAGGTCAACATTTCTTATTATGGTAAAGTGTAGTAGTTGGGATCTTAGTTGTCTTTTTGATATCATGAACAATTTAATACTAAAACGTGCAGGCAAGTCAACTGCTTTTAAAAGTTTTCTCAATTCATTTTGTGATTTGAAAGAATTCTTACTTCTCATTAAAGATGTCATACAATCTCAATTTTTTCTATTAAAATCAATCAATGCTACGTCTTCATTTTATTCTCTTGGAAGTATTGAATCAATTAGGTACTCTTGACCATGAATAAATTTATATGTGTCTTTGACCATACATATGTGTTTATATCAAGTCTTTTTTAAAACTATTTATTATTAGTTGACATTTGCGTTTCAACTTAAACATTTTTTTACTTGCGAAATTTCAGAAAACACAACTCTTATTAAAACATAAACCATAATGTTGAAAAATTTCAATTGGGAAGATGAATATTATTTTGATTGGCAAATTTCAGCTCAAATAAGAATAAAAAATTCCACTCCTATCAATAAATTAAATTATTCTTCCTTTACAATACAAATCCAGAATTCTAATAGAAACAAAGAATTTAAAATGAAAAAATATTATTATTCTGAAGCTCTATTAAACACAACCGTTGCCCTGACTGCACAACTAAAAAATGAATCAGCTTTTGAATGTATATATCTAGTTCAGCATATATATTCCAACTACAATTAAGTTTACATATTCAAAGTAAATTGTTGATTTTTCAAAAATTTAAGAAAGGAAAGTAGAAATGATTACCTTCAATCTTAAAACTTGATATAAATCAATCACTATACCTCAGTACAATCTTAATTATATTTTACAGTCCAGTGGTTTTTTAATATATGTGGAAGCTTTGACAATCTAAGCATCCAGCGATTGTAAAATAATTCAAATGTATTGAAAATTACTCGTAACTCTACAAATTCAAAATTACACGCATTTTGAGTAGCACCAATTTTAAGAAAACTATTCTTTAATGCACAACTGAAAGGACATCAGTGTAGACATCATCATTCAACCACATCAAACGAGGAAATATGACATAAATTTTACAAAATGCAACAGAGCATAGAAGAATCTTTGTGAGAACTTTGTTGGAAAAGGCACCTTTGAACCATCATCCTCACAAGATTTTTGTACACAACCACTTTGTATCAGAATGCTGACACAAGCAGTGTGTCAGCATGGTGACATCAGCACGCAGAAAACAAAAATATTGTATGGCAGCCAATGCATCGGCTGTGCAACCACTTCACGCCAGGAATTCTATAGATTGCATCAATTGTAATTAACTTATACACCCAAAATGCACGTGTCACACGGTCATACACCAGGAATGAAAAGTTTTCCAGAAAAAACTAAAATTTTACCGAATATTTTTGAAGCTGTTATTGGATTACACACTAGATGTTCTTAAAATTTTGTGTTGAGCTTCCTATTACCATCAAAGTTTGTTTCATTTCAACTCTTGATGTAAAGTGATTCTTGAGATGGACTAAGCTGTGATTTTACAGACAGAGCTATGACATTCTGTGTTAGTCCTCCCTCAGCACCTGGCATTTGACAGGCTTAATAAAAACTCTGTAATTCTATACAGAGACTCGACATACTCAGCTCGCACCACTTATCATACACCGCATTCCAGTGCAGACAGAATCCACCGGAGGCCACTAGCTTACCGGCGCTGGAAGTTGAGGAACTTGATGGCAAAGATGAAAATGCCTGCGAAAAGAAGCATCCAGAGGAAGAGAACGGGGCCAACAGCCGCCAGAAAGTCATGGCGGAATCCGAAGGTGTGGCGAAGATAATCCTTCACTGTTGTGGAGGCTGTCTCTCCAGCGACAAGAAGTTTTTCTGAGACGTCACCGAACTGGGATGCAACGAGGCCGTAAATGGTCCAGGCTAAGGGACAGAACCAGTAATACCAGATCCACCAGGGAGGGATGTCCTGGAATAAAAAAGAATTTAGTTGTGTTAGTATTTTGTAGTCAATCACGAAGAAGGTTCTCGACAATTCAATGCGGAAGGACAGAAGTGACATAAGAATTTTTTTGCGTACCGGTTGTGGAATCAAGAATCCAGTGAAAAGGTTGAAGAGCGTGTAGAAGAAGGCGCTCACAATTGAGGCCAGGATGAAGTTCGGAGTGAGAGCCACCATCATCATACCGTAGAAAGTGTAGATGAGCAAGCTGATATACAAGATGTAAAAGTACCAGAAGAACTTGGCTGCAGTCCATTCGAATTGCAGCATTGCGTATGTGATCAGGCCATACATAGTAGCTTGCACTAGCACATATGGAAATTCTATCAACACCTGTTGAACCACTCACAGACCAATCCCATGTTAGCTTCACTGTTGGCAAAAGCATTGGTGACGACAGTGATACCGAGCAAAGAAAAGATAGGTGTTGGTGAGAGAGGCAAGAGGTGAATTATGTGTACAAATTTGGAAGGATGAACATACCTGAGCCAGTGCGTACGGTATGGCAGCGTACATTCCGGCGGCCTTCTCCCTGTAGTGGACAGTTCGTTCAATACTCACCATGGCCTGGACTGTGCCAGCGTTGTTGAAGCATATGAAGAGGGTCGAGCCGTATAATGCTCCCAGAGTGATAATTAGATCTGAACTTGTGGTACTGCAATACACAAGCTTGTTAATGAGAACAACCCTCATTTAGGGCCAGCATGAATTGAAAAGGTTTAGAAAATATCATCTTGTCGTTCGACGAGTGAAGATCTGAATAATGTGAATGCCAAACTATCTCTTCTTTCCTACTTTAGGACATAGATCATAAGGCTAGGTTCTTACTAGTTTCGCCCAACACCCCAGAAAATGCTTCCACAGATGAGTGCAGTGAAGAATGTGAAGCCACCACGGACAAGGTTGTAATCTGGGCTTCTCCAATAGGTCAAGTTTTGCTTCCAGAGGATGCACCACAGCTGCTGAAAGAACGTTAGAGGGAACTGAGTAGGAAATCTCAGGTCCTCCGAGCCTGGGGCTGGTATACGCAGTTCGTTAACAAGGGTTTTATTGCGTCTGTAATTGGGCAACATTCGCAATGTTAATGATAGAATACTCATAGTTTAACTACGATTCTCAGAAACTATTGAAAGGCTGAACAACTACGAGTGCAACTAACTGTTTCAGACAACGAAAATGCTGGGTTCTGTATTCAAACAAAAGGAGAAGTTGGAAATTTCGTACTGGTAAAGAGAAGACTTCTGATAAATATCTGCGAAGTCCACTCCAAGTTGCATCTCCTCTTCAACATTGGACACTTCCAACATCCAGGTTGCAGGATTATACCCATCCGTGATTTTGGAGACTCCAGGGATTGCCTTTACAAGGATAGGATCACAATTTAGACCGCTACACATATTAAACTAACTCACAACAAGTGATTGAAATTCAGAAGAGCAACTATTGAAACTCGTAAGCATCAAATTGATCAAAACTCTCATACTTTCCACTCTCAACGTGGCAAAGAATGCCAGTCCACTGGCCATCCAGTTAACATGGTGCTTCCAGTTTTTGGTTGCTCATAAAAATGGGAACATGTCACTGGAAGGGCTAACCTCAAAATACTCGACAAGTTTATGAGAATGATGACCCAATTCGCCTGCATAAATGACCTGACCTCCTCGCTTCAACAACAAGAGCTGCATTAAGCGTAAATCGTTGTCAGAAATCACGCCTTCAGGGACGCATAATTTCTCTCAATGCAAAAGCTGGGTCCTAGTATACTAGCATGTTGAGAATAAAAAACCATATTCCAGAATATGATGAATGTGTGACATGGTTGCGCCTGACGGTCAAACAATTATCTTACCTCGTCAAATGCTTCAAATATATCAATGCTCGGTTGGTGAATGGTGCACACAACCGTTCTTCCTGTATCCACCGTGTTTCGAACACATCGCATCACAATGGCAGCTGCTCGAGCATCCAGCCCACTCGTGGGCTCATCCATGAAAATGATGGAAGGGTTAGCAACCAACTCCACTGCTATCGTGAGCCTTTTCCTTTGCTCTGTTGACAACCCTGTAATGCCTGGCAATCCTACTATGGCATTCTCCAATGGCTTCAATTCCACTAGCTCCAACACTTCCTCCACAAAAGCCTGATCAATAATAGGTGTCATAACGGATTCCACAGCAGTAATGTTCTCATATTACGAATTGAATTCACATTAAATAAAGTTTTTCACAAATTCTTTTCTGAGTACACTAGGCTGCTTACCATTTTAGTCTCATCTGAGATTTCAGATGCAAGCCGGAGCCAGGCAGAGTAAATGAGAGACTCTCGCACTGTAATTTGAGGAGAATGAATGTCATTCTGCTCGCAATACCCAGAGATCCGAGCAAATGTTTCTTGTTTCTTTGGATATCCAGAGATTCGAATGTCACCCTCAATATATCCGCCCGTTTTGCGTCCAGCCAGAACATCCATAAGCGTTGTTTTACTGCTCCAACCGGTCCATGATTGAAAAGATTAGTCAAACGACCGCATGATGATTTGCTAATGAAGCACCCAACATTTTGTTTGAATGATCAAGGCTACAAGAACACATGGAGGAAATAGAAAATGAGTCAAAATTAATGGCACCAAGGATCTTACCCAGCTCCACTAACACCTACTAAAGCTGTAAGCACTCCTGGTTGAAATGCACCAGTGATTTTAGTGAGTAGCTGGAGTCTGGTCTCTGTAACTTCAGCAGATCTCATTTCCTGTACAAACGACCATCAAGAATTAGGGGACAGCCAAGACTAAGAACCCCACTAATTTAATTGTAAGAATCACTTACAATTCACTTGAAAATGATATGTGATCAAGTAGTAAGTAGAACTTACTGCCGGCATGTCAACGAAGTAACTGACATCATCAAATGAAATTGACAATGGCTGGAAAGGCAGAATCATTCCCCGCTTCACAACTCCAGCCTCGGGAACTGCCTCTGTGTCTTCTTCAGACTCGCTGTGCTTATCCACTGATGATCGGCGGCTGCGACTGTTGGGTGTAATAGCACCTTTTCTCTCACTCATAATAGCTGCTAGTGACCGAGACGGACCAGATCTGCGTGACTGGCTGCGAGAATTGGCTAGGTTGAGGCTCACGCCAGATCTGTTTGCTTCTTTCTCTGCCAGCTCTTCTTCGGACATAATTGCTTGAGGTTTCCCCAACGCTGGCATGTAGCCAAGACTAAGGGTAAACCCAAGGTTGAACAAGACAAAGAAACCCAGGAGAGCACCAACACCCAGCCAGTACCAGTAGGCCTCCACATGCTGTCCAAAGGTTCTTAGAATAACGACACCCAGGCTGTCCGCACTACCTGGTAAAGCTGGCTGCAGAAGGAAAAAGCCCAGATAATCAGAATGTATACGACCAGTTCAAAACATTTGAACTACGACCAGTAAATAATTTGTATTAACTAACACTGCTCTAAGCAACTAAAAGACTGATCCGCACGAGGTTGATACAATGCTTATTGTCAGAAAGAACCATACCTTGTCCCATCGTGGCGCTGTAAATTCGTTGACAGCGATTGAGTTTACCGAGTAACTCAAGTTGCTAATCCAATAACCCCACCGCCACCACACTGGAAGCGACGGACGAGGCATAATGAATCCCCCAAGCATGAAAATGATGAGCAACAGAATCCAGCCTAATGTGTATCCTAAAGTAATTGTTCTGCACACGCCACCGACGAACCGGAACATGCCACCTGCTTGTTGTTGGATCAAGAATAGTAGCAGAAAGTGCTTGAAGAAGCGGCTTGCTTCGGGTGCGTATCCAGTCACATAATATGTCATGCAAGTGTAAATCCCGGCCTCAAAAACAGAGACCGGAATGCTAAGCACCATGACAGAAACGGAATAAGTCCACGCAGGCGCAAAGAGCATGTCACGTTGCCGAACGAGCACTGGCAAGCGCTGGATAGTGGATGCAAGCTCTCCAAAACCTGTGAACATGAAGACAATAACTGCATAGAAAAGGGCGTTTAGGTACAAAGCTCCCTCGCTAACTGTGTTCTGTTTGAGTCGGGTCCGGAAGAAGACGGTCATGGAGATGAATGCTCCAACCGTGACCTGCAAAACAACGTGGAAACATTTAGATGGAACTCAATGAAATCACCAACTAGACTGGTCTTTGACGAATGCGGCACTACAAGTGATCTGTTTCAGATGATTGGATTTAAGCGAGTGTTCAATTGCTCTGTACAGATGTGTACCTGGAAACCCTTCACAAAGAAGACGATGGAGTTTCGCTTCATAAGGACTATTTCACGGTTGAATGTAGCCTTGAAGAGTTCGAGTTTAGAGATTGTGAATTTCTGTTTGCTTAGGGCTGCGGGGTGACATTTATCCTTTGGGTATGGTACCATAAGATCCTCCTTCAGTTTAGCGCCGACACGGAAATTTTGAAATTCCTCCACAAATCTCTTCACGGGGACGTATCGGTAAGGTTTACGTTTGTCCATCCAGTACTGCTCTTGATCCTTGCGGGAAGTGACCTCTTGCAAGAAATCAGCAATACCCTTCCTATCTGGGCTCTTAAACCCACATTGCTCGAAAAACTCTGCAACGTGCTGAATAGGGCCATGGTAGACAACTTGACCCTCTGAGAGTAAGAGCACGTCATCGAAGAGGTTGAAGGTCTCGGGTGCTGGCTGCAACAACGAGATTAATACTGTTGCGGAGAGCTCGTGCGTGAACCTGCGCAAACTTTTCACAATGTTGAAGGTTGTCGAACTATCCAACCCAGTCGAGATCTCGTCCATGAAAAGCACCTTCATAGGGCCGACAATCATCTCCCCTGAAATACCAACAAAGCAGACTCGGCTTCATCAGGAAAACTACGAACCAGGAATACATATGGTTTGCGAATGTTCGGTTGAGCAGTGATTCCCAAGACAGCAAAAGAAGAAAGAAAACGGGATTTTAAAGTCCGAATTAGTTCTAAGCTAAGGATTTACAAGCACACCTGTAGTTACACGTTTCTTTTGACCCCCCGAAACGCCTCGCCGCATTTCATCGCCGAGAATGGTGTCTGCACAAACATCGAGTCCAAGCATCTGCACGCAGTGTTCGAGCAAGAACTTGAATTTAGCCTCTAGCATTTACTCCTCCCTCACATTGTCAAATGACCAAGAAACTTAGCAACGTTCTACTGCATTCAAAGAATGTCATATCAACCATCACTAATTCAACCACGTAGAAACACTAGGAATTGCAGAATCGACTTGGTAAAGAAACACACCCTTAAAGTGAACTCGACTGAGAGGTTCCCATTGCTTCCCGGAATCGCTGTAGCCTGCAGAACAAACCAATTCACTAAATTAATACAGGTTTTTGCACAAGAAAACAAAGGTCATTTGACCAACAAATCAGAAAATTCAAATCTTGTCAATGTCCAATGATGGGCGCGTCTATTAATCGCCGGTGATTTCCGGTAACTTACTTTCATGTACGTGTCAACGTCAGCATCCGGCCTAATACCGGCTTGCTTCTCCCTCTTCGTGACCTCCTCAAGAATTTCTGCACCATCCCACCACCAGCACTCCTTAATCCCGTCCTGCAACGTTCTAAACAAACGAATAGAGGCGCTCTGTGCAATTCGAACTAGTGTATAGAATCTACAAGCAAATTACATCGTCCATGTTCTTGAAATTTCAAGAAATCAATGAGAGAATACGGGGGGTTTCTTACCGTATTGATTGCCAACTCCCTGGACATGAGCGGAGAAGTCCAAGGTCTCACGAACTGTGAGCTCACCAACGTGGAGATCGTTCTGGCTCACATAAGCCGCCGTTTTCTGTGGCACGAACTCATTGAATGAGTGGCCGTTGTACCTGATTTTTCCGCTCACCTTCAGGCTGCGGTCAAGCTTCCCAGCGAGGGCCAGCAGCAACGACGTCTTGCCTGAGCCTGGTGGCCCCAACAGTAACGTCATTCTAAATTTGGTCCACAACCAACAACAAATTAGTCACCTCAACTATGCGACATTTTCATCGTACAACTGGTCCTACAGTAACTCCCGCAGATAGATCATGGCACCATTCGAGGCTTACCGGCCAGGTTTGAGGGTCCCGCTGACGTTGTCCAGAATGGTGAGCACTTTTTTCTTCGTTCGAAGAAGATGTGTGAGATCGAGGATGCTCTGACCACAGCAAACGAGACGGAACCTGAACGTGAGAAAATTCCATTCGAAATTGACCGGGTGTTGCACAAGCAATAATCCATAACAATTTTGAAACGAAGTGCGAGAATCACCTCCACTATGTCTCGCACGACGTTCAGAAGCGTTGGCAATCCCCTGTTTCCGACGTGACAGTTCGCCTTGATGGTGAGATCCTCGTACCGGACCTCCACCGTGGGCAGGTCGATTCCCACTTTGTCCAGGCGTTTGCGCACTTTAGCGAGGAGATGCTCATTATCGTCGTCCGTAACTTTGTGGAACTTGGTCAGCAGATGGTGGATGTCGTGAGACGACAGGTGCTGCACGTCGATGTGACGGATGCTACCAGTATCTTTCTCAAAGATGGAGGTTCGCAGGCGGTTGTACGTGGGGAGCTTCTCCAGAGCTGCCCACTTCAGGGCCTCTTCGTCCTGGTCATGCGTGGAGCCCATGGTCGCTGCCTCGAAAGGATTCGATCCGCCGAAGTAGCCGAGACCCTGTGATCGCGAGAAACTGGCCGAGAGTCTGTCGCTTCTGCCTCGCATGCTCCGCGACATCGACTGTCGCCGCGACCCCGCATTGGACAAGGCCCCCGGGTGGATATCTCTACTCTCGTCTCCCAACTCCAGGTCCTCCTTCCACACTTTGTCACCCGCCATGGCTCTCGATCAGTGAAGTGCCTGAATTTCCCTCAAAACAAGTGACACTGATCGAGTTACTTGCCTGCAGCTCTACGTGTGTCCTGCAGCCACGGCTAACACTCATCTTAGAACATCTTCGACAGCCTGCGTGTAGCGTGAGCCTAGCTGCGAGGAACAAAAGAAATGCGTAATTGCTTACCTGATTTTACGACACTGATCAACCAGAATGAAATTCACTATATCCACAAGCTCGTTCATGAAAGAACTAGAGGTAACGATGTACTTACAGCTAGACTCTCGTCAATGCTGCGAGTTACTTCGACTGGTATTCCTGCAAGCAGAGTATGAAAAGGAACTTCACTCGCGTTAGAACCTGAAACAATCCTCAGGAGAAGTTTAGAAACGAAGATGATTTGATTTACAGCGTGTGGGAAGCAGCACCGGAAAACCTGACGATTCATCCATCCTAAATTTTTAGTAAATAAATTTCGGCGAGCATCACGCACAAGTGCGAGAATTTTACACTAGGCCAAGCTATGCAGATGGTTGATCGTAAGGTTAGTGTTGGAAAACAAACTGCGATGTCGCACTCAGAGATACGGATGTCAATTATCGTAGTCCGTGCAAACAAATGGGAGATCCAACAAACTAGACTCACGACCAATTTACACTTACACACCTGCTCCTGCCAGAACTATTCATGGTGGCAAGCGCATCATTCAAGCTTGCAGCACTTGCTGGTTTGAGATGCGTGGTGAGAAGCAAACTCCGAGATGAAAGGGCCCCAAGAGTCCGAGAAGGTGAGAGACACGGAGCCTACTTGCATGCTAAGTCTCGAGGCTCGAGCTGAGCGTAAGGAGCTCGTTTGCAGCAACAAATAGAATAGAAGGTCCCAATTGTACCAGGCAACATGCCCACAAACCCATGTCACCAGGAACCGGGACCCAACTGCAGACGAAGCTCACGCACGGGTTCATACCAACTCGGGTGGTCCAGAGGCAAGCAACAAACGAAGTAGACACTGGAAGTTCACCTCACACTTTCACACGGCGGTAAAAGAATAAATGAAATCAAAGGCGAAGCTGCGAACTCGCTCCATGCGAGCACGACTTTGTCGACATCGTTTTAGCACTCCGCAGCTCGCCAGAACCGAAATGCAAAACTATCGCCAATGATTTCTACACTTCATCGACATATTTCCGCCCGCGCACCTATGGGCAGCTGAAGTGGTCGAAGAGGATTCATCGAGAACAATTTGTTTAACTTGTCAGTTAAGAATCAGATAAACGAATCTGAGGAAAGCCAGCCACTAGTACGCATCGGTGGAATCCAACTTCTTCACGATAAGCCGGAGCGTCATCCTTCTTTGGGGAAATCGGAAGCTACAACAGAAATTCTACAGAGTGCGAAGATTGACCTGACCGGCTCTCAAGGTCACGCCTAAGCTTAGGCCTGCTCCACTCTACTGCTCGGAAATAGGCATGAGTGAGGAAATTGAGGTCGAAGCCTACGTCGGCATGCATTTAAAGCAAAGCAGGCTTCCCACATTTGGAATTTGAAAACCATTTTCCAAGTATAAGTCAACCTGGTCGCAGGAATGCCAATCCATCCCTGCATCCCCGCTTTCATCGCTGCGAGGGCGTAATAGTCTGACTGGTGGGATCCGGTTCATAAGTGCATTATTTTATGACGAACTCGGGGACCCATTGGGATCCGACGGCCAATTAGCATCCGCCCAAGCCGATGTTTTCCAAAGGTCATGATTCCCTCATTCATTGGGACCGTCGATGGAGCGAATCGAAGTGGAACGGCCCCACTCTACGAAATCGAAAGTTTAATATTAGGCTAGTCAATTCCATCCAAGCGACCATGAGCGAAGAAATCCAGACAACCCGATTGGCTACGAAATCCAGACAACTTTAGGGGATGTATCCAAAGCGAATGGTTAATAGACGAATTTTCGTCGCAAAGAAGCTATCCAACTTGCTTGTTCGCCGTATCATTTAGTTCAGCATTCACCGTATCATTTTTCAGCATAATCACGCGGGGAAGTGTTCAGAATAGAAACGGATCATACTAATTCTTCCGTGACCGGAGAGGATATTTTGTCCGGTAACGGTGTTGCACAGGCCCACTGTTTGCCACAAGCCCAGGAAAAACTGACTCTTCTGATCCGGCCCGATGCCGAATTCCTGCCTCAGACAAATTACATACACTCCGTGCATGGTGGCACATGAGCTGGTGCTCAAGCTCCGCGATAGTCCCAAATACCCACACTTAAAACTCGTTCTTGCTTTCTTTCTTTCTGCTATTTATTTAGAACCGGATGTTCTGTAGCTAGAACTGGAACAGTAATCGCCACGAGCGTGCCCCACAATTCCCTCATCGAGGCTCACGTCCACTATCCATCACATGCAACATGCGTTGGCAAGGCGACGCAAGAATCGAGCCTCAAACATACCGAGAGAGAGTGAGAGAGAGAGTGTGTGTGTGTGTGGGGGCAATAAAGGTGATGCCATATTCAACCCAAATGCGACATTCCGCACTTCGACCCAAGTCAATCAGAAGCCCCCCAATAAAAACCCAAAATAACATTCAAAATTAACACCACGGCGAAAAGCACTGTGCAAAGATACTCGTAGATTGTTGTCCCTTAATTGAGAAAAAAAATAAGAAACGCATGTTGCCATGTTCGAGGCCACGGCGGGCAGAACGGGCCGCTGGGAGAACATGGGGTGCCGGCCTGCCCGGATTCGAACAATCCACACCTTCATGATATGTAACCTTTTTGCTTTTTTGCTTTTTTATTGTGGTCTTGGGTCCCTGTAGTGGGAACGAGTGATCCAGAAAAAGCCTGGCAGGGGAACAGGGTCTTTAAAGGCAAAAGCCGTGCTCCCAGAGCTCCGTTCCCACTTTCGCACGCGTTCTTTATTTTGGGGAACAAGCTCGCCGCGAGGATGTCTATGACCCATTAACGATGTCTTTGGAAAGGGTTCAAACGTTCCCCAGGCAAGGGAACAAGGGACCACCGTTTTGTGCACGTGGATTTTAAAAGTTTATAATTAAAATAATTTAATCAACCTCTACTTTTTTTCTTTTTTTTCTTTATACATTAAGCAATTTTTTCAAAGAATGTATGAAGAATCCAGAATAAGAAAACTTTAAGGGTTTTATTTAATGCAATATATGTAGTGAATAATAGCATTTTATTTTTCATTATGTGTGATAGAATATGTTAGATTGTCCTAGTGAACATTGTTTGGCATTCTTTAGTTGAAGAATCATTTAATGATGTATGTGTGTATATATGTGTGAATATATAAATAAATTCTACATATGAATTGTTTGCAATAAAGACATTATATATATATATTGTTTCATAGTAACACTAATAATAAATTTATATGTAATAATAATTTTTTATTTTCTATAATAGGAGTTTTATTTTTCACAAGTTTTAAGTAATGTATCTAAACATTGTAATAAACTCACATAAAATATACAAAAAAAATTCTTTTATCAATAACAATAAATTGAAAATAAACTAAAGTAATCTAAAAGTACGAAATAGTCAATGCCAATGCAATTCTTTTTCTTTTCTTTTTTCTTTTTAAAAAAACTTGAGAGTTCTTTCAGATTTATGTTATTCTTTTAAAATAATTGCAAAGCATTTGGCTTTAAATTAATATAAAGACATAAGGCAGTATTCTCTTCATGAAATAAGTGCAAAAACTAACAAAAGTATTATAAAATCAACAAGAATAAAATAAAATGAGATAACAATAATTTACAATTGTGTAGCAAACATTATTTTTTATATTGTAATTTTGCGTTATGGTAATTAGTGGATTGTTAATGGGTTTAAGAATATTGAGAATTATATTGCAGAGATATGGTTTATGTGCCAAAGTGATAAGATTCTTCAACTTTTTGTGATTAATATTTTAGTTTCAAGGATTTTAAATGTAATACATGAACTTAGATTTTAGGTCGTTCCACTGTTTAGTTTTAAAACAGAATTTGAAACTGCATCATTTCAAATCATGGATGTTCATTAATAGTCAATACTTTCCACTTGAAGGTTCATTTAATGCAACAAATGGTAATTATTCACTTAATAATTATACACCAAAATATGTCCTCTTTGTTTATTCTTCCATTATTTTGTCAACACAACCTCCTTCTATCATTACCTCTCCAACTAAGTTGTTAATGTGAATAATTAAAATTTTCTCTTTTCTAAACAATGATTTTTCTTTCTTTACCACAAATTAGATAGAATCCATTGATTTTGGTACTTCATTTTGATTTAATTTTGATTTTGATTTTGATTTTTCTAATTTGTTGCACTTTAAAGTAGAATGAACAAATTATCATCAAGCCAATTATGGATCATCACTATTAATGTCATTGCTAATGAGAGTAACAAGCTTATGATAACAGCATTATTGCCTCATGACACCAACAACATTGTGGCAGTTTCTTTTCTTAAATTGTAATAAAGGTGAAATGAATTTGTGGACTTGATTAAATATCAAAATTTGAAGTTTTCTTTAAAAATTGATCTCTGACTTTTTAAATCATTAAAAATGATACTCAGTTAATTAAAAATAATCACATAATTATATATATATATATATATATATATATATATACACACACACACACATACAGGTGGTAATCAATAATAACAAGGAGCCCTTTTGTAGCAACTTCACAATATCTCAAACATAATTTTTGGTAGAAATATCATTTTAAAAATATATGCTTGTTTCAAAAAATATATATTATTGTGTAAAAAATATAATTACAGAAAAGGTGGTAGACTTGAAGGCATTTTTTTCTCATGTTTATAAGATTTTAATATCCAAATTTTACTACAAAATAAAATAAATAATAATAAAATACAACAGACAAAATCCTTTACTTGATTCTTGATTCCTGCCAAATATCAAAACAAAACTATGCAGGAATGATGGATGGAACTATTATTGTGCAACAAGTTTATTGATGATTTGGCTATCTTTGATTTATACAAGATACTTCAAAATTAAAAGAAAAAGAAAAAAGAAGATTTTTTTTCCATGCACACAGAAGAAATAATAATAAAAGCAACAATAATCATTATTATTATTATTATTATTAACATAACCTCAACCTCTTCTAGTCCAATTGATAGTATTTCAACAACATTACTAAGTATATAAAATTTACATCATTCTAGCTTTGAATATTTTGGTTTAGAAACATGGTCTTTGTGGAGTCACAACACCATGTGACTTACATGAGAATCAAATATATATATATATATATATATATATAAAGTTTTTACTTTTTGTCCATTGTTGTAATAAAAGAAACTTTCTTTTGCATGGTTCAATGTACCAAACTGCAATCCTTAACTACCTACCATTCAAGTTCTAATATTATATAAATATCAATATGCATGTATGTACCAACAAGAAAGAAAATGAACAACGGCTTGCCAATCCACGGAGTACACATAGTGGATGGGTATTATTGCCCATAACAACCATATAGAAGAAAGAATTATGTATATATATTTTTCATTTTCAAACAAAACCAACCAAAAAGTTGTGGATGATTCTAATGTACGTCTTGCTCAACCCATATTTCATAGTCAAAACAGTAACATGTCTATTCCCTCTTTTGATTATGAATGCGCATTTTATAATACATAATTGAATGAAAGGATCAATATTGACTCATTTTTTACTAATGAATGTTACTGCTTAGTTTTGGTTGATGGAAGTGTTTTTTTTTTTTTTTTTTTTTTTGATATTGAGTTTTTGTTTTGACAGTATGTGGACATAATCCAAAGCAAAAGTCATTATGTGTATACATGAATTCAAACACCAACAAAAACTTCACAAAATTAAAAAATCCTAACCAATGTTTTTATTTATTTATTAATTTATTATATAATAAAGAGCAAGTTTAATATTGAACTGTGCTTCCAATCGGATGCGATCATATCACTACAAATTCCTCGGGACTGGTGCCGGTACTATAACCACAGTGCAAAACAAAACAAAACAAAACAAAAATCGGTTTTTAAATGGATTAAAAAAGTCATGCAAAGTCGAGAGATCACACAAGCAGGTGAGCAAAATCCCGCATCGTTAGCTCCGGCTCCTCAGAGTCAAGTCGGAATCCACGTGTTTAGTGTGTAGAATCATGCTCGGTTTTTCAAAATGGAATGAGTCTTTTTTCTAGTCTGCCAAGCATCATCCAGATCTGATCGAGACCAGCGAAGAAGAGCCACGAAGAGATATTTCGATGGTGTTTTTTATTTCAGGAATATATCACAGTGTTATCAGTGCTGGCATCGCATCAGTTTTTCTAGCCCCACCTGCATCACAATAACCATCACCGCTACCGCAACAACATGTTGGTCCATTGTTGAGTAAAAGGATCGCCGACGGATTTAGCTACGGGACCGTGGCACGATGTTGCTGCGACCTAATGATGCATCCACCTCATCTCCTCGGTCAGCTGACGCCGTCTTTACTGGACGCAGTCTGTTTTTGTGACGGACTGGTTTGTTTCAATTGGGTCAAAGGTTTAGACTTTGAATAAAAAACACAATGTGATCATTAGCACCCTACGAGTTAGATCGTTCTACATGAGTGCGAGGTGTGTCCTTGTGTTGTGCCAGTGCCAGTGCTGTCGATGAGGGTGTTTGTGTCGATGTATCAGTGCTTCGATCCATGGCAGAATTCACATCGAACTCTGTATGGAGCGCTGCGACTCACGGGTCAGCATATTGGAATATAAAACGGTCATCCATTGCGATATTCTGCTAAATATTGCTGCCAGTCTGCATCGGCTCGGGATCCTCCCATTTACATATTGCGCAGTTTCTTGCTAGATATATTGAGATGCTTGACAATTTTGTCGATTCGATTGTAACTCAAGTTGGATCCACCATCACGGAACCTTAATCCATTGCGGGACCAGCTGTTTGTTTTGGATTCGGTGGGGAGTCAGAGAAATTGTGTGACATGGGTATTTTCTGCGCAGATAGAGCGGTCCTGGCAGATATCTAACTTTCTTGCATGTACGAAATAAATGGGGATGTAGGATCTCTACCCAGGAAGCAGCATTCGAGACCACGTCGTCATTCCAGATTGGATCCGGATTCGGAAAGGCAAAAGTGACAACCCTGTGATGCACGCTTGCGTAGTAGCAATAAAACTGGGTCAAACTAGTTGACATACATCTTGATGCCCATGTCATGTCTCCTAGGAATACCGAATCCTATCTTGTAAGCATAGGATCTTCAACCTCATTCTTCCAAGCTCCATATCCTACAGTTCTCAAATAGGCACCATATCGCCGCAGAAGGTCGCCAACGGAAACTCCAACGAACGATGGCTCTGTTCGAAAATATCAGAAACTTCTGAATCGATTGCGAGTCTTCTCATTCATCGAGAAGCTTGAAAGCAAAAATATTGCTAGATATATTATCCGGGTACTAGAGGTTACTAAAAATGGGTCCATCACAGCTCATCTGTACACTGTTCTCAAGTCAAGACCTCAAAATCCATCATCTACCAATTGAGAGGAACTTGAACGTTGAGAATTCAAGACAGACACGTTCTTTTGTGTGTTATTGCTATTTGACATTTCTTTGTTGCCGAGCGTCATCACGACGGAGTTTGGAGCTGGAATTGCACCATAACATACCAACCTTGCGAGGCTTGTTGTAAGTGAAGCATCTCTCTGACATGACTATGAGAGCACGCCCTACTCCTTCTCAAACTGACAAAAACTTATAAGTACTGTATCTCATTCTGGTGTTCACTCACATTGTCAGGAACTTCATGAAGTCCTTGTTCTCTGCTCAAGGAAGGTCAAAAGGGTCTCGTCACCATGAGCCCATTGTTTGCACTGGAAAAACAAGTGACCCCAAGGTGATTTAAGATGGTGAAACCTTTCTGGATTTTGTTCTGAACTACAAAGATGATGTCGATCAGAAGAAGCGTAATTTCTCGTAGGAGGCGGGGCTGACTCATCTGCAGAACTTACATGCTAAGGCAAAATAATAAGTCGAAATTAGTGCATGAATTTAGAGATGGAACCATTAGGTAATTGGGTAAATAGGTGCAAAAGATTACATTCCCCTTTGCCTCGAGTTCCTCTCTCTGTGGCCTCTGAGCTTTGAGGCTGTACCACTCTGTTTCTGGCGATCACATTGTTTACTCTGATTGTTTGCGGTTAGCCCCTAAATTTGCTCTAATGCACCCATGTTTACCCATCCACAACCGAGGGGTTGTATTAGGAGCAAATAAATTTTCTTGTAACGTTTTTCTAGTGTTTGTAATTATATACCTCATCTTTAAAGCAAAAGATATTTTACTTAATTTAAATTATTTAATGGCAAAGACCTTAAGAAAGAAAGAGATCATATTGTGTTGAAGCAATTAATTATTACTCAAATTTTACAAACAAATATTTCTTATTTTTGTAAAATAAAAGGATTTTTAAGTCCCTCAATGTCTTAGAATTTAACCTAATTTTTATACTAGGGAGGTTTTCTAATTCCAAATACACTAAACATAGGTGCATTTCTAAAATTTGTAAAAAATAGTTTTTCATATACATTATATGTACATTGTGCAATGTTTAAAGATGTTGATAATTAACTTAAGTCTTCCATATATTGATTACAAGTCATCTATGCCACACTAACCACATAAATATAGCTTCTTTTTGTATTCTAGGCTAAAATCATATATCTTTTCAATTGAAGAAGAAATAAAAAGATAATATATATATAAGCATTTGGTTTTTAAAAATTTTAAAGTTTATGGATTGATTTAATCACTATTCATTCTATTTTAAATATGAAATTCATCTAATCTAACTTTAAACCCCACCAATATGTTTTAGAATTTAACAAAAATTTATTCTATATTTTATAAATAATTTGACCACATCTTTGTTTTTGTATGCTGCTTTAGATTTTAACTTTAATCCTACAATCTTAAGAAAGTCTTCTATTTTAATAATATATATATTAAGTTATTATTTAAGAATTTAGTTTTAAAGACTTTAAATAGAATTAAATCATAATAAAATATTTAAAATCATTTATTTTCTTAATATACTATTAATTCAATAGATCTAAGAAAAATAAACAATGTGTATTTTTTAAAATACTTTCATGTTAATATTAATTTTAGAAGACATACATGAGATTGAGGTCATTAATTAATATATATAGTCCTATCTAATCTTTGGCCTTAGGAAATCAAATTTTCTTATCTAATTTGATTTTTTAAGATCCTAAGTATGAAGAGATTATACTTTAATAAAAATATTTTTCTTTTTATACAAATTTAAATTCCTTTACTATCTCCTTCCATGGTTTGAATCAATTATCTACTTATAAAAAATTATTATTAATTTTATATAGACCATTTCTATGTAGTTTTTTAACTCTTTTTAAAATAACATATAAGGTGATAAGTAGATATTGAAGATCCTATCATAAGAATTTAATTTAAATTAAAATAAAAATTAAATAAAAGAAAGAAAGAAAAAAATAATAATATATCTTTTTATAATATTAAGTAATTTAGTTTGCAATATTTTTCTTCTTATCTATAATTTTTAATATTGAATCATTTACATATTGATTTAATGTTTGTTGATGAAAGCTTCCAAATAATAAAATATAACTAATGTACTTATTATCTTTTATAATATCTTAAATTTTGATATTAAATTTTATTTCTATAGTTATAAATAAGTAAGAAAAAAGTAAAAAAAATTATCTTATTACTTTTATGATTGGAATTTTTTTTGATGAGATTAGTCAATAGGTATCATTTTTCTTTATATATGTTTTATGTATATATATTTACTAAATTAAGATATCCATAAGCTATATCTTCAAGGATGATCTATATTACTATATTATTCATAAGTATATTCATGTTTTCAACTAAGTGTTTTGTATAAGAGGAAATAAAAATACAAACTCTTGTTGCCCTAATATTATTAGAATCTAAAATATACCTTGGAGTTGTTTCTAAAATATAACAACCTATACTAGATCATATGTTTCTAAAGAAGTAATCCTAAATCTTTCTTAGCATAGATCTTATACTTCTAAAGAAGTAAGATATTACATCTACATTGGATGCCATTGAGATAACTATGCAACTTTGTTACCTTAGATAGATTATCTAGTCTAAAATAATTATGAGAAAATATATCTAATTTTATTAAATAAAGAGGAAGAAGAATTAAACCTTATATCATACATTTATTAAATTCTTCAATAACTAGAATTTTGATATGTAGAATTTTTTATTTATTTTTCAATTAAATAATTTTTTATTTCTCTTTTAAATCAAAATTTTCTTAGATTGCAATATTAAAGTTAGGTTAATACCAAGACTCTTGATTTTAAACAAAGATGATATATGAGATATCTCCCATCATACATATGATAAATTTAAGATTTTATTATTAATTATATAAATTATTGGTCATATTTTAAAATTATTTAATATATCTCTTATCAATATTAATTAAAGAACTAGAAGTATGAAGCTACAACACTTAGCATCAGCAAGGTTGCACAGAAAGAGAAGTGCGGAATGAGATAGCTCTCACTTCCAACACCCTTTACTTATAAGTGGAGTTCACATCCAAAGTACATAGGCTTCATCTACATTCATCTAAAAGCCAGCCGCCTAACGAGACCCTAAATCCAGCCGCCTGTCGAGACCTTAAACCTAACCGCCTGTCGAGACCCTAGCCGCCATTTAATCCCTAGTTGACTTTTGACTGTTAGAAACTTACTATGGTTAAACTCCAAGTAACTCTTTCTTTAACTTTAACACTCCCACTTTTCTAATTGTCAAAAGGCTTTTAAGCCTAATGCCTTTATCAACTCATGGTGTCTATC
The DNA here is from genome assembly GCA_036785485.1 of Physcomitrellopsis africana. Taxonomy (NCBI): domain Eukaryota; kingdom Viridiplantae; phylum Streptophyta; class Bryopsida; order Funariales; family Funariaceae; genus Physcomitrellopsis; species Physcomitrellopsis africana. The sequence continues at coordinate 434,722 of JAWRVF010000202.1, read as the reverse complement.
CTTCACTAATGCCTTTGTAAGCACATCAGCAAGCATCTCTTTTGTAGTACAATACTTCATATCTATTATACCATCTTCAATCTTCTCTCGTATGAAATGATGTTGAATATCAATGTGCTTCGTTCTTGAATGGTGCTTTGGATTCTTGGCAAATGCAAGACATCCTTGATTGTCACACATTATTGGAGTTGCTTTTGTTTGCACTAATCCAATGTCTTCTAAGAGTTGCCTTATCCAACAAGCCTCCATTGCACAATGACTTGCTGCCATGTACTCAGCCTCCATGGTTGATCTTGCAATGGTAGGTTGTCTCTTGCAATTCCATGAAATAACTCCCACTCCAATAAAGAACACATATCCTGTTGTGGATCTTCTATCATTTACATCTCCAGCCCAATCCGCATCGCAATAACCTTGCAAATCAATGTTCTTACCACCAAGGCATAATTTGAAGTCTTTAGTACCTTTTAAGTACCTCAATATCCTCTTTACCGTTGCCCAATGCAAAGGTCCAGCCTTAGACATGTGTTGGCTCACAACACTCACCGCATATGCAAGATCCACTCTTGTGGCCACCATTGCATACATAAGTGAGCCAACTGCTGCCTTGTATGGAATACTTTGCATCTCACCTTCAACTTCAGCAAACTCCTCATCCGTGAGCTTCATCAACTTCAAATTTGCCTCCAAAGGTGTTCCAATGGGCTTACACTCCTCCATGTTGAATCGTTTCAACACTTCTTCAATGTACTTGCTTTGACTCATTGTAATGGTCTTGTTTTCACGATCTCTTATGAACTCCACTCCTAAGCAATAGTGAAGTTCTCCCAAATCACTCATTTCAAATTCTTTTTCTAATATGGCCTTCATCCAATTCAACTTTTTCACATTGTTAGCCAAGATGATTAAATCATCAACGTAAAGGATTACAATCAATAGGAACTCTTGAGATTGCATCACATACATGGAATGATCTGCTTCACTCCTTACAAACCCTTCATTCACAAAGAATGTATCAATCCGTTGGTACCATGCCCTTGGTGATTGCTTGAGTCCATACAATGATTTCTTCAACTTACAAACAAGATGTTGTTTGCCTTCTTCAACATATCCTTGAGGTTGATCCATATAGATGTCTTCTTCCAACTCTCCATTCAAGAAAGCCGTCTTCACATCCATTTGATGCATCTCCAAGTCCATTGCTGCCCCAATTGCCACAATGGTTCTGATAGTGGTGAATTTAGCCACGGGAGCATATGTCTCATTGAAATCAACACCAGCAACTTGTGAATATCCTTTGGCAACTAATCTTGCCTTATATCTCACAACATTGCCCATTGCATCCCTTTTGGTTCTAAATACCCACTTACAACCAATAGAAGATCGATTTGGTGGAAGTTGAGTCAATTCCCATGTTCTATTGTCCATGAGAGATTTGTATTCTTCTTCCATAGCCTTCTCCCACTTCATAGCATCTGTGGACTTCATTGCATCACATAAAGACAATGGATCAGCAAAGAGTGCAACATTGGCATGTTCTTCACTTACTTGAGGAAAAATGTGGTTCTTCCACCATTCACCAAGTGGTCTTCTTTCCCTCATAGGATATCTCCTTTCATTTGAAGAAGATTCACCTTCATGTATTCCAACCACTCTTCCAGCTTCTTCTTTCTTGAACTTTGTCTTTTCTCACTCAAAGGTTGATACTCCTCATCATCATCATCTTCAACATCTTCATTTCCTTCACTGTTGGTCTTAGGAATCAAAGAGACTTTCTTCTCCATCTTCTTTAGCTCTTTACCTTCATTTATGTCTCCACTATCTTCATTGTCTTCATCTTCTTCTTCTTTCTTTGCTAGATTTAAAGATGTGTCCACAAACACACCATTACTCCCACTTGGACACATCTCCAAGTGCTCATAAGCACTCTTATGCTCAATAAACTCAACATCACGACTTTTGATGATCTTCTTGGTATCCAAACACATTAGCCTATATGCCTTTGTACCTTCACAATATCCAACAAATACACATTTTGTACCTTTTGCCTCAAGCTTGGACCTCATACAATCTGGTATCTTTGCATAAGCAATGCATCCAAATGTCCTCATGTGTGAAACACAAGGTTTCTTCCCACTCCAAGCTTCTTGTGGAGTCATTGATGTGAGTGCACTTGTAGAACATCTATTTCTTGTATACACTGCATTTACCACGGCTTCCGCCCAATATTCATGTCCAAGATTTTGAGCATGAAGCATACTCCTTGCCATCTCCACAATGGTGCGATTTGCTCTTTCAGCAACTCCATTTTGTTGTGGAGTGTAAGGAGTAGACGTTTGTCTTACAATACCTTGAATCTTCAAGTACTCATCAAAATATTTTGACAAATACTCACCACCATTGTCTGTGCGTAATACCTTGATCTTGCATTCACATTGCTTTTCCACATGTGCCTTAAACTCCTTAAATCTTGAGAAACACTCACTCTTGGCTTTAAGGATAAAAATCCACACCTTTCTTGAAAAATCATCAATAAATGTAACAAAGTACCTTGCTCCTCCAATTGATGGTGTCTTCATAGGTCCACAAACATCTGAATGCACAATCTCCAACAACTTACTTGCTCGTGTTGCTACTCCACTTGGAAATGAGGCCCTTTGTTGCTTGCCTTGAATACAACCTTCACAAGCTAGAGTCGTGGCATTGTTGTATGATTGACCAAGATCTAAGCCAACTACCATAGATTTGAGCTCCTTCATGCTTTTGGCATTCAAATGACCAAGGCGTCGATGCCAAATTCCAAACTTGTCTTCATCTTTTGGAAATTCAGCAAATGCTGCTACTTCAACTCCATTCACCTTCTTACAATTGAGAATGTAAAGGTTGCCATCTCTAAAGCCCTTTAAAACATTATCTCCATCCAATGTCTTCACAAAACATCCATTCATATCAAATTGAACCTTACAACCACTTGACACAAGTTTGCTCACCGAAAGAAGATTCTTCTTCATCTTTGGCACATGTAGGACTTCTTTCAATCTGATCCTCTTGGTTTCATTCTTCACAACAATCTCCACCACAATGGAGCCAATTCCAACAGCTTGTACCATGCCATTGTCTCCTAACCAAACATTTGTTACTGGAATTTCTTCATAAGTGTTAAAAGAACACTTGTATGGAGTCATGTGCTTGGTAGCACCTGAATCAATAATCCACTTAGACATGGCAGCCATAGAAGTGCCTTCACTTGCCATGAATGCAAAGTCATCTCCTCCAAATTCATCATGTGCATTGTTAGCATTCTCTCTGTCTCCTTTCTTGGCCTTGTAGCAATTTCTTGCAAAATGACCTGATTTTCCGCAAATGAAGCAAGTTTTCACGTTACTCCTTCTATTGTCACGTTGGTTTGAATAGGTACCTTTACCTTGTCTTGAGAAGAGAGCCGAGTCTTCACTTTGATGCTCCTTTTCTTTCCTTTTGGTCACTTCATGTGCAAGTCTTGCCGTCACATAGTCCATTGTAAGCTCCTTCAACTTGATGGACTCCAATGCTACTATAAGATAGTTATAAGACTCCGGAAGGCTCATGAGCAAGGTCATGACAATATCACCATCTTCTAAAGGTTTGTCAACAATAGCTAGTTGATTTGCAAGAGCCTTTACCTTGTTGACGTGAGCCATAAGGTCTTCACCTTCTTCCATCTTGCAAGTGAAGAATTTCCTCCTTGTAAAAAGGATGTTGGACAAGTTCTTGCTCTCATAAATGTTGCAAAGAGTCTTCCATGCTTCCGCTGGTCCTTTGCAATGGATAATGTGTGAAAAGTTGGCTTCATCCACATTTGTGGCAATCATGCCAAAAGCCTTCTTTTCACGTTTTTTAAAGTCCTTCTTCTCCTTAATACTTGCATCTATGCATGGAGGATCTTCACTTTCATCTACAATGTCCCAAAGGTCCAAAGATGCCAACAAAAGCTCCATTTTCACCTTCCAGTGATAGAAATTGTCACCTCTAAACTTCTCAATCACTCTCAAACCTTCACCCTCACTAGAAGCCATTTCTAAGAAGTAGTGTATCAAAGAATATTGAGAAAAGAAGTTCCTATGTGATCTAAAATCACAAATTTGCACTAGCAGAAACTCAGAATATCCTCTTGTGAACAAAAGAGTGATTTCTCACTCAAAGCACTCTTAAGTGATCTTCTAAAGCTTCTAATCAGTATATGCACTCTTATGAACCTCTCAATCAAGTTCTTTCACTCTTTCAACTCACTATTTAATGAAATGCAGAAGGTTAATGAAACAGTTTCAATAACACATAAAGACACTATCAAGGTCTTTCACAATGGTCTTAAACTCACTATCAAGGAGATAGAACCCACAAAGCAATGTTAGAGATCTCTAAGCTTACAAATCAGAACCTCCTCTTGTCATAACATAAGCTAAGATCATATAAACTCTAACATTAGCAAACACCATAAGACCTATTCCGCACAACAACAAAGACTTCATAAAACTTCTAAAACTCACAAGCAAATAAGAGTGGGCCCATAACCTGTTAAAGAACTAGAGTATGAGATCGGTGAGAAGCATCGGCGAAGTTTAGCGGCAGCCCGTTATGCGAATGAGATTAGCTCTGTACTGACACCCTTCTAACATAAATTGGAGTTATCTAAGTACATAAACTTCATCTACATTCATCCCTAAAGAAGTCGACCCGCCCTAACGAGGTTTCAAATCCGGTAGCTTTGTCAGTTGTGCCCGGACAGGTTCCACAGCGGGACATAGCCGTTTAATCCTGATTGACTTTTATTTGTTAGGAAACTTATGGTTAAACTCAAAATCTCTTTCTTTAACTATGATATAATTATATGTTGTTGCCTTTTGTAATATTACTTAAGAATACTAATTTAAATTTATCATAGTCTTTATTTAACATCAATATGCTATTAAAGCCTTCTTCTTATAAAGATAAGAAGTATGTTGCAAATCCCACCTAAATTCCTTATTCTTCTTATATTTCTTATACTTTATTAAAATTGTGTATAAACTCTTGGCAAACAAAATTCTATTGTTTTGATTTTGAATTGTAATAGAAATAAGGTTTATTATTATTAGAAGTATTAGTTACTAATAATAATTTTAATTGCATATAATTTTTTATTTCTATTACTTGTAAGATATAGCATTCTACAAAATTAACATTGGTGCAACCTTGTACATTTAAGATATATTTATCATAAACAAGTGATGAATTTTGTGTGTATGTTGTATTTTCTTTGAATTTTATCTATTAATATAGATAAATCTATTTTTGATATCAATTAATAAATTTACTAAATCATGAGGTGTTACCTATAAAGATTCTATATTATACTCTAAGAGTGATGAATGACACTTTTCTCAAGGAATTATTAAGTTGATGGTATTGACATAAAGAATTGGTCATATATCTTGGATCTAGATTGTATTTTATTATGACCATTTAAATTAGATCTATCCTTAATAGATCTTTTTATACCAAAGTTCTTATTTTAAAATATATATGATGATAATTTTTTATACTTACTAAATATATTTTATTACAAAAATTTACTTATAGAAGATTGTTTATTTTTAATGTTGTATCTTTAATAATAAAATTCAAATTATTTTATTAGTATTTTATTTTATCTTTGACACCTTGTGAAATGGTGGATATAATAAGTGAAGTTGTTCTTCCATTGTATGTATCTATATTAGCAAGTAAGATTGTACATTTGACAAGTGATGATGCTTCTTTGTATTATGCATATATTCTTGCAACAACTAAAGTAGCTTGCATAATTTGTAGGTATATCTCTTATACAATGGTTAGACCATTGTACCTTCAATGTAGGCTTGTATCTATATATAATTGTTAATTTCTTGTCCTTGGTTAATGCTTAGAGTTGAAGTTATTACCTCTTTGTAGTTGAGTATATAGTATATGTAATTCAATAGGTTATGCATTGTTTCAAATAATATAGTATTATCTTCACATCTTGTATTAGGATCTATGTGCATATTAAGCAATGTGACTATATCCTCATATTAAACAATAAAGTCAAAATTAGGATATTTGTTATTTATTTATTTATTTATTTAATAGCATTGAAAAATATGTATCTAGATTTTCTTTTATATTGTATTAAAATATAATTTCCATCTTTTGATATATTACTTATGTATCCTAAAGCTATGTTCTTATTTGAATTTATTATTTTAGTGCTATTCTAGTTTGGATTACAAAATATGTTTTTGTTGAACCTATGGCCATTTGATATTTGTTGGGAACAATGGCAAATGTGTCATTATTCTAAATTGTCTTGAAATCAAAGTGAAGCTTCCAAGCTTAAAGAAAAACAGCGCTTATGGGGAAAGTCTAACCAGCTACAGCCTTTGTTGGATGAGGTTTGCTAAATGGTCAGATGACCCAGATAACCTCCGACACAGTCCCTACAATTCATGATCATTCAGCTAAACCAGTGATTTCGCCATCTCTTGTAGTTTTGTTTCCTATTTCCACCTCTTCGCCCTAGCGAAGTATGTCCCCATGCACCTGCTCTGCTTAAGATACCGTCTTGAAATCCTAACCCCAAGTGCCCAATTCTCTTCTATTTTTTGAAAATTAACGTGAATGTCTTGGTACTCCTCTAACTCCTAATTCAAGATTAGTTTTTGCAACTAAGAAGCAACTGACTTCCAAATCTAGCGAACTCTTTATGCCTTGGATCTTCACTAGACTGTGTACAGGGGCCAACATTTCCTCTTATTCTTGGAACTCCTCTTGGCGGGAGCTTCGTTCGTCGATCGACATCGTTGGGGTTTGGACTGTATTGATGATGCATAGTGCTACAACCCGGCGATCGAGTGTTGAAAGGGTGTACATTCCGGATTTTGTGTTTTAGCGCCTTGCACCTAAAGTACTCAATCGATAATAAATTGGCTATCTAATCATGTCTGTTTACCTTCGTGGTTGTTGGTGCCGGTAACTAGAACCTCAGAGCTTAATGTTGTACTGGGAGTTATCGTTATTTTAATTGAGAATCAATTTTGATCACAGCAATGGGTGGAATTCATGTTAGTAGCTAGTATCGAGGCACTTAGAACACAAGGTATCCTCCATGTTGCCGTTATAACAAATCCATCTGAACTGAAATATTCTGATCTGCAAGTAATTGGACAACCCTTCACATTGGAAAAGTCGAATGCATATGATCAATTCATCCCCATTTCATGCAGACTATTTCAATTGCGGCACTCAAGGTTTCAAAAAATAAGAAAAAATAAGAAAAAATAACAGCAGTAGTTCTCGACCAACTTGATCTCGCCTTGGCCCTATTGTGAGTTCAGAAGTAGCCTTCATGAATTAGGTCTCCATCAGTCACACAATTCATCGAAGTGGATCTGAGAGGACGATCTTTGGTCTGCACTGCTGTGGAAAAAGCTCGCACGAAGCTGCCATAGTGTCTGAGATCAGTTCAACAGCGGCAACCAACACTCCCATAGAGGTTACGACGAATTTCCAGGTTGAGATTCCTGGCCAAAACTGAAATCTCCAGATAATTCTAGATTCATTCAGTGTGAAGTTTGTACACTCCCTTGTGACTGGAAATTAGTACGCAGATTGGAGTGGCTATCGACATTAACATCCTATTCTTATCTGAGAATCTGACTCCAAACTTTGATTCTGAAACTAGCAGAGACCACCAAATTCCACCAAATTCAGTTGAATTTGATAGCAGAATGAGTCATGCACCAACTGAATTGAATGCTTGTTTTCTTGCAGAAGAATCTAGAACTAGCTCACTATTGTTACTCACACATCTTACTGGTGGTTTTTTGAAACGTTTTAGGCCTGTGATTTTCAGCAAGTGATTTTGTCAATCTGAGATCATTAAAACAATCCATTTTGATCTAGAGAAACTAATCATTTAGTCATGTTTTTGAAGAATAATGTATATTTTATCAATCTAAGATGGAATTTTTGAGATACATTGCATCTATTGAGGGTTTAATGATGGATCCCAAGTAGGTAGACGTAATTATACAATAGGCCATTCCAAAGATTGTGAGAGAAATATAATATTTTTTTTGGATTTGCTAACTTCTATCGGATTTTTATCAAAAATTACCCTCAAGTTGCTATCTTTTTTACTCAATTGATATATAAGGACAAGTTAGAATGGGGGCCTTGAGCGGAAAAGATATTCTAAGATCTTAAGAGGGCGTTTATCACAGCCCCAATTTTGCTACATTCAAACTTTACAAAGGCATTTTACATAGAAATTGATGCTTTGGATTTTGCACTAAGGACTATATCTTCAGAAATGGATATAGACAAAAAACTCCATCTTGATATATTTTATTCTTAAAATTTTTTTACTGCTAAAATTAATTATGGAATCCACAATAAAGAATTTTTTGATATTATGGATTCTTTTCAAGAATAGTGTCATTTTCTTAAAAGAGTAATACATCTTGTAATTGTATATACAAATCACAAGAACTTAAAATATTTTATGTTAGCTTAGGTTCTTAATCGCCGCCAACCTTGATGAAATATGTTGCTATTTTAATTTAATTTTGTTATCATTTATCAACTTGAGAAGCAACAAAGATTGTCTGATGCTTTATCAAGGAGATCTTATCTTGTACCAAGGATAGGGGAGGCAACATTTGATCAATAATATGCAACTTTGTTGAAACCGAAGCAATTTCATCTTTATGCCACTATTATACCAACACCTATTGATTCTAATTTCTTCAAAGAAGTACATTGTTGTGTGGAATGATTTTCTATCTGGAAATATATTACATACCTGGCTGTAAAAAATTTACTTGAAATTTATTGACAAAATTCTAATAAGTGATTTGTCTTTAATAAAAAAGAAAAATAATATAAAAATATTATAAAAGAGAAGTTATATGGATAAATCCTTGTATATTTAAGTAAGTTTGTACAAAAAGGTTCAAATTGCCACAAAAACCTTTTAATATCTTATTCACCTGCAAAAACTTATTTCTTTCCAAACTTTAGAATTCAATAACTCTTGATCCACCTATTCATTTTTTATAAAATTTTCTTTAAAGTGTGGATAATTTTTTTAAACTTCACCACAAAAAAAAATCAATTATAATTTTATTATTGATCATCCAATATCTTAAAAACCCTAATAGGTGCTTAATATACTAGGTTAGAAATACATGAGCACTATTTCCTTCATGTCTCAAAAATCCAAAATTTTAATACTACAAATTTTTTTCACATAGTCTTGTGGCATAAATATATACACTCCTGAAAATTTTGAGCCAAAAATTTATCAAATTGCTTAAGATATAGCTCAAAACATGAGCACTAGTTAAGTAGGGTCACTTACCGCCCTTAGCTTACAAGCATTGACTTCAACTCTTAATATGTCCTTCATTCTAGTTTGGATTTTATCAAGCTATATATAAAAAGTGTAGCGAAGAAAGTGTTCTTTTTAATCCTAGTTGTTGATTCTCTATTATTTTTTGTACACATGAGTTATATCCAAAAGAGTGATAGTAGGTACCTTAATTTTGAGCGCCTATATCTCTTTCATAAAAAATTCAAATTATACAAAATTTGTATCAAAACCATATCCAAAAATCCAAACTTGCTGACCCTAGCCTCTGATGTTTGACTCTCCCTCAAAAAATAAACCTTAATTCCTAATAAATCCTTGGACAGTCTCCTTGAAGCCCATTGGGCATGATTTTTTGCCAATAGGAATAGAAACTTCTATCATCCATCTCCATTCATTCACATAGATGGCCTAACTATCCCCTTTCATACTAAAAATCCCTTTCTAATCCTTTTTCTTATAAGATTTACATAATATATTTTCTAAATACCAAATAAAAAAAGCAAACAAGATCTTAAGGGTCACCAATGTCTAACAAAGGTGAATTAAGATATATGAAAGTTATTATCAATATAAAATCAACTTCAAAAATTGCTACCAAAAAAAAAAAAAAAAAAAAAGATTATATAAACCTCAATAATAATTTTTTTAAATAAATTCTTTCTAAATTAACAACCTAATCATATTTTGTAACCAATAAAATCCACTGTTATGGCTTTTATTTAATTATATAATAAATTATATATTAAATATATATATATATAATTTTTTCACATAGTAGCCAAACCACAACATGACAGCGTTGTCATATTATATTTACGTGCAGTGTGTATAAATATTATATATCTTGTATCTATTGTTATTACATTTATGAGTGTTAGAGGTTATTTTAGAAGATATTATAAGGAGAAGATTTATTTTAGCCACTTAGTTAGTGAATTAAGATGGCTATTTGTTTTGTTCCTACCTTACTTATATTCTAGAATAGACTCTTTTGTAATTAGAAGAAAGATAAAAGTTATTTTATCTTTCTTGTTGACTTTTGAGGTAGAATGGACCTTGTGAGGGATAAGAAAGAAGAGCATGGGGTGAATAGGGCCTGTCCAATAGGATTTGGCTGCCCATATGGACGTGTCATAGATTGATATGGAAGGAAAGGGGGATATACTCCTCTTGCTGGACTTAGGGTTTGGCAATTTTTGAGCAGTGAATTTTGGAGAGAGATAGCTTTGAGGATATAGAAGAGTTTGTAATGAAAATTGAGATGTGTGTTCTTCAAGTTGTGAGGATTCTAAAACCTACTCATTTGCTTATATTAGAGTTGTGAGCAAAAAGTTATGCTTGTTTTGATAGAATGAGGTCTGCTACTATCGGAAAGTAACAGCAGAAACTTTGATCTGCCACTGCAAGTCTGATTTCAAGTTTTTCTCAATGTAATTTATTAAAAGTGTGGAAAATCATGCTAGCTTTCTATCAAGACATCTCTTGTAGCATTTGGAGTTGGAGAGGAAAAGTTGTGAGCTTGAGAGTGGGAAAGGATCTGTTGCCACCCGATGAAGAAGGGTAGAGATTTTGTTCAACCACGCAAGTCGGAAAATATCTTCAATCTTTTTGATATTTTAAATACTTATAGTAGCTTGTGTAAGATTTCCAAGAAAACAAAAATCAATACATTTGGAGCTTTTATGAAAGTTTTATGAGCCGTGAAGTGTCAAGAGGGCAAATTGTTGCTAGGGTTTGAAGAGTAGAATCAACTAGCTATAAAATCTGGAGTTTGAGAGGCATGCATGCAAAATTTTAGAATAAATTAGATGATAGAGTGAGATTTCTAAAAAGCTATTGCATGCCCAATTTGGAAGAGGGAAGTAATCACAATAAAGGCTGAAGTGAAGAGAAGCTTTGCTGCCTTTGCATTTGCTGGGAAATTTTAGTACCTATTTCTTTTAGCCATAACTTTTAAATGGTAAGACATCTATTTGTGAAATTTTGATATGTTTTATAATGAATTATCAGCTTTCTATAAGCTATAAGCGCGCTTAATTTGAACTTTGGATGGATTTTTAGTGATTTATTTAGTTTTAGCTTGTTATATAATTTATATTCCTCATATGCGGTTGTATTTTGAGGTATATTTGAGTATATATACACTTTGCTTATATTTATTATATAAGTATATATACTTTTATTTATATCAAGTATTTATATAAGTATTCTATAAGTATTATATATAATATTTATATACATATTTATATACATATTATACCAAAGATTATACATTATTTTATATAAGTATTTATACAAGTATTTATACAAGTATTATACCAAGTATTATACCAAGTATTATTCAAGGATTTATACTTTATAATTATATAAGTCTTATATAAGTATAATACAAGTATAATTTGAAAGCTTGAACAAATATTGTGCAAGTATAGAAGATACTTGCACAACTCCCTTTCATGTTCCCTGCTAGTTCTAGTAGCAGCTAGGAATCCGGTGTTTTCCCAAGGCAAATTCTCTCTACCCGACAGCATATTGCAACCACTATAGATGCTTTGGTCCTTAATATCAAGCGTCATTTGAAAAAAAATATTGACAAGTTTAAACTTGAAAAAGACCTTCTATACTTTGAAAAATATTTATATATTCCAAAAGGACCAATATGACTACATATTCTTTAATCTCACCATAATTTTCCAACTACATGTCATTTTGGATTTAATAAGATTTTGAAATTTATTTTTCAAGATTTTTGGTGGTTTCAAATGTGGAAGGCAGTGAAGGACTTTGTACTTTCTTGGGACATCTGTTCAAAGTTCAAAAATCCTCGACATTGCCCTTATAAATTCTTACAACTCTTGTCTATTCTAAGATGGTCATGGTCTTCTATCTGGATGGATTTTATCATAGATCTACTGCCATCCAATTCATTAGAGATCATCCTTATAGTGGTTGATCAACTTACAAAGATGGTTCATTTCATTCCTTACAAGAAGACTATGTCTAGTAAAGAAATAGTAAGGCTCTTTTTTAATAATATATATTAATATCATGGCCTATTAAATGATATCGTATCTGATTGAGGATCCCAATTTATATCTAAATTTTAAAAATATCTTTTTAAAATATTAAAGGTGGATATTAAACTTTTTTTAACTTTCCACCCTTAAATTAATGGCCAAATAGAATAAATTAATTAAATTTTGGACTAGTATTTATGATGCAATATTAACTATTAATAAAATGATTGAATCTCATATCTACCATTAGTGGAGTTTGCATGTAATAATATTATTCATGCCTTAATTCAACAAACATTGTTTTATTCTAACTATGGATATCATTTGAAACTTGATGTGAGGGTGAAATTCACCCTTCAATCTAAGTTATAAGATGGCCTCATTTAAGAGTTGCTTATAATTGGTGGTGTGAAATAAAGAAAAAAAATAGCAAGAACAACAAGAAGAATAACCACAAAACAAAGAAAGTAAATGGTATCAAGCAAGTACATAATTCAAAATTACATCATAGTTTTTTTATTATAATTTTATCTAGTAAAAAAGAAAAAGAAAAAATAGAAAATATATTTTTAGATAGATAATTTTTTTGCCTTTCTAATGATATAAAAAATATATAAATTTGAGTTATTATGAATAAGTTATGATAGTCCAAAACTAAAAGATAAATAATAGAAAAGTTAAGTAAAAAAATTTTACCTCAAGGAGAACTTGCTTAAGAGATCATGAGTTCAAACCTCACCAAGGCTCACAAGTAGTGTATAAAGGTGTCTTAGAGAGGCTACAAGGCCTTAGTCTTATCCTCCTACCTACATCCAAGGTGCCACAACCCATATGAGACTTATGTACCTCCCTTCTTCCAAGGATTATACTAGCTGCTCGTCTTCCTATTTTTTATTAATAAAACTTTTTTTTTTTGCATTTTTTATTACACCGTGGTATTCAAAAATATCCAATTAGTCTAATAACCTTGTATGGCCTTCAAATCTTGCTCCATTTCTTCATAATGTCTCCCAAGGTGGTAAAATTAATTTTTATCAAAGTCTTCAAATTTGTTCTAAAAATTCTTTAAAAATTCTTTAAGAATTCTAAAAAAAATTATAATATTTTTAAAATGATAATATCAATTTAAAACTATTTTATTCTACCTTTATGATTTTTTATAATAATAAAAATTAATTTAAATCCACTATAAATCCACTATAAATCCTATTTTTTATATAAATAATTAAAAAGATATGAGGTTTATTTTTCATACTTTTTCTATCTACTAAGTAATATTTATATGTTTCTAATAAGTAATATATAGAGATAGAAGGCCAATGTAGACATTGACTTCAATAATTAAATACTAATTCTTATAATTAAAAAAAAATACTAAATCAATTAAGATAATTGCCTCTAAGACTTACTACAATTCTATTTCTTTTCCACTAATACTATTATCCTTCTAAACACATTCTCACTTCCTAATTGTAGTTTTGATTTTCTAAATATATTCTTTTATCCTAAAACAACTAATGAGTCAATTTGATGATTTACACTTGATATATGGACTACACCAAAGAACAACAATCCAGTAGTTGAAGGATTTGCAAAGCATCTATTGCAACACTAAACAACCTTGAAGCTTTAATTATAAGAAGCTCAAGATGCTTACAAGGCATCTACAAATAAATTCAAGAATGAATTGTTTACTTTTCATATTAGAAATAAGGTATGGCTTCTTCAGCAGAATATCAAGATTAAGCGACAATGCGATAAGTTGGACTATCAAAGGTTGAGACCATTTTCTATCCAGATGCAAATCAATCCAATAGCATATAACTTGGAATTACTATCTGTTATGAAAGTACATCCAATTTATCATGTGTCTCTTTAAAACCTTATAGAGAATCACATATTTCAAAAAAAATACAGCAATTGTATCTAGTATTGAAATTAAAGACTATGAAGAATATGAGGTTGAAAAGGTACTTGATTCACAGCAAAAGTGGACAAATTGGAATATCTTGTTCATTGGCAAGGCTATGATATTAATGAGCATACATAAAAACTAGCTGAAAATCTCACTAATACGCCTCAAAAGGTATAGGAATTTCATTGATTCTATATCCACAAATCCTAACGTGTTCAATAATAACTTCTTGGTGAAAATTGGATTCAAGAAATATTCATAAGAGGGAGAAAGTTAAACTAAAGCCTTCATCAATATGCACTTGTCTGTTCCAAGATAGAATAAAATAATAAAAGCAAGTTAGTTACCATGTCAAACCTTCAAGCATTGAAAGAACAAGATTCAGAAGACTTGTTTGTCATGCAAGCTTTGAACAAATTGGTACAATTTTCACAACTTTCAATTGAGCAAAGTAAAGATAATACATTTCAGCGCCAAGTAGGATCTCGGTTGGAGCCATTAGGAGCAAGACCTAACCATACAAGTTTCAATTTCAATGCTTGAGCTTTAGTGATATTGCTTAAGCTTGGAAAGGTGAATCTTTTTAGTCCTGAGATCTTATTTGGAAGATATTTTGAAGGCTGCAATGAAGATCAGATCCTTAGATGAGATACTTTAACAATGGAAGTACTAGCTTAAAATCATAGATAATTTTTTTAAAGACTAATAGAACCTATTGTCCAAAAATAGAAAATAGAATACATAGCTTCACTAATGTAATGTATTCTTGATTTCTTATGTATGTAGTAAGATCAAGCTCCTCTTGGAATTCATCACTAGGAAAGGTGGTGATGTTAGAGACATACACTTTGGAGGTTCATAAAACCTTCTAGAATATTTTAAAAATTCTTGAGTTAGTGAAAGCCGATTGAAAAGCTTCTTGATTAGTAATAGTACCTTGAGAAGCTTCCTAATTAATAAAAAGAGCTCAAGAAGCTTTCTAGTTAGTAGAAGGAGCTCAAAAAGCTTCTTAGTTGGTAGAAGCTACTCGAGAAGCTTCTTAATTTGATGGAAGCCACTCAAGAAGCGTCTTAGACAGAAATATATATAGGAGTCAAGGCTGAAGAATTCTTCAGTCTTGACAATGCATCTCTTGGAGTTCTAGCTCACCTTTCTTTATGTTGTTTATATATTCATGTGGTTAATTCAAGTTCTTGTTGGTTTCTTCTTGAAACCTTATCCCAATTCAAGTCTCTTGCTCTGTATTTTTATGTCTTTGACAACTATTATTATTTTTTTAAAATCATGATTAATATTCTTATATTATATATTATTAAAATAATAAAATAATTATCAAATTAAAATATTTTTGATAAAAATTATAATATATATTTAAACTTAAAATTTTATAATTTAAAATTAACTTCATATTTCAAATTTGGTATTCAAATGATTGTTAGTAATAAAAATAAAATAAAGATTAAATATCATATACCATATATATATATATATATATATATATATATATATATATATATAATTTTTTAGCTCCATATTTAGATATAAAAAATTATACAAATATTATATGCTAAATAATTAAAAATATTGAGAGATTTATAGCTAAAAAATAATTAATTTCTATTTGAAATAAATTTTAGTAACTTAGTATGAAAGATGGTTTTTTAAATCGTTATTTTTTATTATTATATAGTTATAAAATATTAATTTTAAAACTAAGAATAAAATATTAATTTTAAAATCAAAAATAAAATATTAATAGATTGTTTAAAATATATAACATATTTTTAAATTTTGTGATGTTAGAATTATATAGTTTTTATTTATTTATTTATATTTTATATAGTAATTTTGATACAAATATATTTGTATATTTTTAAAAGTGTGAAATAAATTGCATATTATTTTTTAATAAATAAAAAAATAATGTAAATATTCTAATCATTTATTTAATATACTGTTTTTTTAAATAAATCAAAAATGAATTTTCTTTGATTATCTTTACATGAAACTACTGATGTGCACATCAAACATCAATTTGCCTCTTTTGATATAAGCTGCAAATTTAAATCTGATTTAAGAATACATCTACTAGTAGAAATTTAAGAATTAAAACAAAAAAACATTGTAAGCATACTACACATTAAAATAGTTATTAAATAATGAATCTTTGAACTTTTCTTTTAAATAGATCAAAGTGGTATAACTGAGTACAAACAAACATTGCCTTTGAAAAGCAATAAATCCTTAAAATGGGAACAGTGTTTTGAAATATTTAAGCATTACAATTTTCTCATATGATGATATTCCCATGCAAATCCTTGAAGAATGAGCCTTATTCATCATCCTCTCCCCCCCCCAAAACAATTTATAAGAGCATAAAAGAAAAGGAAGAAGCGTGAAAGACGGAAGGGCTCCAGAAAAAGAAAAGAAAAAGATCCCGCGAGATTCACAAAGGGGACTGAGATCGTTACCGAAGGGCGTTCCCACACCTTTCCCACACCTTTCCCACGCCTTTCCACGCGTTGGGAACGGCTTTCCCTTTTCATAACGTGGCCACCTGCATTCCAAACACAGTCATGACCGTCGTGAGCCGTCGATCCGACTCACTCGACCGTCCATCGCCCGTTACTTTACACGACAGAAGCGCCGCGTGGTAGCCAACCATTTGATAACCTTAATGTGACTGCCTAATGGCAGTGACATGACTCCCAGGGGGTGTTCCGCAGAGCTCCGGCTGGACTGGTGTTCATGAAACCGGGTGCAGACAGTCAGTCGACGGCACGGTCCGGTCGTCGTCGTCTCCTTCGTCGGCTCTTATGAAGCCGTGCCCTTGGAGCAATGGGAACTGTTGTTCGTTCAGCCGATGCTGCATTTCCTTTGCTGGTGGAGCTGGTGGATGCTGACTGTATCACGCGTTGGCTTCGTAGGTGGTTGCGCTGCATCGGAACGAGTTGCAAGACAGTGTGTGTAGTCGGATTTTTCGGAGAGAATTTTGGTGTATTTGTTTTTGGTGAAGTACATGGTGGGATCGGCAGAGAGAAGTTGCGTGGCGTTCATCAGTGGATTTTTGGTTGTAATTCTCGTGGGATATTAAGCGGTTTGGACTGGAGGTGTGGGAGATTGTAGCGAGAGCGGCAGTGGTTTTAGTCCTACAGAAAACGAATTTTTGTTGTTGATGGCGGCCCTTAGGGTAGAGATCTTGGCTGGCGCAGGCAGTTCGTCGCATGGTCCGTCTTTAGTGTGCAAGAGGGGATTTCTAGTGAAGAACGCGCGCGTTGGCAAGAATACTGCTGTTGTTCAGAGGAACGTCTCGAGAATCGGGAAGAGTCAAGCGGTATCGAAGAATACTTCTGTACGCGTGAACTGCCTTGGAAGCAATTCGCTCTCGGAAAATGATGACGCGAATGCGCTTGAGAGTGTTGATCTTTTGAATATTGTGCTGAACTCATCGGATTCTGATCTGTCAGCTGTGTCAAGTGTACCGAACAAGAGTAGAAACGAGTCTACCACTCGTCCACCGAAATTTTCCACTCTTCGAAATTTTGGTGAAGGAGGAGCCGGCGTTATGAATGGACTCGAAGGCTCCGTACTAGAGCTTCTCGCTGCGAATGTTCAGGCAACTGCTGACCTTAAGAGGTATGCATACTTTCTTCTTCTTTCCCACAAATCTAAAACCACATGGGTAAGGTTCCGTGTGGAAATGTGATGTGCATGTAAAATTCATGCAGGTCAAATTTGGTTACGTTGTTTGTGGTGCGTATCACTAACAGGTAATCGTTATGCAGATTTGAGACTCTCTCAGGTCGTATGGCTATGATGGCTTTTTTTGTTGCCATTGGAGTCGAGGTTGTGACTGGAAACAGTGTATTCAAGGGGATTGATATCAAAGAATTAGGAGAATTCGCGGCTCTTTCGGGTGTAGCTACGCTCACCGCAGCTGGATTTGCCTTTGCCTGGCGAGCAAGAACTGACGTCGCTTCCACCCTCTCCAAGGGTGCCCTTAAACTTGTTGACACTGCAGTTGACAACATGATTGACGGTCTTTTCTTCGAGGAGGACGAATTCAAGAATTAGACGGAACCGTGTATGGAAGCATGAACTGCGCACCAGTTGTGAAAGTTTTGTATTCTTTCCAATGTACTATTTTGATGGTACCGTTGTATATATACAAGGAGTTGTAAGTTCTAGGATAACGCAATTCGATACGATTGGCTCTAATTGAGCCTTTGTACAGAACAGAACTATACTTTTGAACTGTACCCTTGATTTTATTGCTATTGAGATTCCATTCATTTGTTTAATTTATGTTAATCAAAACATGGATTATACTATAGGATACTGCTGCAGCTTTAGACATGTCATATGTGCCTCCATCAGATTTACAGCAAAGCAAACAAGTTTTGAATCAAGAATGGGAAAGCATATAACCTATGTATTTGTAATATACATTCTTTGATATGAACAGTGGTTTCAGCGGTTTGACACCTATTTCAGTGATGAACGTCTTTTGTTGCGTGGTGTCTGGCTTAAAATACCTGAAGTTTGCTTTGCAGAATTCTTTTACTTTATTGCATTTCCATGAATCCCTCAATATTCGTTTATGCGTCCGTCGTCAAATAACGTATGTGATAACGCTTTGGTAATGACAATACGGACTAATCTAGGTTTAGTTGCCTCTACAATCATTGGAACCCACATCAATTGTAACACACAATCAAAAACAGACAGCAATTGTCTACATAAGGTACCAGTTCAGTTTGCACATCGGATTGATAGTTGAAAGGTTTCCACCATTCTTGAAGCATGTGCAGTGCATGTGGAATGTTTGATACATCGCAATGAGGCTCTGTGAGACTCTCCACTTTTTTTGACGAAGTTCTGTAACCGACCACATCCGCCTCAGGTGCAACACTTCAAGATTTTTGAACTATTTCCAGTTGCTGAAGAATAGGTATTGCCGACTTGGTCTTGTATCACAAATTCATGTGCTCATGATCCGATCTAGGTTACCATCAAACACCATTCGATCAAATCTGCTCGTGAAGAGATTTTCTCAACCAAGATCAGGCCATTTTAGAGACAAGGGCACGCTGCCTGCACACGGATTCCTCGTATTAGGGAGAAACGGGACTTGAATAGATAATTGAAAATACGTAATAATAAGAACACAATGACGGTTAAATAAACGTTTCAGAAAGATATAGCAGTGCCCTTGTTTAGTCAGAAGTTAAATTCAACCAAGTGATAAGTGAAAAGAGTACTTGCTTCGGACCAAGGAAAAGATGTGAGAGTTGCTTCTTGACTTAATGTCGAGTCAACAAGCAAGCCATTCCTGCTCTTCAGGACTGCCATCAGCAGGAAGTCGTGTATCTGGGTAGCAGCTTTGTCAGTGCTCTTCGATGTCACTCGCCGGACTCTCCCGACTGTTAAGTCAGTGATGAATTGGTAACATCTCACCTATGGTGACTCATGTGAATCGTCATCCTAGTTTTCCCGTTCTTTCCGAGTTACCAACCATCATTACTCCTGAGTTTCGTCTTTTATTTTGAAGGGAAAGCATAATACTTCCTGAGGCTAATACTTCCTTTGAAAAGGTACGTTGTTCATCCCGACCTTTTCAAAGGAATTTCGTACTCGGCCGTCTGGCTTAAGCTGAGGACCACACGCGTAGAAAGTGGCAAATGAATTGTGGTGCTGAATGCAGTTAGTAGTGGCCATGAGGAAAAGATTGCATGAAGTTAATTTTATTTTTAAATGATCCCTAAGCAATTTTTGCATCACAGCTTTTTATTATTATTCAGTGTGGTATGATCATACCTGCCAACATCGAACATCTTTTCTACGCCATCTGTTCACACAACCACATAGAAACAGAGAAAGCTACGTTGTTGAAACACTTCTTAACAAAACCCTCGAGTAACTTCATTTCTTGCTTGCAATGATCCTATGTATCATACCCGAATCCATGACGGTAAGGTTTGTAGAGGACTTACACCTGTCTCTGCTGTGATAGCATTCGCGAAGGTCTAGAAACCTTTCTCCAGTCTTTTGAACCTTCATGCACCCCAAATTCTGACAAATTATGTTCCCACAAAACCGGGTTTAAGATCACAGTGCTCGAGCATGCATTATTAGAACATGCGCATCTATTGGCTTCAAATTTAGACCTAGAGGACTTACAGGTTTCGAAACACATCAAACGTGGATGAGCCGCAGCTCGGTTCTCCAGAATGGGTTCCAATTTCCCTCTCCTGCTCATTAATTGGCCTCTTCTCGCACGAAACATTTGACAACACTCAAGGTATGAACGCTTTCGTGGACTGAAGCTTAGCCTACCGTTTCGAATTAATTGACATCGAAATATTACAGTGCTTTTTCAGTGGTAGAGCCACATCAAACAATCCCGCTCCTGAAATACCGACGTAGGCATGAACCTAATATATCAGCTCACCATTTCTTACACAAATCACAGTCGAATGGACATGCTTAAGAATCGAACGTGCTCATGGTGGAGGAACCAAGCACGGTGCATGAATCGGGCTGAAATTGCAGAGTCCAAGTCTCTCGGTCAGCTTTTTTTCAAAAATATGTAATGGACAGGACAATGTTGTGAAAAGCGATGCATGCATGAACAGGAAGAGTGGAGCCACAAAAAAGCTGCAGCGATAGATTCCTCCATTGTCGCCCGATTTCGTCCAATGCGTCCCTCTCCGGCTCCATCTCTCTGGATGGCTTCTCAGCTCGTCTATGTCCCCTCCCGAGTTCCCGCCGTGACGTAATTTCCCCGTATCATCCACCTCCGAGCACGCTTCCAGCTGTTCCTGCTCCATCGTGCAAACTGAATTCAAACCTCGACGTGTTTTTCGAAGCCTAATTTGACAATAAACAACTCCGAGCTCACGTTCAGACATCCGTCCTATTCGGCCGCCCACATTGTGAAACGCCTGTCTCCGCGAGAAGCTATTCACATAAACATATTAAAATTTTGGTAAATTGACACTGTGTCTAAATAATATTTAACGGTAGACTCAGATAACGAGTAACAATGTTGAAACTCTATGAGAAGGGATCGAGGGAACAAACTCTGCTGCGACAATTCAGACACTTCGGTGGATGGCAGGCTTGTGGATTGCTTCCTCTGCTACATCGTACTCTTCTTCTTGTAAATTTTTGCAAGAATTGATTTGGAATTCTTTTCCAATACGACAGTGCTATTGTGCATACTGTAATTTGAGTAGGAATTCAAATCATGGGTTATCCACTTCGGCATTCTGAAACAAACAATATTTAACATGTGTAAAATGAAATTGGTTTAAGGTTGTATGGCAGGGATAGAAAGTTCATTTCTGTTGTGAAGCTTTGTAACGATTTTCAAATTGGATTTGAATGATTAAAGGTGGGAATATTAAGGAGTTATAAAATCGTTTCAAAAAAAAATAAAAAATAAAAAGGTGTGTTTATGTTATTTTCAAACTTATAAAGGTGTCATTAAGAGATTCTTTTATAACTTTCAACGCGAAGAAGCTTCTGTAGTATTTTACCTGGTAATTAATAAATTTTCTATTTCATAGATCTCCCTCATTAGTTGATTATTCGTGGTATACGATTAGGTTTCAATGTACATGAATCAATTATATCCAAATGTTCCTTTGACTTACTATAATGTGCTTTTAAGAATAGCAAAAATGAGCTAATTTGTGACTCTGTGAATTAAAAAGTGATGCCAAGAGCCTGCCACAACTTTTGAAGCCCAATTTAGCAGTCCATTGGTATCAATGGAGATTCTTTTCAAAAGGTTTCGTTTTGGACAGGAGGGGTTTGCTCCGCATGAGTGAAGGTCATGCACTTGCAAAAGACGCACCTCACTGGATTGCCTTATTCCCTGTCCATTGCGGAACGAATAAGAGGGAGTAACAGACCTGTCTGCAACCTTAGAAAACTCGAGTAATTTACATACCCCGTTCTTCTCTGCAACACGGGATGTCCGCATACCTGTCTAACCTGTTGAACTGTAAATTCTACATTTGTTGTACTAAAAAAATTACATACTACCCTGGTGCATTTCCGCAAGATCAGTTCTACATGGAACCTCATTTGCCCTAACGACTTTCAAGTTAGGGAAATGCGTTGACCAACCAACAATCAATATCATAATCTTTGGGTAACCTCCGAAATGGAGCCTTGTTCTAGAAGCTCTATAAGAACCAACCGCATCTTTTCTAAAGAAATCGGCTTTGTGACGACTCCATCCATGCCCAGGCGAAGACACTTCTCATGGGTGATACGATCCGTGTTAGCTGTGAGGGCGACAAGGAGGGGCCGCTCACGACGTCCTAATCTTTTCTGAATTTGAATAGCAACTTCATAACCGTCCATCTCCGGCATGCACACATCAAGCAGAAGCAAATTGAAAGCCTGATTTCGCTGTTGAATTAATTGCAGGCACTCCCGTCCAGATGCCGCCAAGGTCACTTCGCACCCCAGTCGCATTAGTAGGCCTCGCGTAACCATCCTATTCACACTGCATCATTCAAAGGTTCCTATCTTGTGAGATTCACATCACGGAAAACTAGATGTGAATGATTAGTGGTCATGTTTCAACAAGGACAGGTTCGATTTCAGAACCACTCAGCCAGAGCAAAGGATGAGCGCTTACCCATTGTCATCAGTGACCAAAATTTTGACACCAGAAAAGTCTGTCCGAGACTGAGAACTGCTTGATTGAGAGCTAGGCGCAATCTGGATGGAGAGATGGCTTGGAGCCTCAGGAAAATTTAACTTCACAATAAAGGTCACAATCGACCCCTTTCCAACCCCTTCGCTTTCAATCCAAATATGTCCGTCCATAAGATTAACAAACCTGCCTCACAACAACTGACTTGTAAAATAGATGTCATCTTGACCGTTCTGTGAGATAAAACAAGGTAAAACAAAGACCTGCAACAGTTAACAACAAAAGAACATTACAATCCCCAGTGCGGCCTAAAACCATACAAAAGCCACCCACAAGAAACAACTAATGCCCAAAAAATAGTAGATACGAAACACAAATTAAAGCATAACAGCATCAAGACCTTTTGCAAATGGCTAACCCAAGCCCTGTCCCTCCGTAGTTTCTAGTAGTGGTAGAATCAGCTTGTACAAACTTGTTGAAGAGCATAGGGATGTCTTGCGGATTGAGACCCAAACCTGTGTCCCGCACCTGCCAACCAGTCATTCATGTCAATGAGAAATTACAACCCAATACTTATTGTCAAGCTAATCTGTAACTATACAGTTCTTTAAAAACAGAAAAAAGCAACTTAACATACCAAACCAAAAAGGTAGAAGATACCTGGACTCTGATATAAAAATGGTTGTCTCCTGGGAGGGGGCGAAAATCTGGTTGGCGGGGGTCACGCGGATACTCAGGTCTTTCTAGACCTACTATTACATTCACACAGCCCTCCTTGGTAAACTTCACCGCATTTCCAACAACATTGAGGGCAGTTTGTAACAGCCGTTTGTCATCTCCAACTGCAATTTCAGGAACATCAGGTCCCATAGTCAAGTTCACTTGAAGCCTTTTCACTGATGCTATTGGCTTCACAAGGCTCGATACCTGCCATGGCACAGACAATATCCCAGACTGTATGATCAGATCGTGTGACATTAAGGATTACTGTGGAAATACTAAAGCAGGTAACATCCAGAAAATAATTCCGCAAAATCTAACAGTGGCTTAAAGAAGACGTCCAATGAATAAAGTGATTATTCAAAGCATGACATGGAATACTAACTATTAGGTCCTGTTTAACTCGACAAAACCGTTTAAAAGCTGATGAAGCCTACTGCGAATCAAGTCTAAGCTGCTCTACAGAAGCAACAACAGACATAGTATCTTACAAGAAAGCAATTGTTTCCTTAAAACGCTTACACCTAAACATGCAATTCAGTGGGAACTTAAATTTACACTATCTTCTGTACCGACCATAACAATATCAAGCAACCACGTTAATCTGCGACATTGTCAAAACACGAGTAATTTTGAGAGACTACCTCTTTGAAGACATTAGGAAGGTTAAATTTCTGAATATCAAGCTCCAGACTTCCATCCTCGAGCCGAGAAAGGTCCAGCACATCATTTATCAACGTGGCTAGAAGATTACTGCTTTTCAAAACCGTTTCCACCATGGACCGCTGCTCAGGGGCCAACTCCGTTTCTTGTAAAAGAGAAGAAAGAGCAAGAATAGCATGCATAGGCGTACGCATCTCATGGTTCATGACAGCAAGAAAATCGTTGCGGGCTCGAATAGCTGTCTCTGCTTCCTGTCGGGCATGTTCCAACGCTACGTTTTGTTCCATCAAAAGATCTCGAGCAAGCATTGATTCCTCCAGAATCGTGGCGTGTGATAGAGCCACAGCCACCTGCATTCAACAAGTGATGCCAGCTATTATAACACTTTCATCACAAGGAAACTACGGCAGCAAAATAAATTGCATAAACATCACGAATGAAGGCCCGGTAATTAAGGAGCCATTTCGACGCAACTGAAGCTGTAAGAATAGCCATTATTTTAGAGGTCATAATCAGACTACACTTCTCACCTGATCAGCCACAACTTCCACTAGCTCCAGTTCATGAGCATGCCACCTCCGTGCACTATCTAAAGGCAGCATCAGCACCATCAATGCAAAAGGACGTGTAACTGCTTCAGGCCAGCCACTGAAATGAAAGTTGGTAATATGAAGAAGTGGAACTCGGATTGCAACGACCTCCCCAGTCATGAACTTCCCACCACGTACTCGAGTCACACAAACTGGACTATTTGGAGATATCACCACTGCTCGGGAAGTACTAAACACTTGCTTGATGGTTGGGTGATGTATGGACACTGTAACATGGAGGGTATCAGCTCGAAGAGCATTTTTTAGCTCTAGCTCTTGACCATCCGGAGTTGGCATCCATAACGTGCATTCCCCAAGCGAAAGCGTCTTGCCCAGCTCAGTTAGGGTAGTGTTCAATATTGTATGTCTATCTAGAGTACTTCGAATTTCATGAGTAAGCATCCTTACATGACGACCTGTTTCCTCTTGTGTGCGAATCAATCCCATCTCACGATCAAGTTCTGCAGCCTTTTTCTTCAAAAATAATTCTCGAGTCTTCACACTAAGGAGGTCTGGAATAATATGAACAAGCATGAGTGCTGTGGCACACGAAACAACGGCAGTAAGAACCTTCGCCGTTGTGAGGACAACAGCCACTGTTCGAGAATGAATAGTAAAAGTCCATAACGATATAAGATGCGTTGCTCCACATAGCACAATGAAGGCCCCAAACTGAACAAGGATCCATCGGTATGGGAAGATGGATGACTTTTTCACGAAGTATATAAGCTCCAGCGGGATAGAGAAATATGCCACTGCGATGAAAAAATCTGATATGTACTGGTACCGCATGAGGAGGTCGTCTGGGGGCCATTGCGGCTCTACACAATTGCACGCTTCCATCACTGCCAATTCCTCAAACTACTCCACTATCCTTCCTGGAAAGCGGTGTACAAATTGGAGTACTGCTCAGCCAATCACAGAAAATGACAAATAGGTTAACATAAGGCGAAATGAGCAAAGTGTCAGCATTATCCCTGCATATGTGATGATGGTAAGCTGCCTAACTCAACCGTGTCTGCATTATATATGTACAAGAAGTAGCTGCCAGAGAGCTAGGGCTAGTAGAAACTTCGTCTCCTGCAAAGTGACCACATAGGATACGACAAGATTCAGGGTCGAAACCTCATACAAATACAACAAAATATAGAACGGAGCTAGATGTAACAGATAAGGCAAGAGCGGTAGCAACTCCCAACCCGAACTCGCCAAAACAAACGACCAGGAAAAAGAAGGCGAACGACTCAACACGACCAAGCTACAGTCACCGAACCAGTTCTATGAAATAAGCCGCATGCTCCTACTTGAAAGTTTGAAACAGCAATCGTTACTGTTCATTAAAAAGATTGCTAAGTTTCTTTTGGAAAAAGCCAAAGAGGTGATGTCAGCTTCACTATATGATCAGAACAATGGTGAGAATTCGTAACTTCTCCCTCGCTAATAGCATTAGGTTTAAGTGGTAATTGAAACATATGTTCTTCCGTTCTCACAGCCAAAAAAATACCTGGTTCAAGCCTATTTCAAAGTCGCCAGGAAAGCCCTCAACCGCCGTGGTCTGTGGTAAAGCACCAGGAGCGCATCCTGATCCATGGTAACTTTAAACTGTCCAAGAATCGAGCAAGATACCACAAAACATATTTGAGCAATTCACACAAGTATCTTCAAAAGATGCAAGACAGCCATTCTAAAACCAATCAATGACTCAAATATTACTTCCAGCATGTTGAAAAATAATACCCATCACTTCAGGCGCTTAATGAAAATGCTTCGCGGCAAAGGCATCAATTACGACTTTAAGCATGTTCCAGGTGCATATTCCGAAAGCGGCAGCACCGACGTCGACTCCACCACAAGAATGCAAATAGGATCATTAAGCCGCGCAAACCTCCAATAAAAATTCGTAATGACGCCACTGAAACTGGAGATGAGTTTGGACATTCATCATCATATCCCAAGTAAATCTAATATTTCGCGCACAACACATGATCCAACTTCAAACCAAAAGAGCGTCCGCCTCCGCCACTACACTAACTAGGTAGGCCGCTCCACGGTTGGCCATTCAAAACCCACACAAAGCTAAAATACCACACCCTCACATCCTCACACAATCCAAAAACAATTTAAAAAATTCCTGGCATACGGCACTCACTACACCCGCGCACAGGCCACCAGCCCGCTCTAGATCAAACGCGCTCCCACACACACACAGGTTGCCACCCCGTCGCGCCTGCGGACCACCTCACACACCTCAAGCGCAATCAATAACGCACAGCATATCCACGATCCTCCTCCAAACCACCTCCTCCGAGTCCCATCAACAGAATCCATGGCCACGACTGCACCTGCGATCATCGTCAACCATTGCAACAGCAGCAAGAGCGCTCCACTAAATCACACTAACTCCCTCACTTCAACGAACACCAAAACTTTGCAACCCTAGCAGATTGGGCACTAAAAGTAATATTTCCAGTTTTCCCTTAAAAAAAAAAAACTCCAGGGCAACGAAGTCGATGTGCAGCAAACAACCAAGGAGCGCAGTGGTTACAGAGCACGGCCGAGCTAGGTCAAACAGTGGCCCGCGTGGTAACAGCACCAATCAAAAGGTCGCAGAAACGGGAGTGTGTCAGAATGGCGTCGAGCATACACTCCAAGTAGATTCTATCCCAATTACCCCTGCAATCAGGCTTCCTACTGAGCACTAATTCAGGGCCATCGCCTTTTTCCTGGTCCAGGACACTCCTCGGTGTTTGGCTTACAACCACAGCAAACATGGCTCCGAGATTCCTCACCCCCGATTGCAGGACGAGATCCCCTCCCAGACTCGGTACCAGCCGACGACCCTCTCAGGGGAACGTTGAGGGAGCGCGGACGGGCTGTTCCACCACTTCGGATGAGCCCGAGCAGACGTCCACGTTCGAAATCAGAGAGAGGAGGGGTGCCGGTCTCAGTCGTGCCATACCACTGCCCGTATGTGCGCCTTCGACCGCGCAACCCCCATCTGATCTTACGTGGCCCCACTGGATCCGATGTGGCCTTGGTATCCGGTTCTTCACTGGGATAATGAATGGTGGGGCCTTGCCAATCCCCCTGCCCTCACCCACGTTCCCTAAACATGCGAACAGAGAACGTGAGGTTCTCCATCTTCCAAGTTGTTCTGTGTTGTGCTGTACAGTGCCTAATTGAAATGGGATGTGTTGTGATATCATTTGTAGTTTACTACATTAAACCACTTGTATTGAGATCTGTTAGTAGATTCCAATTATTATTATTATTATTATTATTATTGACATAAAATCAGGGCATACTTGATGCATTAATGTAATAAAAAAAGTACAACAGACTACTTAATACCTAGAGGTGGAGCTAAGAGTAATAAAAACATGTAGATTTCAAATTTTGAATCAAATAAAATCAAAAGTGATGCAGCATAACTTGTTTAGATTTATTTTGTATAGGTTGTTGGTCATTGTGGATCATTGAAGTGGTTCATATGAACATTATCATTAAATTGGCAAATGTGTATTGCTTTGTATCTTGAGTGACTGTTTTTAGAGCTTTAGTAGTTTTAAGCTATTCAAAAGAACTAAGACTATCTTCTGTTCATATTATTCTTTTATTATATTTTTTATTTTCAATTGAACCAATTTACTCTTTTTTCTTTGTACATTTAAAAAAATTAAAATCATTGCTTTATTTATTTATTTATTTATTATTCTCATTTATAGTAGATAGATACAATTCTTTATGAGAATATTTAACAATTCACGTTGCTTGGAATTTTAGAGTGTATGGTGCCATACAAAGTTATCAACAAAATTTAAATTGTATGCATGCATGCATGTGTATTTTTAATTATTAAGTATCAACTTTTATAAAAATTAGTAAATTATGTTTCAATCAATAGAGCAATTGATTTTTTGGTCAAGTTTATCTAAATTGAATAGAATAAAAAGGACTTTCTGACAATTTAGGACAACATAATGCAAATTATTAAAAAAAACTAATTTTTTTAGATAAAAACATAGTAAAATTAAAATTAAAATATTATTTTTATTCTGGTTTTTGAAAATAAATGCTATGTATATGTACAGGATCATTGTGTAATTAATATAGAACTAGAAGATTATTAGGCACAATTAAATAGAAATGAGAGAGAATTACACAGTGTTAAATCAAGTTGCTGGCAACTTAGCCATCATATGTTGGAGTATGTACAAATTTCAATTTTATTTTTTTCTTGAAAATATCTTAGTTGTTAATCATACAAAATTCTGGAACATTAACTAGTTGTATGTTCATACTGTAAATTATATTCATTTGATTACTTGTTTAATATTTCTATAATTACAACATTTGAAATGGTAATTGTAAAAGAATTTATAATAATATGTTTTGTATTTATTTTATAAGTTTACTTATTCGTTGTTACTATTATTATACATACCCATATGATCTTAAATAATATTATTACATATTATTTACTTGTTAAATTTGTGCACAATCTATTACCAAAAAACCCCCCTATTATTTCAGTTTTAATTACCATTTAGATCCACTTCTGATTGCTTTTCTGATAGCAAATAAGATTTTGACTGAATGTTTAGCATTTCAATTATCAGTTTAAGACACAAATCAACCTATTTATGTTGCTTCTACCCTGTTATTGTGTTTAAAAGCAACATAAATAGGTTGATATACCCTGTTATTGTGTTAAAAAAATCAATTTGTTGTTGCAAAGTTATTTGTGTAATTAGAATTTCACAAGCAAAATCTGAATTATATGACAAAAATTTAATTTGGTATTCTTATTTATCTAAAATATATTATTTCACAATTAAAAAGATTATTCAGAAACCAATTAACTCAATTATATATTGCAGTATAAAAACATATTCTGCAGAGAAGTGCGATTTAAAATACAGTCAAATTGTGTGTTGACGGTGTCAGTGTGAACGAGCACCCATTATTTCGGCCAGACACCGAGGCTACATGAGGTCCGGGTCCGAACGGACGTTAGGTCAGGGAGCTTGTAGACGCAGCGATCGCCCTCGGAGGTCTGTTTTACACGACGGAGTGTAGTGTCGTATGCCTGAGCGTCCGCCATGTCGAAGCGCGGTATGAGTTCCTTTCTGCCTTACTCTCGTCGGATTACTATCTTTAACCATGTTTTGCCTCTTCTCTTATTGAATCACGCTCTGTTTGCGCTCTTAACGTTATCATGAGTGTCCGGCGACGCTGGTTCTGAAGTGAATGAAGCATTCTGTTTCTTGTTGGGTTTCGGTGTACGAGTTCGTTGTGATGGTGTTTAGAAAGGACTGTTTTCGCGGAGTGACTTACTGCTTTGACCCTATTCGCTTGACCTAAAGTTTCTCAGCTAACTCTACAGCCAAAGTGGTGGTTCAGGGTTTGTGTTTAGGGTTCTACATCTTACGTTGCTTGATATAGCCATACTCAAGCTGCAATCGTAGGTGTGTCATGGTTGCTTGGTTTTCTAGGTTTTTTCGAATATGCGGGGGTAGTGACAATGATAATGTTTGGTCGTTTCAGGTAGAGGAGGTTCCTCCGGGAACAAGTTTCGCATGTCACTCGGTCTGCCTGTGGGCGCCGTGGTGAACTGTGCGGACAACACTGGAGCTAAGAATCTGTATGTCATCTCCGTTAAGGGGGTGAAGGGGCGTCTTAATAGGTTGCCAGCTGCTGCCGTGGGCGACATGGTTATGGCCACTGTCAAGAAGGGAAAACCGGACTTGCGAAAGAAGGTCATGCCTGCTGTAATTGTGCGCCAGCGCAAGCCCTGGAGGCGTAAAGATGGTGTCTTCATGTACTTCGAAGGTATGTACATCCTCTTCGCAAGCAGATTCGTGATCTCATCAAATTGCCCCTGATATTTTCTCTGCCTGCCTGTCTTGCCTTTGCAATGTAATATCTTGGCAGTTGGATATGGTATTGCATGCGATACCTGGCACGAGTATCTTATTCATACATCACGTCGGTTGTTTTTTTTTTTTTTTTGAGGCTGAAGCTCACAAATTTGTGTGATGGAGATTTGTATTTTTAATCCATTTTAATTTTGCGCACTAATATAAGTTTCCTTCATTTGCAGATAATGCAGGTGTCATTGTGAACCCCAAGGGAGAAATGAAAGGTAATCGACGGTTTCTCACTTATTTCTGTTTGATTTTAGTAATACGTTTAGTTGGTCTGTTATGTTAAATCTGTCTTACAGAAGTTACCTACTTGATTTTTAAGATTATAATTCTCTTTTCTATTGAAACACTCTTGTACTCATGTGAAGTTGTTGGGGCTGGAGTATCATTAAACTAATGTTTTTGGCAACTTGTGCAGGTTCTGCTATCACTGGTCCCATTGGAAAAGAGTGTGCCGACTTGTGGCCTAGGATTGCCAGTGCTGCCAATGCTATTGTATGAGTGCAATAGTTGCGTATTCATTTTCTGTTTGTTAATTAGCGATGATGTTGTGTCCAGACTCTCGCTGCAGCTGATATTGGGTTGCCTTTCTATGCTAGAATCTTCTCGAAGTTGTGTGTGATTTTCGTTGTTTCTGTTTCTATGCCTGATTCTTGCCATGTACAAAACGACATGATAGCTCCATTTGTTCCATTCCCGACAACAGCTTTAAGTTACATCAAGAACACATGGTCGTTTGTTTAGGAATACATTACTGTGATGGATAAGAATTTTGATCGTTTTAACCGTCCACTCAAGGGTTGTTGAATGGGCCTAGGTAGTGTCGTTGAATGAGAGCTATTGAGCTTCATAAAACCTCAGGATTTGTGTGTATGAGTTGCGTAGTTGCTATGTAATTGTTGCACGAATCCGGTGGCGCTTCTGGAAACGATTTGAATATTGATACTTCGAATCACATTCTGAATATTGAATATGGCGGATGTGTTTGCACAAGTAGTCAACGAGGACCTGTGAGGTTCCCTAGTGTCGTTGAGTGAAGCTTGTGTATCTAACTCGAAGCCAAGATCTGTAAGAGCATTCGTTCTGTCGTCCTGGCAGTAGCGATAATTCTTCTTCAAACGTCAGGTTTTTACTAGGTTTATGACATATACGATGTTAGCTCGCTCATCTTCAAACATGCTCTTTAATCTGTTCGTTTGTTCGTGGGATAATTCGAGAATTCTATGTTTGGTATCTTCACTCATTGAATCGGGTTCAAATTAGATGAAACGTGTGGGACGGAAACTTGCTGCCGGAGGATATGGTGCATTGGCGAGCAATTTTCGTCCGTCAGTCTTCTAGAGTCTCAGCATTGTAGGATGTAAAGACACATTCAGCCAGAAGATTTAAATTTTAGATCTTCAATAAATTCGTGATTTTTGTTGTGTTTAAGCCGTTATATAGAACAACTATAGTAGCTTAATATAAAAGAAAAGTATGTATAAAAGGTAAAATATGTTGAATTTGATGTCATTTCAAATCCATTTTTTACACCTTTAATACATTAGGGTTGTTCAAGTAAGAGGATGTCTTTTGAGATAAATTCATATAAAATTGAAAAATGAATATGAAAGAACTAATACACAATTATGGAAGAATGAAATTTATTGGTATTGACAAAAACAGTAGGAAGTTTTATCATTTAATATTAACAAGGTTGTATACAAAAAGAAGTGTGGAATAAGATAATTCTCATTTTTAACATCCTTCATTTATAAAGAGGAAGATTACATGTGATGTATATGAACTTTATTTACAATCATCTTCATCCTATTTTATTTCATCTAACTAAATCCTAAATTCTTCTTAACCTAATTGCCATCTAAAATTCTAACCGCTACTTTAATAACTTGTTCTAAATCTTTATTGTCTTGTGACCATTAGAAACTCACTAAGGTTTAATTCTAAGTACTGATAATTAAATAAGAGTTTATTAATCATCAACACTTCCGCTTTGTTACTTGTCAAAAAACTTTCAATCCTAATATCTTTATCAATTTGTGGTGTCTATTTTTTATTATAGCCTTTATAAGCACATCAACAAGCATCTCTTTAGTAGCACAATACTTCATATCTATTATACCATCTTCAATCTTATTTCTTGTGAAATGATGTTGAACATCAATGTATTTGGTCCTTGAATGTTATTTTGGATTCTTGATAAATGCAAGACACCCTTGATTGTCACACATAATTGGAGTTGTCTCTAATTATACAAATTCAATGTCTTTTAAAAGTTGTCTTATTTAAATTGCTTTTATTGCATAATGACTTATTGCCATGTACTTAGCTTCCATGATTGATCTTATAATGGTTTATTGTTTCTTGCAATTCCATAAAATGACTCCCATTCCAACAAATAACATGTATCTTATTATAGATTCTCTATTATTTATATTTTTAATCCAATCTGTATTACAATAACCTTGTAAATCAATGTTTTCATAACCAAGGCATAATTAAAAGTCTATTGTGCCTCTTAAATACCACATGAACCTCTTAACTATTGATCAATGTAAAGATCTAGCCTTAGACATGTATTGGCTCACAACACTTACATCAAATATAAGATTTGATTTTATAGTTATTATTGCATACATAAATAAACTTATTATTGCTTTGTATAGAATACTTTACATTTCATCTTTAACTTGTGCAAACTCTTCATTTGTAAGCTTCATTAATTTCAAGTTTACTTCAAGAGATGTTGTAATTGATTTGCAGTCCTCCATATTGAATCGTTTCAATATTTCATTAATATACTTACTTTGATTTATTGTGATGATATAATTACCACAATTTTTTACAAATTCAATATTAAATTAATAGTGCAACTTTCTCCAATTGCCACAATAATTCTAATGGTGGTGAATTTAGCAGTAGATACATAAATTTCATTAAAATCAATATTAACAACTTATGAGTATCTTTTGGCAAATAATCTTGTCTTGTGCTTCACCACCACAACTATTGCATTCCTTTTGGTCTTAAATATCTACTTACAACTAATACTAGATCAATTTGCTAGAAAAATAGTCAATTTCAATATATCATTGTTTATAAGAGATTGATACTCTTTTTTGATGACCTTCTCTCTCTTAATTGCATTTTAAGATTTCATAGCATCATACAAAGATAAGAGATTAATAAGAATTTTTTTTTTGCATATTCTTCACTTATTTGAAAAAAGATATGATTCTTCTATTATTCATTAAGTGGCCTTTTTTCTCTCACAGAATATTTCCTTTCACTACATAAAGACTGGTCTTGTTGAATACTATTATTTCTAATAAGTATCTTTTTTCTTTGGAGATATTTTCTCTCAATTAAAGATTGATCTTTATTCACCACATCTTCTTTCACTTATAATTTTTTCTTGCCAATGTTTTGAATTGATGAAGCCTTGTTCTTAAAAGTACTAAGTTCTTTATCTGATATGATTGTTGTTGTTGTTGTTGTTGTTGTTGTTGTTTTTTTTTTTTTTTTTTTTCCTTCTTCTTCTTTCACTTCTTTATAATATGTATCAACAAACACCTCTCTAAGTGCTCACAAGAACTTTTGTATTCTAAAAAATTAATATCACAAATTTTCATGATCTTTTTGTTGTCTAAATATATTAGCTTATATACTTTGGTACCTTCACAATAATCCAAGAATACATATTTTATATCTTTAGTATCAAGTTTGGACTTCATACAATTTCGTACCTTTGCATATGCAATGCATTTAAAAGTCCTTATATGTGAAATATAAAGTTGTCTTCTATTCTAAGCTTGTTGTGGTATCATTGATGTAAAAACACTAGTTGGACAACTATTCTTTGTATAAACAGCATTAACAACAACTTCATTCTAAAACTCATAACTAAGGTCTTAAGTATGAAGTATGTTTCTTGCTATCTCGTAAATGGTATGATTTATTCTTTCAACAATAATATTTTGTTGTAAAATATATAAAATTATAATTTATCTAATAATTTCTTTATTCTTCAAATAAATATTAAATTGCTCAGACATATATTTACTTCCATTGTCCGCATGCAACACATTGATTTTAGATTCACTTTGTTTCTTAACAAGTGCTTTAAATTCCTTAATCTTCTAAAAATATTTATTTTTGGCTTTAAGAATATAAATCCAAATCTTTCTAAAAAATTATTAATTAAAATAAAAAAATACCTTGTTCATCCTATATTCATAGTCTTTATAGATCCACATACATCAAAATAGAGAATTTCTAACAATTTAGTAGCACATTGTTATGTAATTTGATCTTCAATTTGGAAATACACTAGATATCTGGCTATAGAGAATTATATTGTAACTTATTGATAAGACTCCAATAAGTGATTTGTCTTTAATAAAAAAGACAAATAATATAAAAATATTATTAAAAAAAATTATATTAATAAAACTTCTTCTATTTAAGTAGGTTTGTATATAAAGTCCTTCTATGGCATATAAAAATTCTTTAACACCCCCTTTCTTTATAAAATCACAAATAACCAATTGATGATAAGTTAAATTGCTAATAGTTTTTAAGAAAATCTATAATTCCCTTTCAGAACTTTATCTTCATATCAAAATTTTATTATAACTCCATATATCTATTTTTCCACCTCTATAAAGTCTTGGCTCTTAAAAACCCTCTTAATTTGTATAAAAGGTCCAAATTGCAACAAAAACCTTCAATAGCTTATTCACTTGTAAGGAGTTATTTCTTTTCAATAATTCTTAATTCAACTATTTAATTTTAAATCTTCAATTTTAGAGTTCAAAAACCTTCAAATTTTAGAGTTCAATAACTCTTAATTCAACTATTTAATTTTTATAATTTTTTTTTAAAGTATAGGTAATACTCTTAAGCTTCACCATAAAAAAAAATCAACTATAGATTTGCTTTTGATTGTCCAATATCTTAAAATCCTAGCATGTGTTTAAAACTTTAGTTTATTGATACTTGAGCTCTATTTTCTTCATATCTCATAAATCAAAAATTTTAATGCCACAAAATTTTTGCACATGGTTTTATAACATAAACATACACACTTTTAAAAATTTTGAGCGAAAAAATTCTCAAATTGCTTAAGATATGGCTTCAAACACAACCACTAATTAAATAGGATTACTTATTGCCCTTAGATTATAAGCACTAACTTCAACTTCCAAATCTTCTTTATTCTAGTTTGAATTTTATCAAGCTATATTTAAAAAATATAGCAAAAAAAGTGCTCTTTCAAACCGCAGTTGTTGATCTTCTATTGCTTTATGTACATGCAAGTTATATCCAAAAGAGTAATAGTAGGTACAATTTCAACATCTTAACTTTGAGCGCCTATATCTCCTTCATAAAAAATCAAAATCATACAAATTTTGTACCAAAACCATAGCCAAAAAATCAAACTTGCTGATTCTAGCCTCTGATGTTCAAATCCTTTTAAAAAACAAACCTTGGTTCGTAATAAGGCCTCGGGTAGCCTCCTTAAAGCCCATTAGATATGACTTTTGGCCAATAGGAATAGAAACTTCTATCATCCATCTCCATTCATCTACATAGATGGCCTAACTATTTCTTTTCATACTAAAAATTCTTTTTTAATCCTTTTTTTAATAAAATTTATATAATATGTGTTCTAAACATCAAATAAAAGAAATAAATAAGATCTCAAAGGTCATCAATATCTAATAAAAGTGATTTAAAATATATAAAGTTATTATCAATATAAAATCAACCTCAAAAGTTACTACTAAAAAAAAAAGGTTGTAAAAATTTCCATAATAGTTCTTTTAAATGGATTTTTTTTAAACTAATAACCTAACCATATTTTATAACAAATAAAAATCCATTGATATGGCTTCTATTTAGTTGTATAATAAATTATATATTAAATATATATGTACAATATTTTTACATGGTAGCCAAACCACAATATGACAACGTGTTATTATACCACTTAGAAAGGAGGCACTTTGTTGTTTGCCTTATATGCATCTTTCACATGTAAGTTGTATTGTATTTTGGCATGTTTTGTCTAGATCTAAGTCACTTATTATAGATTGGAGCTCTTTCATGCTCTTCATATTTAAATGGCTAAAACAACAATGTCATATATTAAACTTGTCTTGATTTAATGTAAACTTAGCAAATGTGGCTATATTTAATCCATTGATCTTTTTACAACTGAGATAATATCAATTTTCCTATCTAGAGTCCTTGGCAATCATGTTTCTACTCAATATTTTTATAAAATATTCATTCATATTGAAATAAATTATAAAGCCTTATATTATAAATTTATTCATTGAAAGTAGATTTTCTTTCATCTTGGACATATGGAGGATGTCTTTGAATCTAATCCTATTGATTTGTCTATTCACAATCATCTCTATCATAATAGAACCAATTCCAATGGCTTCACATGTGCTATTATTTGTTAAGATCACATTTGGTATTCAAATGGCCTTTTTAGTATGAAATAAATATTTATAAAATATCATATGCTTGAAATAACTTGATTTTATAATCCATCTTGTTATGGTAGCCACAAAGGTCTATTTTTTTGCCATAAATGTATAATCTTGTCTTCCAAACTTATCTTGGATACTATTTGCATTCTCTCTCTTTCTATCTTCTTGCTTTGGTAGCAATTTTGAACAAAATATTCTAATTTGATATAAATAAAGCAAGTTTTGATATTATCTTATTGGTTTGAATAGTTTTCCTTGCTTTGATGTAGATAGAGTCTTGAATCTTTACTTTGAAGTTCTTTTTTTTTTCTTTTTAATTAGTTTATGGCTAAGGCTTGTTATTAGATAGTCCATTGTCAGTTCTTTCATTTTGATGGAATCTAATACGACAATGAGATAGTTGTAGGATTTTGGCAAGCTTATAAGTAAAGTAATAATAACATCCATATCTTCTAAAGGCTTGTAAGCTCATAGGTAGAGTCATGACAATATCTACAATTGCAAGTTAGTTTATAAGTGCCATCACTTTATTGATATATGCTATGAAATCATTTCTTTCTTCTATCTTGCAAGTAAAGAACTTTTTTCTTATGTAAATGATGTTGAATAAGTTCTTGCTCTTATAGATCTTATAAAAGATCTTCTATGCTTCTCTTTGTCATTTATAAATAATAATATGAAAAAAGTTTGCTTCATTAATATTAATTGCAATCAATCTAAAAGCCTTCTTCTCATAGTATTTATACTCCTTATCCTCCTTCATATTAGGATGTATGCTTAGAAGTTCTTTACTTTCATCTATAATATTCCAAAAAGCCAAAAAAGCCAACAAAAGCTTTATTTTGACCTTTCAATGGTAGAAATTTTTACCTCTAAATTTCTCAATTACTTTCAAGCCCTTACCTTCACTTAAAGCCATATCTAAAGAAGAAATATATAAAAAAGAATAAGAAAAGAAGTCTTAAAGTTCTCAAAATCAACAAAAAAGTGTTGTATATATAAAATCTCAGAATGCCTTCTTTTATAAATAAATTAGTATTTTTTCTCTCAAAACACTCTCAACTTCACTTTTAAGATTTTTTTCAAGTCTTATAAATAATATTAACATACAAAATTAGATTTTCTACTCTTAAATCACTTCTATACTCACTAATCACTTCTTAGTACCATAAAAGGCTTTTTAAATACCTTCAATTTTTTTTCCATTTAAACCACAAAATTAGTCCATCAAAGATCACTTTTAGGTACAAAAAAAATATTAATCTTAAAATTTGCTTAACCACAAATAAGTAAAAATTTAAATCTAGATTTAGATTTAGATTTGAAAGTTAAGAGATCCAAAATCCTAATATTAATAATAATAAGATAATCTACTCCTTTTAACAACAAAGAACTTCAATAAGTACAAGCAAATATGTATGGA
The DNA here is from genome assembly GCA_036785485.1 of Physcomitrellopsis africana. Classification (NCBI taxonomy): domain Eukaryota; kingdom Viridiplantae; phylum Streptophyta; class Bryopsida; order Funariales; family Funariaceae; genus Physcomitrellopsis; species Physcomitrellopsis africana. The sequence continues at coordinate 395,878 of JAWRVF010000202.1, read as the reverse complement.
TCTATAATCTATTAAAGAAAAAAAAAGTAAGAAGTCTCAACACTTAACATCAACAAGTTTGTACACAAAAAAAGGTATGGAGTGAAAAAATTCTCACTTCCAAAATCCTTCACTTTTAAAGAGGGAGATTACATATAATATAGATAAATTTCATCTACAATCATCTTTATCCTATTTTATTTCATCCAAATATATCTTAGATTTTTTTAACCTAATTCCCATCTAAAATCCTAATTGCCATCCTAATAACTTATCCTAAGCCTTTGCTATCTTTTGATCATTAGTAATTCACTAAGATTTAATTCTAAGTGGTGGTAACTAAACAAAGATTTGTTAATCTTCAATAATAGAAAGAAGATGGTCTATAAATTTAAAAGAATATTTATTAAAAATTTTAAAAATATAGATTTTATCTAAAATTATTATTTTTTTATCTTCTTCTATTTATAGTAAAATAAAATTTAGATTATTATAGAAGAATATATTGCTCTATGTCATGTTACGTTGTTGTTGTTGTTATTGTTATTGTTGTTTTTATTTATTTATTTATTTATTTTGTGGTGATCAAATTTATCTCTGAAGTTTTATTAAAATTATTTATATGAGTGGATATATATATATATATATATGTATGTTGAATTTTCTATATCTTATTTTTGTTGTTCTTCACAATGCAAGTGATTGTCACCTATATTGTTAAATTTAAAATTTAACATATCATTGCTTATATTTATTAACCATCTATACAAAATTTTATAATAAAATTATGTATTTTGATTTATATCATTACATTTGTCTTATACATGCTATAATTATAAAGCTACAAATATTATTAAAATTAATAAGTGGTATCAAATTTTTCTTATTGATATAGATGGTTTTATATGTAATGAAGTTGTCTTGTACATGTCAATGGTTGTTAAAGATAGCACTATAATATTAGAATGTGATAATTTGTATAGATAAAGTTCCATATATGTATATAAATTTTTGGTGGATTTTATTTTTGATATAATCATATTTGATTAGTGTTATTTTTTTCTTATTATTATTGGTCTTGATTGATTTTATTTTTTGTTAAAATTAATATTGATTTTTATTATTTTTTCCTTGATGTGATTTATATTAATTAATAAAAATAACACAATATGTGTAGTATAATTTTTTTTTTTTTTTTTTTTTTTTTTTTTTTTTTTTTAATTATAATATATTAAATATTACATAATAGATTTTTTTGTGTGAATTGAAGAAGTGGGATGTCATCAAAATTTTATTGTTTTTTGAACATCTACTAATTATATAGTTTATATGATATAATTAATAAGTTTTTATTTTTTAGGCATCTAATAATAATATTATATATATAATATTATCAATAATTCTTTGGTTATTATGTATCTACTGCTATTATATTATGTGTATTATAATAGTTATTTTAATTATAATTACATCAATGTATATATAAATTTAGATCATTATCTTATTATTACATACTTTTTTTTATTAATATTGTTAGAAATCAAGTATTTTATAAAAAAACTTTTATGGTTTTAATATAACCAATTCATTAGAAATTGATTAAACAATTTTTTTTTTTTTTTTTTTTTTTTTTTGAATTAAGTGTGCATGTGCATCTACTACCATATATTCTATGTAAATCTAAAAAAGATAGTTATTATTAATCAATTTATATATGTATTACAGATACACTATTTAAATAGAATAAAATTTTAAAAGATCAAAGAACTAAAATAGAAGATGTTTATTTTATATGACAAGCAAAGAGCTATAACAAGGCATAAGAACAAGATCAAAAGGTCCAAGCTAAGCCACAAGGATTGCATTGTCGAAGTTGAGGATCCCTTTAGCCTTAACTCTTATATATAGTAGGTGCAATGAAGCTCATTGATGAGTGTCTTTGATGCTTGGAGGTGAAGTAAGCCTAAGATCCTTCTATAACCATCTAAAGATTTCTTAAAACCTTCTAATACCTTTCAAAACCTTCTTAAAACTACTAAGACCTAGTAGGCCTTCTTGAAATCATGAAGAATCTTATAAAATCTTTTAGGACCAAATAAAATCTTTTAAAATCTTTTAGAATCTTCTAAAATTTTTAACATTAAATAAAATCTTTTAGAATCTTCTTCCATTCTTTATCCATAATAAAATCTTTTACAATCAAGTAGAATCTTTTAGAACCTTCTTCTATTGTATGTTTGTTATATCATTTCTTCTTTTAGCTTTGAGTTCTATAAAGAAGGATAGAACCAAAATTGATCAAAGGTGAAGAAAGTCAAATATATGTAACATGATATCTGCTACATATTCAAGTTGTCTTCTACAAATTAAAAGATTTATTGGTCCTTGCAACCAACAATAATAATTAATATCTTTTATCATAAACTAAGCTTGAACTTCCATATCTTCATTGCAAAAACGTCTTTCAAAAATTGCTTCAAGGTATCTTTTATGAATAAGTTCTACTTCAATGATGATTGCCATAGAGCAGCTATTGGATATTCTTTAGTATTTTTTTGGTTCAAGCAATTTTTTATCTCAAGGTTGATAATATGAAATATTTAGTTGAAATGGCTTAATTGGCATAGTATTGTCTTTTTAACTAATAATATCTCACTATGTGTCAAGGACAATAACTGGATGAAGTCAAATAAACAAGTGAGACTTCTCTCAAAGAAATAAATATAAAGAAGTATATATATTAAAAAGAAACTGGAATGGCTAATGCCAAAAGACAAGAAAACTAGAGACTCTTGAACTAGACTGGAAACAAGAAAGGAGTTGACAAGAGTGAAGAAGGCTTCACTCTTGTCTCTATTTATACTATCTACCTAAGAGCTAAGTGGCGACGTTCTATAGGACCTCCAACACGTATCCAATTTACAAGACACGTGTCCAAGTTGCAAGACACGTGTCAAACTTGCAGGACAAGTTTCCTATATGTTCGCCACGTATTTAGCTTGGTCTTCAAGCTACCAACATGTGCGACATGTGGCTAACTTATTGACCAAGTTTCTAATCCAAAAGTCTACTATGGACACTTATAAAGTCAAAGCAGCGTCTATGAAGTTTCTAGGAAGTTTCTCTAAAGATATTATGGAATTAACCTGCTTTTACCTTCTTTTATCTAGTTCTATCTGATCATATAGGTAACTATGTATATGTTCGTGACACTATGTAAGTTAAATCAAAGACATATCATAATCCTAAAGTGGAATAGAACTACTTTTGGATTTACTAGTTTATATGTATATAAATGTTGAGCTTTGAAACTTTTAGGACTGCTTCTATTTTTTTTACAAAAAATTATAAAATCTAAAATTTATCATATTTGGATCAGTTAGATAAAAATATTATCTAATATATGCTACTATTTTAGATCTAAAAGGATGTCAATAATGAAACTTATGTATCTTCTGTAGCACATTGATTAAGTTTGAAACTAACTCCTATATGCACTCATTAATATTATAACCGTGTCAATATACAAAATATTCTAGCTATCTATACCTTAGCTTCAAATTAAATATTTCTTCTACTTCAAATTCTTCATGGCTATCTATTTCAATATAAAGTAGTGGAAATTGTATTATTTATGCTATATTTAATTTTCTATAAGATTCTAAAAGAGATATGTAAAAAATATGATATACTTTTATAGGTGTTGATAGTTTTAATTGATAAGTAATATAATTAATTTATTTTTGAATAGAAAATGGTCCCAATCTTGAGTAGTCCAACTTATCAAATGGTCGAATAGTCTTTATATTACATCAAAGCAACTACATTTTATTGCCAACTTAAAATAGAGGTTGTTCCTTCTTGTGTGTGTCAAATACCTCTTTAGAGCGTACTTGAATTTTTTCCAATTAAAGTTTTAAGGTAGCTTAGATATCAACAATTTGACTTATAAAATCATACGCTATTAGATTTTTGGATCTATCAATAGATAATATATCTAATTTTAGATAATATCTATAATTAGAATAAAATAAAATATATTAAATAGATATATGAATTATATTATTATAGAAAAATTCAATTAGGAATAAATAAGATGTCCAATTGTCTTCTTGATAATTGATAGTACATCTTAAGTATTGTTCTAGCATTTAGTTGATTTTCTTTGTTTGGCCATTGGTTTGTGAATAAAATGGTTTAAAAAGCTTAATATCTATTCAAAGAATTTTAAAAAGTAACTTTTAAAATTTAGATACAAATTATGGTTGTTGATTTAATATAATATTATTTGATAATTTATAATATCAACAGATATTATTAATAAATAATTTTGCCATTTCATTACCAATAATGGCTTTTTTATAAGGGAAAAAATGTACCATCTTGATAAATTGGTCAACAATTATATATATGGTATCAAAGAAATTTGATGGTGAAAAATCTATAATGAAGTCTATAGAGATAGAAGACCACAATTGTTTCAAAATTGGTAGCAATTGAAGAAGTTTATATGAGTGATGCAAATGATTCTTTGATCTAAAACATCTGTCATATGAGAATTTTTTTTTTAAAAATAACTTTTTATATTTGAAGCCACCAAAAATCTCTAGAAATAAGTTATAATATCTTGTTGAATCCAAAATGCTCCATAGTTGGAAAGTCATGATGCATTTAAAATATACAAAGGTGCAATGGTCCCTCTAAGATGTACAAATATTCATCAAAGTAGAAGAGACTGTTTTCAAATTTAAATTTGTTTGAATCATTGTGGATATTACTGAAATAATATTTAATATATATATATAAAAATAAAAAAAGGTTTATAATCAAGGTTGCACAAATCTAATAAAAAAACAAAGAATCCACTAGAATTGATATAAAAGTTGCTCAAATATAAAATTTCTTGGATTTTAAGAGTGTTGTTTATTGTTGGTTGTATGATACCTTTCTTTCTTTTGGTACAAGGTATAATCATCTTTATAAAGCATTTGATAATTTTTGTTGCTTTTCAAATCAATATGTAATATTGAAGTCAAAACAAGATAAAGATACGCTCCAACGGGCTTGATAGCAATTTAAAATACAAGTCAATATGAAATATTTGAGGTTCTTGTGATTTATATACACAATTACTAGATGTAAAGCTCTTTTAAGCAAATGGCACCATTTTTGGAAAAATCCATAATAACAAGAAGTTTCTTGTTGTAAATCTTATAATTAATTTTTATAATTGAATTTTTTTTGGAATAGAATATAATTGAATGTAATCTCTTTTTTCTTACAAGTTGGAATAAAATTACTTCTAATGCAAAGTTTGAGGCATCAATTTCCATAAAAAGTGGCTTAGAAAAGTCTAAGCAAATTAAGATAAGAATTATGGTAAATGTTGTCTTCAAGCATTCAAAGGCTTTTTTAGCTTTTAATCTCCATTCAAACTTATACTTGCATATCAATTGTGTAAATGAAGTAGCTATCTAAGAATAATTATTAATAAAGATTCTATAGAAGTTTATAAATCTAAAGAAGTATTAGATATTATATACCAATTTTTGAATTGTCTAATCACTAATGGTCTTAATCTTCTTTGGATCCATCATTAAGCCTTCATTTGAGATGATATAGCCAAGAAATTCTATTTAGGGCTTATAAAATATATATTTTTTTAATTTAATGTAGATCTTAGTTTAATCCAATTAATTAAAGAGCTCAAATATCAATGATAAAAGATAATAATTTTTTATTGTTACTTTATTGAGGTCATTATAGTTAATACACATTTGCAGAGATCCATCTTTTTCTTTTTTTTCACAAAGAATATACATGTATCAATAGGAGATTTTGAATATTAAATAAAATTCTTTATTAAATTATTATCAATTTATTCCTTCAATATTGTAAGCTCATTTTGTGATAGGTTATAAATTAGATCAAAAGGTGGTTGTGTGCTATCATATTGTAATTTATTTATGTGGTGAAAATATAAACAAGAATGATTTTTTAATTAATATTTAATCATCTTAGTTCAAAAGAAATTCAAGATACTTAAAAAAGATTTTATGAAAGCCTCTTAGATTATTTTCTTGTCTTAATAGCTAATAGATAAGAATTAATTATTAATTTTTCCTTCTAGGTTATAGAAATTCTTTCATTGCTTTAAAAAGCCATAAATTGATAAAAATAGGATAGAAGAAATAAATAATTAATATGGTTGATACTAAGATTAAGTTGAAAGTAGGATTGAACTAAAATATCCCTAGGATAGGTTGGATTGATACCAAAGAGTCAACCATTTGTAGGACAGTGTCAAAATCAGACCTTGAGCAACTAAAACTACTATCAAGGGCAAAGTATGGGATTATTTGGAGATTGGCAATTAGAATTTGAAAGCTAGCTTCAAGCTTCTTCTAGAGGCATAAGATTCAATTTCATAGGTTTTGGAATGACTTTGCAATCATTGTTCAAAATTAGAGTTTATATTGGTGATTTGAATTTTATGCAATAAAATTAGGGCTAACACTCTTTACTAGTTTGTACAATTGGTATAATGTCTATAATTAAAAAACTAATAGTATGTGGTTGATTGGATGTCTTATAAGTGTGTAAAATTTTGTGATAATTTGACTATGTAGTTGAGAGATATTTGATTATTAGTACAAAGAGGTATCAAAAGTTGGTAATTTGGAATTTTTATAATATCTAGAGATCTATTAGTCAAAACAAGGTGAAATTTGGCATGGTATTAGAAGACTTAGAGATCAAGCTATATATAAATTTTGAATTAAAGTTAATAATTAAAAAAGGAAAAATCACTACTCAAACATCTATATCAACTTTCAAATTGGCAGCCAAGTGACATCGGTGTAGATTTTGGACGATTTTACACAATTTAATTTCTTACATACTTATAAACCACAACTTCATCTACCACAATCAAGTGTCCAATGTATTCTCAAAAAAGATAATATTTAATATAACATCACCAATAGTACAATCATATGGACAATATTCTAATTAGGTATCTATATATTTTTTTCAAATATATCTTGAGAATCTTTGTATTTTTTTGAAAGAGTTATTTGAATACTTGCTATTTTAGATATTAGAATTACATAAACAATAAAAGAAGTGCTCTTCTTAGTTGCTCTCATAAAACCTCTAGTTCCAATAAAGGGAAGCTTTATGGTTTTAGATCTATAAGGTATATGATATTTTTTATTAGGTTTAATAATAAAAAATTATAATATTTCAAAAAATTCTATTTAACAAGATATCTAACTTATATGAGGATTATATCTTTCAAGGCAAGAAAGTTCTAAAATGATGGAGTTAAATAGAAATCTAATGATATTAAATATAATTTGACTACTATGATTCTTTGATGTTACTTCTGATTGACCAATTTTATAAATAATATCTTTAGAGAATAAGGATCAACTATTTATTACCTCTATATGAATAGCCTTAGATATCTTGATTATAAAAAAAAATTTAATTTTTAAAATTTTAATATATCAAATAAAGACTCTTAAATCTATTAAAGCAAGAATTTGGAATTTTTAGACATCCAAACTTACTAATATAATTTAGCAACAAGAATGACTAGATGATAATATAAGATCTTTTTTGGTTTTTAGAATAGAAGAATTCAATTGCACAATCCTTATTTTGATTGGATATCTTTGTTTTGTTATAAAGCATCTGATCATGTAGTTGCACTTTTTATTTATTATATATGTCAATACTTTTTGTTGCAATTCTTAGCCTTGTGGCCAAGTTCTTTACAATACAAATATAAGCCGTGTTCTTTTCAATGCTTCTTTTTTTGCTTAAAAAGGGATTTAAAGCAAACTACATTAATTTGCATATCTTCTATTTTCAAATATTCACTAGGATTGATAGATGTAGAAGATGCTAAGTAATTGGTATATAGTTGTGGAGCAAGTAGTAGATGTTTTTTTATTGACATTAAAATAGTCAATTATTGTATTTCATTACTTAATTGATGGCTTTATTAAAAGTTTGAGGATCAATTACAGACAATAATAGATCTTTTATATTGTCTCATAATTTCTAATAAAATTGATTTATCAATGCATCTTCATTCTAATTGATATCACATGCTAGTTTTTAAACTTTTGAAATATAAATAGATACAAATTAGATTTTCTATCAAAGAATTTAGATTTTAGTTGTAATAAAACAAATCTTATTATGTTTTTTAAAAGCTTTTGTAAATATTGCCAAAATTGCTTCAAAGTAATGCAACATGGAAGAATTCTTTTTAAACAATAGAATAAGTCAAGACAAAGCCTTACCGAAAAACAACGTTCTAACTAAACTAGCATAAGATGCTTCTAAAAAATATTGTTGAAGTTGGAGTAAAGTAATAAGACATATTTGATTTAAAAAACTATAAAATTTTGAACAAGTTCCGTCAAACTTCTTTAGGAGGCTAATTCTTGGTTCTTTTGTTGTTAATATTGAATTGCCATCTCAAATACATATATCATTTAATAAAGTAAACCTTCGTGATAAAGTGTCACAGACATAAGATTTATTCCTATAAATTATCTAAGTAATATAGACCAATAGAAGTAGGTAAAATAAGTTGATTTCATAATATCTGATAGAGAAGCTTCCTAAAAGCTACATAGACGTGGAATCACCTTTATACATGTCTATAGGTGATTGTTAGGTTAAAAACTTGGTCAACAAGCTAGCCACATGGCTCACATGTTGGTAGCTTGCGGAACAAGCCAAGTACATGGTGTACATGTGGAAAACTTGTCATGCAAGTTTGACACGTGTCTTGCAAATTAGACATGTGTACGAGGTCTTATAGAATACCGCCACGTAATTCTTAGTTAGATAGTATTTATAGAGGCAAGAGTAAAGGCCTCTTCACTCTTGTCAATTCCTTTTTTGGTTCTAAGTCCAGTTTCAAGAGTCTTCATGTTTCTAATCTTTGGCAATAGCCATTCCAGTTTTCTTTGAATATACATACTTTCTTATTCCTATTTTGTGACTTTTCTTTGATATAGTTTCTATTAGATTATATATCTTTTTATAATTCATGTCCTTGACAGATTGACAAGAATATATTTATAATATCATAGCTTTGTCTTGTCTTGATTAAGAGTGGATTACCCCTTTCTCTCGATAAGACTCAAGCATATTAGAAGTTATAGATTATCCTCTTCTAAATTGATATTATTCCTAGTATTTTCTTTGTTCTCCTTTCTACTTATCTCGAGTGGTATTAGATATTTTTTGAAGTGTTATCATGGCAGAGCTTCCCAAAATGAAGAGTGCAATGGCACAAATGCAAGAACAAATGAGAGAATTGATGCTTGTAATGCATCAACTCACTGTACCTCTACAAGGAGCAACAAGGTTACCAAATAATGAAGATATAGATATAGTTGAAGTTGCTTCAACATCTATACCAAGCCATATAATTCCTCCTACATTAGAACATCATCCAAGCATCAGAGAACCAAAAATTGGTCTATCTGAGAAGTTTGATGGCACAAGATCCAAGTTTCGAAGATTCATCAACCAAGTTCAACTGGTGATTGAATTGCAACCGCAAAGTTTACCAACTCCAAGATCGCAAGTCAGATTTATTGGTACACTACTTTTAGGTTCTGCCTTATCTTGGTTTTCATCTTTTCTGGAACGACGTGATCCAATATTAGATAATTTAGAAGCTTTCTTAGCAAAATTTTGATCTATGTATGAAAAACACGATGCAACTCGTATTGCAACCAATAAGCTTTGTATCCTACGACAAGGCAATCGATCAGTGATATTATATGCTTCACAATTTTCACAACTAGCAATCGATATCAAGTGGGACGATGCTGCACTCATCAGTCAGTTTCTCTACAGATTACAATATGAAGTGAAGAAATTGATGTTGAACTTATCCGATCCTCAAATATTGAGTCAAGTAATAGACTTTGCGATGAAGTGCGATAATCGGCTTTTTGAATTTAGATCTGAAAGTCGTACAAGAGAACCTCACCGACATTATAATTCAGTGGCAGCACCAATGTCTTTTCAATATGTACCTTCGAAAGTCGAGGATATGCAAATTGATGCTATACGTTTCAAGCCGCTTACTAAACAAAAAAAGACTCGACGTCGTCAAGAAGGATTATGCTTGTATTGTGGAGAACCTAAACACACTGCTCAAAATTATCCAAAGAAATGACGCAACCACAAGATGAGGAGTATGACTGTCAAAGAAGACAATATGTCGGAAAACGAATTTGTCCAGTCACAATAAGGACCATGCGGCTGAGATCTGTACAATTTCTAATGAAGGTCCTATCCTCTCCTCACAACCATCTCCTTGTTTTATAATAGATGTGTATTTAAGACCTAATAATTATAAAGCCTCTGCTTTAATAGATTCGGGAGCCTCGGCTTGTTTTTTAGATGAAGAATTTGCTAAAAGCCATAGAATATAGATAGTACAAAAATCTAAACTTTTACACGTAGAAATCATAGATGGTTGTCTTTTATCTTTTGGAGATGTTACTCATGAAACACTTCCTCTAGATATAGTAGTAAATGGCCATAATAGTTGCATAATTTTCAACATAATTAGATCTCCTTCTATTCTAGTTATTCTAGATCTATCATGGTTAGAAAAACACAACCCTCGAATAGATTGGATTTTTCATATTCTGGACTTTTCTAAAAGTATAGCTAATAATATAGTTAATCAAGTAAGAAATCATAAGTTTAGTAGAATTGAACCTGCCTTTATAGGTACAAGAGCTTTCTTGCACGTTACAAAAGAAGGATAATCTTTTGTCATTTATGCTACACCTATTTCCAACATTGGAAAGACTTCAAGTAGCATTCCAAGTCAATATCAAGATTATCAAGATGTTTTCGAGAAAAAAAATGCAGATATTCTTTCGGAGCATCGTCCATATGATTATTCAATCTACCTTAAAGATGGAACTCAACTACCATTTGGATCAATCTATAATTTACCACAAGTTGAATTGGCTGAACTCAAGGCGTATATTGACTAGAATTTGGCCAAGAATTTCATACGCCATTTTAAATCTCCAACAAGAGCTCCAATTCTATTTGTGAAGAAAAAAGATAGATCATTGCGGATGTGTGTTGACTATTGAGGACTCAACAAGATCACAATTAAGAACAGACATCCATTATCTCTGATATCAGGACTCTTTGACTAGTTGAATCAAGCTAGGATCTATACAAAAATAGATCAAAGAGGAGCATATAATCTAGAACGCATCAAAGAAGGAGATGAATGGAAAACTGCATTTCAAACCAAGTACAGACATTTTGAATATAATGTCATGCCTTTTAGACTTACAAATGCACCAACTCCTTTTCAACATCTCATGAATGATGTTATTTATGAATTCTTAGACAATTTTTTTGTCTGCTATCTAAACAATATTTTGATCTATTCTAAGAATGTAGAAGAATATGAAGTACATGTTTGTTAAGTATTACAAAAACTTAGAAATGCGGGATTGTACGACAAGATGGAAAAGTGTGTATTTTACACTACTCAAGTTGATTTCTTAGGATACATCATTTCAAATGATGGTCTCATGATAGATTCTAAGAAAGTCCAGACAATCATGAATTGGAAGATTCCAAAGACGGTAAGAGATGTTCAATGCTTTTTGGGATTTGCCAATTATTATCGGATCTTCATCAAAAACTTCTCTCGAGTTGAGGCTCCACTTACACGTTTGACTTGTAAAGACAAGCTTCAATGGAATCAAGAAGCGAAAGCAGTATTTGAAGTTTTGAAGACATCATTTGTTTCTGCACCAATCCTGTATCGTGTAGATTTTTCCAAGGCGTTTTTTATGGAAACAAACGCATCAGACTTTGCCTTGGATGCGGTTTTTTCACAAATGGGAACAGATGACAAACTTCATCCAGTAGCTTTTCATTCAAAAAAATTCTCAGCAGCCGAGATCAATTATAAGATCCATGACAAAGAACTTTTTGCAATCGTGGATTCTTTTCAAGAATGGCATCATTATCTAGAGGGCGCTTTGAGTCTAGTCACTGTGTATACGGATCACAAGAACCTTGAATATTTCATGTTGGTACGCGTGTTGAATCGTCGTCAAGCTCATTGGAGTATGTCTTTGTCAAGATTCGAGTTCATTATCACTTATCAGTCAAGAAAACAACAAGGTTTGTCCGATGCCCTTTCTAGACATTCTTATTTTATACCAAAAGAAAGAAATGCAGCTTTTGAGCAACAAAGAACGGTTCTCTTGAAACCAGAGTAGTTTTATCTTTGAGCAATAAAATCAACATTGACTGTTGATTCAACTTTTTTGACAAGCAAATTCACTCAAGTATGTCCTCAGACCCTCTTGTTCATGATATCAAGAATAATTCTTCCAAGTCTTATGATTCTTCTAAATTCGAGTTCAAGAATAATCTACTATATTTCAAAGAACGTCTATATGTTCCAGAAGGAGAAGCACGTTTATGTGTTCTTCAAGCACGTCATGATTTTCTAGCGGTAGGACATTTTGGATACAACAACACTTTGGAACTTATATCAAGAGATTTTTGGTGGCCTCAAATGTGGAAGGCAGTCAAAGACATTGTACAATCATGTGATATCTGCTCAAGATCAAAGACTCCTCGTCATCGACCTTTTCGGCTTTTTCAGCCATTATCTATTCCAGAACAACCATGGTCTTCTGTTTCTATGGATTTCATCACAAATCTTTCAAGCTCAAGATCTTATGACTCTATATTTGTGATAGTAGATCAGTTCACCAAGATGGCATATTTTGTGTTATGTACAAAATCTATCACAGGTGAAGAAACAGCTAAGCTTTTCATTGATAATATCTATCACTATCATGGATTATCTAAGGATATTATATCGGATAAGAAAACTCAATTTGTATCAAGATTTTGGAGAATCCTTTTCAAGATCTTAAAAGTGGACATAAAATTATCTTTAGCTTTTCATCCTCAAACTGATGGATAAATAGAGTGCGTGAACTAAGTCTTAGAGCAATACTTAAGGTGTATCATCAACTACCAACAGGATGATTTGATAGCTCTTTTGCCATTGGCAGAATTTGTTTATAATAATACGATACATTCTTCTATGCAACAAACACCTTTCTTCACCAATTATGGTTATCACCCACAATTTGATGCTTTTGACTTTTCAAAAGTTGATAATCCAGCAGCAAAAGATTTGACAAATCATTTGTCAGAGCTACATACAATAATGAAGGTGCAATTAAAAGAAGCTCAAGAACGACAAAAAAAAAATGCAGATGTGTATTGCAAGGAACAATCACAATTCAACGTGGGGGACAAGGTATGATTACTTCATCATAATATCAAGACTACTCGTCCTTGAGATAAATTGGACTATTGTAGCCTTGGATCTTTTCCTATTTCTGAACAAATCAATCTAGTTACATATCGATTATACCTACTGGAGTCCATGAAGATCCATCATGTATTCCACGTGTCACTACTCGAACCATACAAGACAATGGATATATAAGGAAGAAGACAAATGCCACCACCTCTTGTAGAAGTAGACAACAATGAAGAATTCAAGGTTAAAGAGATTTTAGATTCAAGGCAGTATCAAAATCGGCTGGAATATCTTGTGCATTGGCGCGGATACGATATTAGTAAACACACATGGGAGCCATCAAAGAATGTAACAAATGCATTAATAAAAGTCAATGCATTTTATCAACAACATCCATCAAAACCAAGATAAATACTCAAAAAAATCTTTGCTATAAAGCAAAGCAGGTTCTATAGAGGTTTCATCCTACCTTGTATGATTGCTTGTCATTAGATTTGTTTGTGTTAAAGAGATGGAGGATCAACAACCAGCAAATTCAGCTCAAGAGCCATCATTTGCTGATTTATTAGACGAGACATTACCACTATCACAACCTTCAAGACGACGGAATAGAGATGAAGATCCTTAAGAACGATATGTCCTTCCTCGGATTGATGGCGAAATACAACGTGTTTGGTATCACGACCTTGGAAGAGACTCCCGATGTTTGGTGATATTGTTAGAGGTAGGAACTATTCCTGATGGTGTTTTTAATATTTTCTTTGAAGGAAGTTATAAAGACCTCAATAATGATCAAATAATAGGGTGGTCCTCTTACTCTGGTATGGGATATTATCGATGGCTGAAAGGACCTATCAACTACCTTCGAAGGGAACAAAGATCAAAATATGTGGCAAGCACAATTTGACGTATCTTGGACTTCCTCAACATATAATCACCGCTCCTCATGGAACTCATCCTTAGAAGGGGGGATAATGTCATGGACATAAGATTTATTCCTATAAATTATCTAAGTAATATAGACCAATAGAAGTAGGTAAAATAAGTTGATTTCATAATATCTGATAGAGAAGCTTCCTAAAAGCTACATAGACGTGGAATCACCTTTATACATGTCTATAGGTGACTGTTAGGTTAAAAACTTGGTCAACAAGCTAGCCACATGGCTCACATGTTGGTAGCTTGTGGAACAAGCCAAGTACGTGGCGCACATGTGGAAAACTTGTCATGCAAGTTTGACATGTGTCTTACAAATTAGACACGTGTACGAGGTCCTATAGAATACCGCCACATAATTCTTAGTTAGATAGTATTTATAGAGATAAGAGTGAAGGCCTCTTCACTCTTATCAATTCCTTTTTTGGTTCTAAATCTAGTTTCAAGAGTCTTCATGTTTCTAATCTTTGGCAATAGCCATTCCAGTTTTCTTTGAATATACATACTTTCTTATTCCTATTTTGTGATTTTTCTTTGATATAGTTTCCATTAGATTATATATCTTTTTCTAGTTCATGTCCTTGACATAGAACTCCTAAGATGACTTGTGATAGTGGCTAAAGTAGTTTTGATCTTTGATTATTATATATGATTATATAAAGTTCTTCATTTTGCTTAAACAAGATTTTTGTCTTTACTTTTAATACTTTAAGATCATTTATAATTGAATCTAATTTTATTTATTTAAAATTTGTCATATTGAATCTTTTATTTTTTGCCATAAAAATGAAATAAGAAGAAACATATATGAAAAATTAAAAACAATATCACTCTAAAGGAGGATAATCTACAACCTTTAAAGTATTATAATACTTTTAAAAAAAAGTATAATCCGCTCTGTTTCTAGAAAGACCAAGCTTTGAAGATTATAATTTATTATTGTCTATATTATATCTAAAAGATTATATATGAATATAAGGGGATATTTATAATTTATAATTTAAGCTTTCTATAAAATACAATACTTTATTTATATCATCAAAATACGAATGTATACAATTTTAGAGTATTATTTCTACTGTTTCAATTGCTTGAAGCTAATAGAAATAGAAGGTTTTGTATTGAATGGTAAAATTTTGTATATTATATAAAAGTTGTTTATGTGAATTACTATTAAATATTCTCATAAATAATTTAAGGCTCTATGTATATAAAATATCATTGCTATGGCAAGCATATTGTATAGTGTTGTTTGTGTGGATCATTGATAATTGCTATTGTAAGCCTTTTAATTATTTTATACTTAATATATCACATCTTTATATCATTGATTTTATTATATAATTTTTTTGTTTTATATTTTATATCAATATTTTTTTTTAATCTAGTAGAACCATTTTCATTCTTTGTTTCAAGTCTCCGTTATATCAAGTATTGTTTTTATTTTTAAAATACAACATCTACTCTATCATAATAAATTATTGTAGATTATAGAGTCTATATAAAATTCTCTCCATTAAAATAATACATAGGGATTTTGATTTTGGATTAAAAAATTAAGAGATTTGTATGTGAAGTATATTAACTGATTTTTTTTGTAAAGAATTGTTGAATGTGAAGTGAAACATTGTATACATAACAATGGATTGCTGTGATGAATTATTGTATGTGCAATGCAATATTCTTTGGATTACAAAGGATTAATGTGAAAAATTGTTGCATGTGAAGTACAGCATTGTCTAGATCTATAATGATATATTGTGTTATCATATTCTTTGTACTATTGTAGAGTCAAGTTGTGTATTTATGATTTATAATTTACAAGCTTTATTCCAATAGGCAAGAAAATTCTTGAATATATTTAAAAAATTTGATTTTTGTATATATCATGATTAATGAACTTATTTTTGAAAAATAATGCACAAAATAAAAAATTAATATTAACATCAATCTAAATTCAAATTATAAAGAAAATTTATAAATTTTAAATTATTTTTAAAATAAAAAATAATTATAATAATATAAACTTTAATCTCAATTATAGATAAATCATAAATATAAATTGAATATATATAATTTTATAAAATAATATGCTTAAAATATATAATTTATATATCAAATAATAAATATAAAATTTTAGTCTAAATTACAATAATTACAATTCATGTTGGCATTATAAGCTTGCAAAATAGAATAAAATATTTTAATAAAAATCTATTGAACTTAAATTTATTTATATTTATATGTATAGATTATATAATAAACTGCTTAGATATACCAAATGATTCAACATGCTTCAAAATCTCTATCAATAATTATCTACTTATATCCAAGCATTTCTTGCATATTAGAATAAATCTTCTAATGTTAGAAATGGTAAGATGGATATGCCTTCTAGGTACACTTTATAGATATATTTTTATATATTTTTAAAATATTGTTATTATAATATTTAATTTTTAATATTAAAAATAAATCTTTTTAATTTCTCATCTTTTATTAAAAATTATAATCTTATTTAGTTAAATTAATATTTTATAAATATTTTATTTAGTATATATTTTAAATTTGGTTTTTTAAAATAATAATTCTTTAGCTTACAAGAAAATGGTTTATTTGTTGATAACATTGATTTTAAAATTTACAAGTTGTATTTATTAGATAAGTGGTTTTTTTAAGAAAAAATATTAATAGATTTTATAAATATTGATATATAAGAAATAGTCCTAATAAATTTTTAATTTCTAAAGTAGTCCATGTGATAGAATTGTGGAGTTTGATATAAAAGTGTAGCTACAAAGAGAGGTCCAAAGGAAAATTCTTTGGCAAGGGTCCTACTCTGTAGAGAGTAGGTGGGGATCTTATAGAGATAGCACTGTCAAAAGAAAATTTTGTAAATCCTAGACTTTTGACATATAAAGAAAATGGTTCCTCTTTAGATCTTTCTTTGCAATTGTACTTCTATATCAAATTCTATAATTCCATCACAAGGACTATTTTTAAAATTAAAAATTTATTATATCTATTTTTAATATATCAATATTTTTTAGGCTTGTTTTAATATATATATATATATATATATATATTAATAATAGTTCTTATACACACAAGAAAATAATTTAGAATATCTAATTTAGAATATAAATGTGGATGAATATATTCAAAATAATTTATCCACATTTAGAATATAAATGTGGATAAATAAATTGTGGATATATAAATTTAATATAAATTGTGGATGAATAAATTGAATATATTCAAACAATAAATTTATCCACATTTAGAATATAAATGTGGATGAATATATTCAAACAAACAAATCTAAAACTCATATAACTTGGACTATTTTATTCATTAAACTCAACTTGTCTTAATTATATAACCATGATTTATAAATTTAGACTTATTTAATCCAATATAGAGAATTAAATAGACAAGGACCTGTAACTAAATTAAGATATCTAATCTAGACCTGCAAGGTAACTTCAAGAACAAATTGTAACAAAAAAACAAAAAAACTTTTAATCTAAGTTAGAGACTCACTTGAAATGCATGCATTGAGCATACATAGGTTGTGTGAGTCAAAGAGATTGATTCCTAGAATTGCCAAAGAATATATTCCCTTCCTTGGTACCCCATGTTGGGGCAGTTTGTAATAAGGCAACTCTAACTGGGCAGCCCAGCTTGAACTGTACACTTGGATGATCTTGCAACAATACATCCGTAGACCCCCTAGTTTGGAGGTAGTCCTACTGAACCAGTTTTATGGCGATACTGGTTAGATACTAGAAGTATCTGATAAGATACTAGAAGTATTTTTTGAATACGTTTTCAACGTCATCCTCCTGCTCTAACGTCTGTAATTGTGTTTATTTAAAATCGGATGTAAACAATTTGCAATACTGCAAGTGTCTCAGTCCTCATTGTACGTGTGTAGGAGTCAAGAAAATGAATTGGGCAACTGTAAAGACCTGAGCATGAGCTGTAGCATAGCACTGCAAAAGACCGTTTGCAACTTTACCACATTTTCTAGTTGTTATGTGGTACTATTAGGCTACACTAATTTCGTGACAAGAAAAAGCCTAGTTTGTACCTTCTTGCTGAACGCTTTGGTGGACAAGCCCCCAGACTCAACCATCTGCCTTGCAGTTCATACAACCCTATTAATCCTGCTAAAAAGTTTGGTTAAAATTTGTTAGAAAACTATTTCTTTGTCAACAAGCATAGTCAACAATCCCAGCACTAGTATCGTGAAACTGGAGATTTTCATGCCAGTTTGTGTTGGACTTAAGTGAGAATACCTAGAAGTTTGATTGCAGCATCTGCTGTAGTTACTGATTCTGCCAACTTTCAATGAAAAGTAGCAGCGACAATGGTTAAACGATGGACAATTTCGATGATAGTAGGTCACATTAGTTGATCTCTTCCCAGTCTGCATCTAACTGTAACAGAAATAGCGACGCGATTGATGGAGGTCAGTTTCTGTGTCCGCTGAGTTCTAGTGAAGATTATTTTGGGATCAATACTTCAACAGTGTAAAAAAGTTTACTCGATTCTATTTACAATTCCAGAAGGCCTTTTAGGGAGTACAGGAACATCTAAACATCAAGGTTTTCCTAATAGTTGAAGTGGTTTGAGTTTTTCTCTTATCGGATCCTGAAGTCGTGCATGGTTGCAAGCCTTAGCATCGACATTTGTATTACTGATCCTTTTCGGTTCTGTAAAGTGGGTTCGCACATTAGCTTCGCTTACAGGTGGTCCTCACCACGATGATGAATCTCAGCTTACATGAATTGACGTTATCGACGCCTTTTCAGAGATGAGCAAAACCTTTCATATTGCTCCCTAGCAGATAGTCCAATCTTAACTGGAAGACTTTACCCCATTTTTTACGAGTTTGTGCGACAGCAAGCTAAAAGTAGCACTTGAGCCTTGCTGCAGGTTCGAGTAGTTATTGCAATTTTTCTTAGATCCTCTGATGTGGGAAACGGAAGTATGATTAACTGTTCAATAACATAGTTCATTTTTTTTGACGTGTTACATTTTTAATTTCACGTCATTCCGGTAAAAAATAATCTTTTTCAACCGTTGAAATGTGGGCTTCAATGTCAACTGTGTGACAATATTCAGCTCCATCATGCATAAGAAACAGCGAAGAAATTGATCAGAATATTGACTTTACAGTCCTAACAAACAGAAAATCGGAGCCTGCATAAAGCCCCTGCAATTACTGAAGATACGAAAATGTAATGTAGCCATAGACTTCAATATTTCCAAATCAAACGAGATTTCTTCAGAAAATGTGGATTCCTTCTTAAAATTTACATTCCATTCTCTTCATTTGCCCTGGTCTTCAGCAATTTCATGGATTTGTGTAGTGGTTCATATGATTCGTGTCTCATTGAGGCAACAGACTGTGAATAGCAGAGCAAGGTACACCCAAGGTAAGCATCTCATAAAATGCTATATTCATGGGAAATCGCAAATTCAAACCTATTTCTGTTTTACCAACATTTCAAACCTTCAAGGAAAGCAAATGATTGGCACAAGTCAAGTTGCGTAAAATCACAAGATTTCAACCCTCATTTAGTCTTCAGTTTGAGCACCTGTAACTGACCTCTATAATAACAAATTACGAATTACTGGGTATATAATAACCGTGATCTCTAATCTAGAAATCCATCTTCAAATACTGACGTAAAACCATTACTTAATCTTAGTAAACTTCTAACCTTAGTCTGTGTGTAGTTGCCCAAGATACAATCAAACCACTACGAAACTGCTCGTCGCCGAGGTATTGACGATTCCATCTTCAAGGAATGTATTGACCTGCGAACCGCCATCACAATGCACCATTTTCAACTCACTCGAAACACCTATGCAGAGATGAATCAGATGGTATACATTACACTTCAGGCATATGTGTAATACCAAAATCCCTAAGCATGATGTTCACGAATAAATTGACATGAAGTTGAACTCAAATCAGAGTAAAAACTGAACAAGCAATGCAGTTACTTGAAGAAAACAAAAAAATTGCAGACGAGTAAGCGTCATCAGACACAGAAGTGCTGACAATAGTGTCATGACAACCCATTTGTAGTACTGACAGTTACAAGCAGCATTGGAGGGAAATCGAATGGGCAACTTTGAAGAAGATTCTTTCAGACTCATCGTATTGTGGATGGGAGTGTTTTCTAAAAAGCAATTTTGGGACATTTCTGCAGCTGTGGCAAAGCTACGTGAGTTTACGAATCAGTATGATACGACTTACCAGCACAGGTCTTGCCTTTGAATTTCGAGTAGGCCTCTCCTCCGCACTTCTGCGGCACTAGGACGGCGTTGTTGATGTACTCCGGAGGATAGTTCCCCTTCGACACCAAGTTGCAGAAACAGCCGAAGTCGGCAGACGCCACCTCGTTGCAGCAAAGGGCCGGGGGGTTGGTACCCTTGGTGACAGCATTGATGCACTGGCTCAGCTGGCTCAGGGTACACTGCGCATTCACATCCGCAACGAGAGCGATCACCACGATCAAACACAAGCTCAACACCACCACACGCTTCCCGGTGGTCCCCATGTCGCAAGTTTGATCCCAACCGGCTCACACCGAGACTTGCAGTCACAAGCCACAACTTCGACCAGACGAATGCACCCTCACAGTAGCTCACTCACTCACTACCAGATGTGAGACTGTCCTCCCACAGCGGTGGGATTTATACTTGGTGGGGTCCAGTTCGGCGTCAGTACAAGCTCTCAGCATATGTATCATAGAGCTTCGTTTTATCGACTCATGAAGCTGCAACGTCGTCCTGCAGCTCTTATCGTATGCTTTGTACTCACATTTCACACTTTGAGACAACCCGGTGGAGCTCATCCTTCTATCTATCTACCTGGATACACACACAAATATACACACACACACACACACACATATATATATATATATATATATATATATAACAGATATATAGCTAGACAGACAGATAATACTCGCGGTTTGGAGTTATATATATGTGACGTGGACGTAAACCAGATGATGAAGTTGCAGTGGCAGAAATGTTACCTGGCTTGGCTTCGTTGAAGTGAGATGCTGTTACATCGGCAATTCACGGCTTCACCCTTAGGAATGATTTCGTTGCATGTGGCGTGGTACTGTGATGCTGCTGGTCTCTCACCACATTACTGGGCTTTCCATATCAACGAAGCTGCATCGCTGCAGTACATTCACATCTTTGATGTGGGGCTCTTTCTATCTATTATTATTATTATTATTATTATTCTTTGGAGTCAGATCTTCCGGAACTCTGATCCATGGCGACGTTGTTGTTGTATGAACCCACTACGAAGGTCCGACACAGTACACTTATATCGAGATTGGATAATGCACCATGCACCTCCAAATCTCCACTTTCTTCACCCCAAGTCTGGTTTTAAATATTTTTATTTTTATTTTTATAAAATTATTGACTTAAAGTGAATTTGATTATATTTTTCTTGGTTTGAATTGATTTTACCAAAGGATGGCAAGTTGCACGAAAAGAAATGCAAAATAGTATTCTTTAACTATTAGAGGATGGTAGGTTGCATTAGAAAATGAAAAATATCATTGATGTGGTTGAAGGTTAAAGTCCTAGTTGTAAAATCTCAACTGTGTTTAATAAATTTTACAATAGATTTTTGTTTTCTTTTTGCTTTTGCTTTTTAGAGCAAAAATATATCAAAATAAAATAAAACTAAAAATTTGTAAAATTGATTGAGATGTTACAATTTTTAATTTTTCTTTTTCTTTTAAAAATTTCTTTTACTAATATTTTTATGATGGAAATGCCAAAATCAATTTTCGAAGCTCCATAATGAGAAATTCCTAAAGTGTTAGTTATGCAGTGCTTTTGCCATCATTAAAAGTAAGTCTTGCAAAGGATTTATTTTTGGTATATGGTAACTTGTTAGGATTTTTACAGGTTTTGGTGTTCCACGTTTTTATACTACTGTATTTTATTTTTTAACTTTTTTATTTAAGTTTTTCACTTTGACACTTGTATATTCTATATTTGTAATTGTATAACATTTATATGTATTGAATATATAATACTATGCATTAGCAACTAAAAATGGTCTTAAAATACATTCTTGTAAAGATAAATTGTATTGTTATAAGGTATTATATTTTAAATTTCAAATTACAAAAAATTAGGAATATTTTTTAATAATAAAATTAATTTAAATAAATCATTAATAAAAATATTTTATTTTTTTAACTTAAAATAAATAAATTTTTAAAACAAAAAAATTAAAATTCACATATGTAATATTATAGATTAGAAGTGTGTATAAAAATGCCAAAAAAATTTTAAATCATCAAAAATAAATTCTTATATATATATATATATATATATACATAACATGTTTATGGACTTCTGAATATCTTTTTAAAATAATATATCTTTAATTTATTAAATGTTATGTATATACTCCTTAATTTTTAAAATTATTAACAATTTTGTAGAATTTTGTGGTAATTTTTTTCCCCTTTTCTTTTATATTGTTGCATAGCAAGACTTTAGATTGACATTTAGAAAAAAATTGTTCTATTAAAATTTTAAAATTTTAAATGATAACAATAGAAAAATTAATATAACATAATTTTGATGCAAATTTAATATGATGTGCAAAGTAAGATAAATTTGCAGTTGCAACATAAAAGTTGATACCTTAGTAACTCAAAATAATACTATAAAACAATAATTTTAAAAATTAACATAGCTAGTACTTTTTTAAAATTAAATATTTTTTAGTCTAATTTTATTTATGTAACATTATTAAAAACAGATCTTTACCATTATAAATTAAGCATAATGATTGTCTTTGGTACAGAAGCAGATGCAACTGATTCTTTAATTTTTTTTATTATATAAAAAACATAAAACAATCCTATATATATATATATATATATCTTGTTGATTTCTATTTGAGAATATAAGACATACTAAAAAATCTTTTGTTATTTGCTTTTATATTAACAAAAGAACTATGCATATCATAGAAGTCATTATTAAGATGCATTACTTGTTCTTAGTTGTTATTGCCAAAGTATACTACTTGTAGTAAAAAAACCACTTTTACTATGTCATTATTTCTATATTCAATATTTTAATTAAAATTGGCTATGCCATTGCTACCTTTAACAATTTAGTTTTTCTATTCCTAATAATTTTTACTAAAATTAAATATATTTATATTTTATTATTCTTATATAAGCTAACTAAGAAATATTTTAAATAACTTAAGCGGCTCTTCCTATCTACTCTAATATAGACACAAACTATCT
The DNA here is from genome assembly GCA_036785485.1 of Physcomitrellopsis africana. Taxonomy (NCBI): domain Eukaryota; kingdom Viridiplantae; phylum Streptophyta; class Bryopsida; order Funariales; family Funariaceae; genus Physcomitrellopsis; species Physcomitrellopsis africana. Next base: position 372,259 of record JAWRVF010000202.1, on the reverse strand, counting down.
ACTATCTAATGTTTGTTGTCTATTTTTTTATCTTATTATTATTATTATTATTATTGTTATTCTAGTTTTATGCTATGATTACATTGAAGCAAGAAAAATCTATTTTTTGTTACTTTTTTGTATAATAATTGTGCTACAATTACACTTATCTCTTGGATATGGCTATTTTGCTTTGTCCACTTTATATATGTATTATTTTTGTTTTCAAACTTTATTTGCATTTTCTCAAGTTCTTATCAATGTTATAAGTGTATTTTATCATCTCTAATCTCTAAATTGTGAGTTGTATAATTTACAAAGTAAAAAGACTAATTTCTTTAAAAAGAAATTAATTGTTGATATCTTCTTGTTTGTAAAATCTTAAGTTATTATAATTTGTTTACAAATCTTTATAAACTTGTATTTTTTTATTTTTTTTTCCTGATAAAAAATCTCATTTTTTAAATCAAAAATTTATATCAAAATTTATATCAAAAATTTATATCAAAATTTATATCAAAAAATCCATTTTTTTATCATTTAAAATTTTTTACATTTAAGCATTCCAAATCAACATTTAAAAATTACATATTTGATTGCTTCACCAGTCACAAGTCTTGTAATAAAATGCTCACTTATTTTTTTAAAATAAATTTTTAAAATGTATAACACATTCATTTACATTCAAGATTCATTTACATTCAACATTTTAAAATGTGTTATATATTTTTGATATAAATTTTTGATATAAAAATCTCATTTTTTTTATCATTTAAATTTTGATATAAATTTTTAAATGTATAACACATTCATTTACAACTATTTTTTCATCCATTACATTTATTGATGGAATTGATGGATTGTTTTCTTCTTCTATTTTGCAATACCTTATACCTTTGATCTTGTTTTTACCTTTCCTGTTCTAAAATAGTTATTAAAATCTACTAAAGGTTGTTCATTGTGCTCCACATCCGACCTATCTACAATACATACACATGCATTTATCACATTCGCTATGTCCTTCCTTATATTTCCCCTTAAATTTGCACTTGTCAAAATAAACATTACATCCCAATATGACCTTTCCTTTGCATCCAGTCTGTCCTTACAGAGTCAGTCATGGTGGTCCAGTGCCTGCTAGTTATTCTACCTTCTAAGCCATCTCGGGACTTATGACTCCACAGACATTTGTTCAAGTATTGAGGTAGTTGGCAGATCATAGTCCCTCAGAGAGCTCTTCCGTCCTCACTGGGCAAAGAGTCAGTGCGCACCCAATTTACTGTTCATTCCCCAAAAATACTAGCAAGTGATCCAAGCGTGAAAAACTTGGAGTTCAGTACTACCATCTTACAACTGAATTTGGACAAATAGAATTGTAGTATCACACGGAACTCATTAAAGCCATACTGTGTGAGCGTATCAAGTAAAGGAATGCATCAAGCAATCCATCTGTATAACTGACTGAGAAGTACAAAAGGAAAGACGCTAATCCAGCACTACTTGCAAGATTCATCTTCCACTGACTCCTTCTGAAGATGGTCTACACTGAATGGAACTTTTAAAAGAGAATCACAAAGAATTCTGTGTAAATATCCTGTTTGGGCAATGTAGTAAATGCCATTGTGTCGACCTAACGTGCAATCCAAATGCTGATAGATAATAATCAGTTACCAGATCCGTCCTCCGATAATAGCTGTTTAAGGCACCAAATGCAAACCAGATAGTTGATGTAGAAAAAGGTAAGAATCAAAGTCTTGCACCAAAAATCTTCAGGTGGTACGACTTCCGCAAAACTCAGCTGTAGAAAATGGTGCAATAGAAAGCAACTTATGCACCCAGGGACTGATCTGACGACCCTGAATGACTAGTAATTGGCTCTACTGAATCCAACGGATTTTCGCTGAACTGTAAATCCTTATCTGTTGATGCTGCATCCATAAATAAAAGTCGTCCTGCATTACAATAACCAATGTAAAAATCAGACTGTCAGAAAGAACACACAACTTTGAAAAAATTCAACTCACATGTGACACTTGACTTCCAGCAGTTTATGTGATTTATGTAGTTGCTTTATCATATTAAGTATTACCACTATTTAATCAAAGGAAAAAGCTGAAAAACAGATGACAGTAAGACTCTACCATTCTGGCGTACTGCAATCTCTCGGATTCGCTTCACTTGTTGTGTAACAGGGTCAGTATAAACTCTTGTTTCCATATTGCCTTCCACATAAACCTGTGCCCTGGTAAAATCAACGACTCATCGTAAGTGACTACATATTACAGACTAACAACAAACACGTACTGGGCTAGAATCCGGATGTGCATCTTTGGAGTGCATAGAGCTATACATCTCAGCATCTATGCAGTAATCACACCGTAAGTCATGGTTAGCGGCAGCATACCCCTGCTTCATAGAGCGCAAGATGAGGTTGCCAACCTTTTCTTGATATACAGCTACTCTATGCCACTGCATGTTGCTCCGTTCTGCAAACTCTTCAGGAGTCTCCCCATCAAACATCCTACGATTGAGGTGCATTCCTCCAGTGCCCACAGAGAATACAGTGACTGCTCGTCCACTCTTCAGAATTTTTTGTGCGGGAGCTTGGCCGACTTCTCCCAAAAGTATAGCCTGTGTTAATGAAAGGACACACTAGTTAATTACAATAATTGACAGTGCAGTCCTGAGGTTATGCAACGTTGTAAATTTAAGACTCTTCTACTAAGAAGCATACTAATCCTTTTCAACTCTATTCTTTCTGAACTTTTAACCTGCACATTGTTATAAACCAACCCATAAGCAGAACAAAGTAACTTAGGAACTTCTGAGGCAAAGGGATGTTTACACCTTGTAGACACCACGAGGTTGGTAGGCGCGGCCAGATGAATAATTGTCAGAAGGCTTAATCGCAGGCTGGTCAGAATGCTCTCCACTGATTAGAGATTCCGAAGAAGCGGCGGAATTGAATGGAAAAGAATCAGGAGAAGCATCGAACTGACCCCGGTTAAACTCTGGAACTTGTGTATTTGACTCTGACACAGTATCTCGAGAAGCATCGTTAAATTCTTGCGTGCTAAACCAATTGGCCTTAGCATAGCCAGATCCTAACGTTCGTAAGCTTCCTGCGAAATAGAGAACCACGAACAGTGGAATGAGATACACCTTGAAATTAGCTGCTTCAAATGTAGCATGAAAATTTAGCTTCCAAGAAGCTGAATTAGTGACGGCCTATTCCCATGCAATACCCGTCTCGTCAAATCTACGTGTAAGACAAGACAGATTCGTCTAATAATATATGCACCATGGGATTTATGAAGGAACGGAAATCAAATGGCGATGCTTGAACATGAAACACTCCACCCCAATAGAGACACGAAAGCGAATGAGAACACAATATTGTCTCCATATACAGAGACTCTTAATTTATCAAGGTATGACAATAAGAAGATTTTCCTAAAACTGCAAATAAACATTGAATTCAAATTAACGAGATCCTTTCGTTCTGTCAAATATTACACCTCCCGGCACCTCCCGCTGACGCGCAACATACTACCATGAAAAATCATATACTGTGGATGTCTTCCAGAACGGATACAGCGACGGAAACGAAAATACCACCCACACGATCACGGATCCCAGCCAAGACAAATCCTTGATTGAAAATGGGAATAACACATTGCTTGCTGCAAAACCATGTTAAACCAAAAGACCAAAAAAGATAGAGAAGTACAGCTCACAAATGTATACAAGCAGATATTGCAACACAGAATGACAATGGGACCAAAATGTACCTCCAGCGCCGAGCGAGTAAAGCTTCCTCGCCGCCACACGCGACAGCTGATGCGCCATACCAGCTAAACCTCGGCGCGCCACCTCCAGACTTGTCTCTACGGCAACGAATCGCCACGACTCAAAAGAAAACCAACCGCGAACGAAACCGAGAGAATTGGTGGCAGTAGTGAGAAACCTCCGACTCTTCACCAAAGACCGAGAGGAAAATCGATGGCCGAGCTGGGTGCTGCATTCATGGGACGATCGAGTGGGCGAGTCCGAAACTCGGCGGGGGATACAACAGAGTGGAATTGCAATACAGCGATGGGGCGTGAAGTCAGGCTTCTTCGGTTGTGTGAGGAGCTCTTCTTCCTGCAAACCGATTTAGGGTTTAGGGTTCAGGGGAAGCCCTCCCTTCCATTTCCAACTCCCTCCCTTTCCCTCTAGACTTCCCCTCCTCTCGTGGCCCCCTTGTCCCCACTCTTCATCCTCAATTTCATTCATCTATCCCTTTTTCATTCTAATTCCATCCGTATGTTCATCTGATGTTTCATTCATCATATGCATTAGTGGGCTTTCATCCATCTGGTGCCTCAGTGGCCTTTTAGTCTACTGCAAATTTGATGCGAATGGTGGTCAGTTTGGGAGAGGATCTAAATTAAACATTGAGTGTGTAATCAATTGGACATGGAATTGTATTAAAATATTTAGTGGCAAGTGATATCATTAAGCTACTGTAAATTACAAGTCTTACATATGTTTTAGTTGTATTGATAAATTTTATATTATTTTTTAGAAATGAATTGTCATTTTGAATCAACAATGCTTGCAAGTTATATGATAAGTATGAGTCCACAAATTATTTGGTAGTATTGAAGATAACTACAATTGTATTTTTATTTATATCTTCATTTAAGAGACGAAATTTTTATTTTTAAAAAAATATTGTATAAAGTTATATATGAGTTCCAAGAGGTTTCAAAAAAATATGTCACACTATGTCTCTTTCATTATAAATCCTTTGAATGTGTAACTCAAGGCTATCGATTTGTCAAATGGCCCACATATCACCTAATTATTAATTGTATATCAGATCCTCGTTTTATCAGCTTGGATTTTACCACAAGTTAATTCCCTAAATAATAGATCTAAATGTGCGTGCACTTTGATTCATGATGAAACCACTTCATTACAGGTATATAATTTTTGAATTAAAAATACCAATAATTGACATATTTGGATTTGAACTTATCAACATCCCAATATAATGACAATGCAACCATCAATTTGTTCAATTGTTTATATATTTCAACTACAATACATTGTAGTTTTTCTAATTACAGTTTTAAGAAAATAAAAATGTTAGAATCACTTTAAGCTTATTAGAGCAGTGAAAAGACAAATAGATTTATGTCCTTATTCATCAAAATCATGTAAAACTAAATCACAGTCGACATAGTCAAATAAATATGTCAATTGTTGGTGTATTTGTCAATGAGAAATCTCAGCAGAGAATGGAAATCCTCACTCACATAGCTGTTGTGGAATTTTTTAGACATGTAATGTATTAGAAGGGTTTCATCATGAATCAAAGTGCACGCACAATTAGATCTATTATTTAGGGAAATAACTTGTGGTAAAACCCAAGCTGATAAAACAAGGATCTGATATACAATTATTTCATTGTTTCAGCCATATCATTTGTTGCATATTTGTCACTTCTATCTTCCCTGGTTGATTAGAAATGAATGGAGTAGTTATGAACAGAAAAAATGTACATATATATATATATATATGAGAAGAGTTGATAAGTCTGGAGTCATCTTGTGATAGAATGTTCCACTATCACTCAATGTACTTCTTGGATGATAATTTAAATTTTGATAATTTGTTTTCACATCTCTGTTCCTACTCTTCAGTACTGTACACAAGCTTACCTGCACATGATACATATTTTTATCATGAAGGCACGTCACTCTAGAAATTTCTAAGGTTGCTTAACATCTTTATGTGTTTTACTTTCGCAAGTCTTCTTGAGAGTAACTGGCTACAATCTCCACCTTTTGAAAAACAACAGTCTAGAAAGCATAGTGTCTTTACCATGCATCAATAACACATGTTAATCCTAGAAAAAAAAAAAAACCCCCATTTGGTAGCAAGAGAAATAATGAAGAATTTTTACACATGATTTTGTCAATTAGAGTGAGTCTGTTCAAGGAAAGGACAAGATATGATGTATTTATAACTTGTTGATCTGTCTCAACACAATACTTGTTTGTTATAACAAATTTAACAACTCATCAATAACATATACTTGCTTCTTTGATATAAAATGGGTGTTGCTAATGCCACCACAATTTTTTCTATTGTCACCACAACTTATTCTTATTAACTTTTCAATTATTCTTTATTAAAAATAATTTTATTTTCTATATAATTTGAAAAAAAAACATATTGAAACAAAAAAAAACTATAAAAATATGTTGAATGGATGGTGGGTTGTGGTGCTAGTAGCAAAAAGTGTGGTGACATGTGGTGGATGGCAAATTGTGGTAGAAATAGCAATAGTTGTGTTGGCATTAACAATACCTTATAAAGTTGTCATATGTTTTTCATGACAAAGCAGGGTCTAAGGTTTGTGAAGGACACAAACTTATCCAATATGCTTTGAAATGGTGATTCTGAAACCTCTACTGCATATTGGACAAGATATAATAACAGGCTGCAAAGAAAATTCTTGAAAATTCATTAAGAAATATTAAAAAAATAAAATAATCACACAATTTTAAGTCAATTGGACATGGTTGAATGTAGTTCACACTGTCTAAATGAGAGTTCTCTCATTTACGAGGGCAAGGCGCCGCCCCTATTTTTACACTATATATATATATATATATATATATGTGTGTGGTGATCTAAATGCCTGCTGGTCCGCCCATAGCGCTACCACCGCATTATGTGGCCTCAAATGTGACTATGTTGACTGTGATTTAGTCACATAATGTTTTTTGAAATTATTGATGTAGATAAAGTTCCTGGTGGGGAGATATTTTCCCGTTACAAAGAGACAACATTGCTTTACGCACCGCAACCTTGCTGTGCTGGCGAAGCAAACACAGCTTGGCTTCGCTTTTTCAAGAGCTCCTGGCATGTCCAAGCGAATCAGAGATGGTTGTGCGCTTTTGCAAATGTTCTTGGGATCTGTGGTAGGAAGAGAGCTCCGCGGTGCCCTACTTGTGGGCCGAGTTGGGCAAGAGGTGCATCATTCCTGGTTGGCTCTCTGCTCGTGTCACCTGCTTCATTCGCATCGAAGTTGATCACCTTCAGAAACTGCTTAAGACCCCATTTTCTAATCTCTCAACTCTTTAGGATTAATTTTGTTCTCTTGAGCGCATTCTAGATCTGCGAGTAGCTGGAAACGGATCGGACATGGTGCAACTGGCTTGCGTGAAGCCGGAGAACCTATCCGTGTTGAGACGCACGGCGGCGGCAGTATGGACTGTATCCGAAGCTGATGCCGGAGCTGTGAGAGAAATGGCAGGACCTGCGAAGGAGATTGGAGAAATGGACCCTGAAGGTAGAAAAGGTGTTGTGACACAGAAGAAGATGAACCGAGGTAGGGTTGGGGAGGGCGGCGACACACCCCTAGGACTTGATCGAGAGCAATCTTGGGGATGCAACCCAGGAGGAGATTCCCCAAACTCACATAGAAGTTGAGTGCCTGAAACTGACCCCCCTGTTGCATCGAAAGGATGGATATTATTTAATTTGTAGAGATTGAACTCGACTGAGATCTGCGGCGAATCCGTGTGATCTAACAAGGACTCATTAATTGAATATTGGATAGAGATGAATTTTATGTCTAGACTAACAAGATTGCAGAACTGAGTGGAGGATGCTGTTGGCAAGGGGTTGAATGGTCATTTAGTGTGCCTAGACGGTACTAAATCTCCTGCAGTCAGTACTGGGCCGAGCTGGATGCCGTAAGCGAGAGATTCAATGGTTCACGCCACAGGCGTTCGGTAGTACGCTTCAATCAGTCAGAGGCTTTCTACCTCTCACGCTTATCCCTCATGAAGGACAAAGTACTACGCCGCTGGTGCCAGCAACTCATTCACGATTCTCAAGAATTGTTTCTTCATCTACATATTCAGGGCATTAATTATAAGTGTGCCCTCAACTTCCACGATTATTTCACCTTTACTCTTGCCACGCGTCATGACGAGTAACGAGACGGTTCGGCAAAAATGACCCATTTCTTCTCTGGAATAATCAACTGCCACCAAAAGAAAACATCACAGAATAGCTAAATTGTTGAATAGAGATAAGGACGGGAAAAACTTGCTTTAGAACAGTTTGGTTTCATAAGACTGAAAGCAATTGATCCGATTTGAAACTAATCAGGTGCCCATGGTTACAAGGCAATGAAGCGAGATGGAATTGTCGACAGAACCTCCGACAGTGTATTGACAGCGTTTCAACGCTTTCTGCTCATGAGAGAATACAACGTAGCTGTGGCATATTCCCAGCAAGTGTTGTGGAGTCCATATTCCTGATAAACTCAGCTCTACATGAACGCTTCGGTATGCTGAAGAATGCTTCTTCCGCTGTTGAGCAAGATGGGCGGTTGCAACTAAAAGTCCAACCCCGACCACGAAAAATAGCTTATTTTTGCCGTTGCCACTTCTAGCCACTCTTCCCCGCGCTTTGTGTTGCTTCGTCCTTGCCACGTTCAAACCTCGGTTGCATCCAATATTCCCTTGATGTGTAATTTTTCCTAACAACTTATAACATGGTCTCCACGCATTTAAAATCATAGAAAATTCGATACTTAGGATTGTAGTCGGCACAGTGTAAAACGTTTTACACTGTAAGAATGCTCCACGCCCTTGCACTCCCGACAGAAACATGGCATTTTTGGAATCTGTGGCGACAACGACGTCAAGGTTAACGTTCGCTTGATGCGGTTACAAGGGTCTCCTTCTGGTCACATGAGCAGACCTTTGTCATACGCCGCAATTAATTCCTGCACTCTCCTCTGCAGCAAATTTGTCCGCAGACAAGGCACCTGCGACCTGTCTCTCTTTTCTAATACCAACTGCATCAGTGGACCGATGTCGTACAAAACGGCGAAAATTGCTCGATTCAAACCCTTCTCAACATTCTGGATGCTAGCGTCCAAATTCCTACATCTTTCAGGAGATCCTGGTTGGCACGATTACTGAGGGGCAGTTTCCCAATGCGGGTGACGTACTTGTCTGTGCCACAAAAGCCGACGCCCTTCCAGTTGCGGTCGAGTCCAGCTCCGCAAACCTCAGTATCCTCTGTCCAAATGATAAACATTCCGTAAAACTTCTCCACTGATTGTAATTTCCAGAACATACTGGGCGACCACTGGTGTTAGATTTTCTTCTGTTTCGTTCTCGGGACGAAGACAAAGCAGGTCTAGTGCTCCCGCTTCCAGTGACACCTTAACAGTCCAATCAACAAGTATGCCCCGGCACTGGAATCTCCGACGGGCGGATCGGCGATGTCAGCGATGGGGGCAGCTTTGGGTAGCTCAGTGTACGGGGATCATCCGACGGATGAACTCTGGAGCTGAGTCTCGCACCTGATTGGACCGACCTGAAATCAGTACCGATTTCATCCAGGCCTCGGATTAGGTTCGGCCTCCCATCAGTACTGATTTCATCCATGGCTTCTCTCGAGCATGAGTGGCATGGATTGTCCAAAGTTCCTTTGCTCGCCCTCTCTAGATGTTGTGCTGGGACGTAGCTGAGATTCGTGTCTGTTGCGCAACAACGACAGTCGCTAGTGGAGGTTTCCTTGCTCAGCGCATCGTTTTTTGAACGGTTTTTGGTTGCCTGCTGCCTCTGCCCTCTCGACCGTCTTGTCGCCGATCTTGCGCGATCACCACTGCTCTGCTCCCAACATCATCATCATCAGCATCATCCTCATCTCATCTCCAGTGAGAGCCAGGCAGCGCTCCTCCGCACCCATAATCCCCACCCCACCCTTTCCGTATCTCAATCGGGAGCAATCATCTCTTATGATACAGGCACCGTCTTCCAGTTTTTGGTGTTTGGTTTTTGTTTTGTTTTCTGGTTTATTTTTTATTTTTTTGTTCGTGGGGTTGCAGGGGACGGGCATCGTCTCATCTTGTCGTCGTTGTCGTGAAGCTTGCGGTACTTGCCGCTGCTCGCTGCTTCGTCTGCCGCTCTCTCTCTTATCGTCCCTCGTCTCTTGTCTCTTGCTTCTGCCGGGGTGGGCAGTGAGGGTTTCGTGCGTTGTTCGTGTGAGGGTGACTGACTTTTTTGGGGAAGAGTTCGTGTTTGGGGCTGAGAGTGAGTGTGGTAGCGGAAAACGGGGTTTGAGGAGGAGGAAGAGGAAGAGTTTGGAAGCAGGAGGGTGTGGTGTCCAATGAGGCGTGGTTGGGGTCGAGTATTGTGGTCTTCGAGGATTCTGGTTTGTTGGAGTTTTTCTTATCTTGAAACTTCATTCAGCAATTAGTGACAACTAAAAGCTTAATGCTTTTTTGAAACAAACTCTTTTTATGCTGACAATGGTTTATATTTTTACTTTAACAAACTTTATTTTTTTTCAATTATGGTTAAACATCTACATGTAATACTTTTAACTTTTTAAAAGTTAAAAATCTAACAATAGAGGATTTAGCAAGCTTCTTACAATAAGTAGAGCTTCTTACAATAAGAAAGATACAATTAAAAGAAGCTTAAGAATGAAAAAAAGCTAATTTATATATTTTTAAAAAATAATAATATCAATTTAAAGTTGATAATAAAATATGGTTACTTTGTTATAGTATTAAGGCTAATTGATCTTATAACAAATTGGATTATCAAAGGTTTGGTTTGTTTATTATTTAAAAATAAAATAATCTTGTTGCTTTTTTCTTGTAATTACCACAATTAATAAAAATTCACCTTATATTCTATGAATATCTTATTAGGCCTTATATTACAATCAACAAACTAAAAAGAAGACAATAACCACCACCTTCTATTGAAATAAATAATAACCAAGAGTTTGAAATAGATGAAGTCTTAAATTCAAGGCAATGCTAAAACAAATTGGAATGTTTTGTATATTAGCATAGATATGATATTAATGAACGCATATATGAGCCATGTAAAAATCTTATAAGTATGTTAAAATTTCTTTTTAGTTTTTATCAATAACATTTATCAAAATTAAAAATCAGTTGCTAACAATAAATAATATAAACCAAGAAAAAATAAATTTTAGGTTCAAGCTTTAGAAATTCTTTGCGAGGTTTAGAATCAACAGATATCAGATTCACCTTAGGAATTGTCATTTGAAGAATTTCCAAATGAAGCACTTAAATTGTCTCAATCTTCACAATATTAGAATTGAGATAAAGATCCTCAAGAGAGTCACGTCCTCCTTCAAATAGATGATAAGATGTAGAGTATATGATATCACAATCTTTGAAAAGGTTCTTGATGCTTAGTATTGTGTGGATACTATATCTAATGGCATTCATAATTTATTGTTTAAAGGTAGTTATGAAAGCTTCAACAATGAACAAATGGAATATTATTTACAACTAAAAGAACCTATCAACTACCTTTATGCAAAACATAGATTGGAATATATTGCTAATGCCATTTGATGGATCTTAGATTTCATCAACTTATAAAACAAATTGATCTCTTAATAGAACTTATCTCTAAAAGAAGAAATAATAGAACAAATATTTATATCACTTTCATAAATAGAAATAAATCAAAATAAATAAAAGTAAGTAGAACATATTAGGTAGATAATATCATCTTTAAGAAACTTTGAAGAACATTTCTAAATAAAAATTAAATCTTTAAATTCCTATAGATATGCCACATGGCTATTGAAACTTGTCTCTTAAGTTTCTTATTTTCAAGAAGTTGTGTTGGAAGCAACTTACAACTTGATGCTTGGACTATAAATCTTGTAGTCCTTAAAAAGCTTCTATAATTTTTTTTTTGATAGCTAGTATATATGAAGGCAAGAATAAAGCCATCTTTAGTCTTGTAAACACATTTCTTATATTCTAAACTTGTTTTAAGTCTCTCTGATTTCTTTAGAATTAGCAATATATATTCTAGTTCTTTTGTATCTTATATCCACCTCTTCTTTTTATACTTCTTCTTTACTTTAATAACATATGAATGTATTTTTTTATATATTTTTTAAAATTCATAATTTAGACAATCATAACTTCATTGTCATTCATATATGATTGTAAAGGTGGCTTTAAAAATTCTGAAATATAATCATATATAGAATCATACAATTAAAGATCTTTGTAGCTTAAAGGTCTTATAAAATATCCAAATTGCTATTTACATTGCATTTGCTTTGACTACTTTTAAGTCTAATAGATACATACTCTAAATAATTTATTAGTTGCATGAGTTGTTAATATGTATCAAATTTTTAAAAAAATTTCAAAATACTATCATTTGTAATTGAAGTATATATATATATATATATATATATTCCTTTCTCTCTCTCTCTCTTTCTATATATATATATATATATATATATAATATTTATAATTTATTATATATAAACTCTGATATTAGATAATAATCATTAAATGTATGAAGTATTAAGATAATTTTATAAAATTTGGTATAAATAAAAATATTTTAAATTATTTTAATACATTATAATAAATTATTTAAAAAATAAAAATAAAAATGAAAATAAAAAAATACATTGAAGTAATTTATTTTCTATATGTTTGTTACATTATATCTTCTTTGGACGAAAAGAAATAAATTTTTTACTTGAATTATACGATTATATAAATTACACACACACACACACACACACACACATATATATATATATATATATATATATATAGTATTTTTTATATATTTTTTAAAAATCTATATTGAAATGGTTGATAAGATGGAAGAGTTGATGAGATGCAATAAAAAGGCAATACTTGCAAATTTAGGATTTTGAAGGTGCAATGTCATGTGGCAAAAACTTCAATTTGGCAATATACTAAGTACTTGACTGTAGTAAATTTACTTGTAGCTTATTGCGAAGACTCTAAGAAATGATTTGTCTTTAATAAAAAGGCCAAATAATATAATAATTTTATTTTAAAAAATATTATACTAATAAAAATCTCTTGTATTTAAATAGATTTGTATATAAATTTTTTTTATGGCATATAGAAAATCCTTAATATCCTTTTCTTTATAAAATCATAACTAATCTATTATTGAAAAATTAGATTATCAATAACTTTCAAGAAAAATCTATAGTCTTCTTTCAAAACCTCATTTTCATATCAAAATCATATCATAATTCCATATATCCATTTTTCCACCTCTATAAAGTCTTGGCTCCTAAAAAACCCCTTTAATTTATACAAAAGGCTCAAATTGCAACAAAATCATTCAATAGCTTATTTATTATTCAAGAAAACAAAGTTTAAAGTCACAACTCTTAGCATCAGCAAGGTTGTACACAAAGAAAAGTATGGAATAAGATGTCTCTCACTTCCAACACCTATTACTTATAGGTGGTGGTTGCTGTCCTTAACAACAATATCCATCCTTTCACTTCGACATTCATCAAAGGATATATTAAATATATCCTTTGGCATCTTATCTTCTATGTGGATATGTCTTTAGCATATTTAATATGTTCTTAGGATCCTTTTGCATCTCACCTACTTCAAATATATTCTAAAGCCTCTACTTTATATTCTTACCTAGTCTCTGGATATTCCCTAGGATATTTTTTATCTCCTTGACTTTTTCTCTTGGCCCTTGGCTTTGTCCCTTAGTCATAGAATGGCCTTTCTATTCACCAAAAGACAATTCTTTTGACCATTAGCAACCTACCTAAGGTAATGTCTGCTACTTCATAATTTATTCTACTATTATCTATTTATCTTAACATATCTCAACATTCATCTATAAAGATTTGTTTCTTTCTAAATTTTAGAATTCAATAACTCTTGATCTAGCTATTCAATTTTTAGGAAATTTCTAGAATATAGGTAATATTTTTAAAGTTTATTATAAAAAGAATCAACTATAGATTTACTTCTAATCATTTGATATCTTAAAAATCCTAGCAGATGCTTAAAATCCTAACTTATAGATACTTAAGCACTATTTTCTTTATATCTTCCAAACCCAAAACTTTAATGCCACAAAATTTTTGCACATAATTTTGTAATATGAATATATATATATATATTTAAAAATTTTGAGTAAAAAATTTATCAAATTGTTTAAAATATAGCTCAAAATACAACCATTAATTAATTAAGGTTATTTACTATCCTTAGATTGGAAGCACTAATTTCAACTCTAAATATTTCTTTCATCTTTAGTTGGATTTTATTAAGCCATATATAAAAAATATAGCCAAAATAATGTTCTTTTTAATCTTAATTGCTGATTTGCTATTGGTTTTTTTGTATGCGAGTTATATCCAAAAGAGTGACAATAGATACAATTTCAACACCTTAATTTTGTGCACCTATATCTCCTTTATAAGAATTACAAATCGCACAATTTTTATACCAAAACCATAGCCAAAAACCTAAACTTGCCGATTTTAGCCTTTGATATTCAAATCCTTTCAAAAAACAAACAATAATTTTTAATAAGATCCCAGGCAACCTCCTTACAATCCAATGGGTATGACATTTGGCCAATAGGAATAGAGACTTCTATCATCCATCTCCATTTATCCACATGGATGGCCTAACTATTCTCTTTTACACTAAAAACTCCTTTCTAATCTTTTTTCTAATAAGATTTACATGATATGTGTTCTAAGTACCAAAAAAAAGAAGTAAACAAGATTTCAAGAGTCACCAATGTCTAACAAAGGTGAGTCAAGATATAAAAAAGTTATTATAAATATAAAATCAATCTCAAAAGCTACTATCAAAAAGAAAAGAAGATTTTATGAACTTTAATAATAACCCTTTTAATAGATCCCTTCTAAACTAATAATCTAACTATATTTTGTAACCAATAAAAATCCATTGATATGATTTTTATTTATATGTATAATAAATTATGTATATATATATATATATATATATATATGTATAATATTTTTACATGATAGCCAAATCACAATATGACAATAGTACCTTTGTATTGAGGATACAATTATGTAATGTGCTTCATAGACCGCATAGATATGAATTATACAAGGTAAAATGTAGTTGATTCAAGTAGGGTAGTCTATTTTTATTTTTATTTTTTTCAATTTTATTTTTAAAGATTTGTGGCATGCGGCAAGGACGCCTCTATAGGATATGAAATTGTACACAATATATATAAAGGGAGCAATACAAGAAGACAACAAAAGAGCCACCCCAATTAAAACTTGTAGGAGCTTCTTGTTGGATTCGCTAAAATAATAGAAGGCACTGGTCTCTTATAATCTATCAAAAGAAGAAAAATAATCTCATCTAATTTAATATATAATAAGTGAGTTTGCTACTACCTTGTTATTTCAAAAGCTATGTAAGGTTGTTAATTTGCACAAGACTAAAAAAAATACTTATGAATGCAGACCAGTGTTGGGATAAAGAGAGTTTATTTCAAAAAAGCATTAAGCTTTTGGTTGTTACTAATTGCTCAATCAAGTTTCAAGCTGAAAAAACTCCAAATTTATATAAAAATTATCTCTATTTGGATAATTATATCAAATACATTAGTCTTTAATAAACAAAAATATCTAAGTTTATAGTAAAATACTATAAATCTTATATATCTCAAAAGAAGATTTTTCCCAAATCCCAGTAGTACATATTTGTCAATTGGACCATCTAAAAAATCTCAAATTTTATATGAAGTATTGATATATTTTTAAAAACTATTATACCAAATTTCAATTGTAGATTCAATCTGAATCTTGAAATATTGCTAAAATCCTAATAGCAGCTTCAAACCCTTATTTATAGATATCTACATGCTAAATTTTTCATATTTCACAAATTAAACATCCAAACGCCATGAAAATTGGTACATAGCTTTTTAATATAATAATTCAATCTTTTAGAAATTTTTAGATAAAAATTCATTTGGAAGCTCAAGATATGGTGGAAATTATCACTATCAATAAAATGATCTACTTGTTGCCTTGGAATTAGATTTATTGTCTTCAACTTCTAATATTTCTTTCATTTGAATTCCAAATATAATAATTCTTCCATGCAAGATGTAGGTTTTAAAACCACCTCTCTAATTGCACTTTTTAATCTCTAAGAACTCTTACATAATTCCTCGTATCATCAAAATAATGATAGTATATCCTAAATTTGTACTTTAACTTCAAACGGCTATATCTCCTTCACTCCAACTCCAAATTTCTTAGTTTTTGTATATAAATTATCTCATAGAATCTAAATTTTATAACTTTTACTTTTTTCTTTCCAAATGCTGCTTCTAAAATTGCTTAGATCCTCAAAATATCATAGACAACTTATTGAAAGTCCATTGGGCATGAAGACCAATCAATGGAGATGAAGTCCAACCAATGGGATGAAGTCGTCCATCCCTTGCCTTCATCTCTCCATTCCTTGCTTTCATCCTTCCAAATGAATTTCTTAGTAGCTAAGATTTCAACCTTTTAGGCCCCAAATCTCCTCTTAAATCTTCATATTAAATATCTAGGTCTAATATAATTAAAACACCATAATCAAACTAAGAAAAACAAACCAAAACAAAGTTTCTTCTATCAAATTCTTTAAATTATTTTACAAACTATTCTAACACATATTAAAACTTATAAACATATTATATATTTTGATTGATTTTTACATATTATAAGCAATTACAATATGATACTGGATATCATAGATATTCATAATTATTAGTATATTTATTTAAATAAATAGAATTATATAGAATTAAATAAAAATAAATTAAATTATTAATATCTTATTACAAAGCTTTCTAGAAAGCTTCATGGACATGGATTTGATCTTATACATATTTGTAGGTAATTGGTAGGATAAAAGCTTAGCTAGTAAATTAGTCATATGTTGCACATATTGGCCACTTGTATTATAAGTTGGTTACATGGCGCATATATAAAAAATTTGTCCTACAAGTTAGATACATATCTCACAAATTAGACATATATTATGTAGCCTATAGAATGGTGCCACATAGCTCTTTAATTAGATAATAGATATGGAGATAAGAGTAAGGCCTTTTTTACTTTTGTTAACATTTTTTTTGCTTCTAATCTAATTTCAAGAATCTCTAGTTTTTTTTGTGTATAGCAATAGCCATTTAAATTTTTTCTTATATATAGTTGATATCTGCTTAATTTATTTTTTTACATCCTTTGAATTCTTATCCTTGACAGATTGAAAAGAGTATATTTATAATATCAAAGCTTTATCTTTGTTGATTAAAAGTAGATTTTTTTTTTTGATGAAATATAAGTATATTAGAAGTTATAGATTATCCACTTTTAAACTAATATTGTTTTTATATTTATTTTTAATTTTTTAATTTTTTATCCTTCTCTAATTTCTATCATAAGTAATATAAGATATTTATTTTATTATATAATTATGGCCAAGTTTGCAAAAATAAAAGATGCTATAGCATAAATGTAAGAACAAATCAAAGAGTTAGTATTTGAAATACATCATCTTATTTCATCATTATAAACACCATCAATATTAGTTGAAATACAAACTGCATTAAGATTTGAATCTTATGCCAAAAAAATTATTTAGTATAAATATATATTTTAATATATATATTTTGAAGTGAAGGATATGCAAATTAATACAATATGCTTCAAACTTCTTATTAAATAAGAAAAATTTCAACACTATTAAGAAGGATTGTATTTATATTATGAAAAATCTAAACATAGTACTCAACATTGTTCTAAAATGCAATACAACCATAAAATGAGGGGTATGGTTATTGAAAAAGATAATATATTGGAAAAGAAATTTTTTGATCTATAATAAAGGGTATGTAGTTAGATTCTTATGCAATATTTTATAAAGATCATATTCTTTTTTTAAAATCTTTTCCTTGTTGTATAATAGATATTTATTTAGGATCTAAAAATCATAAAGTCTTGTTTTGTTAGATTTAGGAGCCTTAGTTTATTTTTTAAATAAAGCATTTGTTAAAAGTCATAGAATACCATTGATTAAAAAATTAAATTGATACATGTAGAAATCATAGATAATAGATCTTTGTCTTTTGAAGATATTATTTATAAAACTATTTTTATAAATATAATAAAAAATATTTATAATAATTTAATAATATTTAATATCATTAGATCTCCCACTAATTTAGTTATTTTAGGTCTATTTTGGTTAAAAAAATATAACCTTCAAATAAATTGAATCTCTTGTAACCTTGATTTTTTTCATAGTATATTTAAAGACATCACCAACTAAATAATTAGTCATAAATTTAGAATAATCAAATCCTAATAAAAATATTTATATAGAACATAAAAAAAATAAAAAAATAAAAAAATAAAAAAATAAAATATTATTTATTATTTATGCATCACCTTTTTTTGATGGTGGAAAGACATCAAACAACCTTTTAATGCAATATAAGAATTATTAAAATATATTTGAAAAAATATATATAAATATTTTATTAAAATATTATCTTTATGATTATTCAATTGATCTTTAAGAAAGAACTCAACTGCCATTTAGACCAATCAATAGCTTATTGCAAAACAAATTGGCTTTATTCAAGGATTATATTAATGAGAATTTGGCCAAAAACTCCATATATCATTCAAAATCTTCAATAAGAATTTTAATCTTGTGTGTAAAGGAAAAAAAATGAATCATTACAAATATGTGGATTATCAAGGATTTAATAAAATAACTATTAAAAATTAATATGCTCTACCTTTGATATTTGGACTTTTTCATCAACTAAATCAAGCCAAGATCTATATCAAAATAGATTTGTAAAGAGCTTACAATATAATACATATCAAAAAAAGAAATAAATGGAAGATTGCTTTTTAAACTAGACATGGACATTTTGAATACAATGTTATGCCTTTTAAACTTAAAAATATTTCAACTACTTTTTAAAATCTAATAGATAATATTTTAAAAAAAATTTAGACAATTTTATCATTTACTATGTAAACAATATTTTGATCTATTCTAATAACATAAAAAAAAATATAAATAATATATTTTTTTTATATTATAAAAATTTGAAAATATAAAATTATATGCTAAGTTATAAAAAAATATATATTTTATACAATTCAAGTCAATTTTTTAAAATACATCATTTCAAATAATAATCTTATGATAGATCCAAAAAAAGTCCAAACTATCATGGATTAAAAAATTCCAAGAACAATAAGAGACATTCAATATTTTTTAAGATCTGTCAATTATTATTGAATTTTTATTAAAAACTTTTTTTAAGTTGCAACTCCACTTATACATTTGACTTATAAAGATAAACTTGAGTGAATCAAAGAGTCTAAAGTAATATTTCAAGTATTAAAGATAATTTCTATTTTAATACCAATTTTATATCAAATTGACTTTTTTAATCCATTTTTTATGGAAATAGATGTATTAGATTTTACTTTGGGTGCAATGTTGTTTTAAATGGGAGTAGATGAAAAACTTCATCCTATAGCTTTTCATTTAAGAAAATTTTTAGTAGCGGAAATCAATTATAAAATCTACAACAAAGAACTTTTGTAATTGTGGATTCATTTTAAAAATGGTATTATTATTTAGAAGGCACTTTTAGTTGAATGATAGTTTAAATTAATCACAAGAATCTTAAATATTTTATAATAGCATACATTTTGAATTGTTACCAAGCTCATTGGAACATATCTTTATCAAGATTTGTATTCAATATTATTTATTGGCCAAGAAAAAAATAAGATCTATTAGATGCCTTGTTTAAATGTTCTTATCTTGTACCAAAAGAAAAAGAAGCAACTTATGATCAATAATAAATAATTTTTTAAAAACCTAAATAATTTTATCTTTGAGCTATGAAATCAACAATGTCAATTGATTCAATATTTTTTAATCAAGTTTATTTAAGTATGTTCTTAGATCTTCTTATATATGACATTAAAAAAAAAAAATCTAAGTCTTATGATATTTTTAAATTTGAATTCAAAAACAATCTTTTCTATTTTAAAAGATGCTTATATGTTCTAGAAAATAAATCACAATTACTTGCTATTAAGATTTATCATAATTTTCTTATAGTAGAATATTTTGGATATAATAAAAATTTTAAATTAATTTCAAAAGATTTTTAATGGTTCAAAATATAAAAGGCAGTAAATAATTTTATACAGTCATATCATATTTATTTAAGATTGAAGATTTCTTATTATTAGCTATATGAATTTTTTCAACCATTATCTATATTAAAACAATCATGGTTGTTTGATTCTATGGATTTTATTATAGATCTTTCAATTTTAAATTCTTATGATTTTATATTTGTAATAGTAGATCGCTTCACTAAGATGGCATAGTTTGTACTATGTACAAAAATTATCATAAGTAAAGAAATAACTAGGTTTTTTTATGATAATATCTATTGCTATCATAGGCTATTAAAAAATATTATATTAGATAAAGAAACTTAATGTATATCCAAATTTTAGAGAATTCTTTTCAAGATATTGAAGGTGGATATAAAACTATCATTATTCATCTATCCTTAAACTAATAGATACATAGAGCAAGTAAATTAAGTATTGGAGCAATATTTATAATATTCCATTAAATAAAATCAAAATAATTAGATAATTTTTTTATTATTAGTAAAGTTTGCTTACAATAATATAATATATTCTTCTATTTAATAATCACCATTCTATACTAATATGGTTATCATCTACAACTTGACACTTTTGATTTTTTTAAAATTGATAATCCTACAGTAGAATATTTGACAAATTATTTATTAGAATTGCATACAACAATGAAGGTATAATTTAAAAAAAAACTCAAGGACAATAAATGATCAATGCAGATATCTATCAAAAAGAATAACTTCAATTTTTAATTAGTGATAAGATGTGATTATTTTATTATAATATTAAAACTAATTGTCTTTGTGACAAGTTAGATTATTATAAATTTGGACTATTTTCTATTAATAAATAAATAAACTTGGCTGTATATCACTTACACCTACTAGAAGCAATGAAGATTCATCTTATTTTTCACATTATTGTGTAGCATGATTTTTAATCTGAGAATATATTGGATATCTAGTTATAGATAACTTATTTATAATTTATTGGCTAGGCTCTAATGAATTTTTTGTCCTTAATAAGAAGAATAAATAAATATAATAACATTAAAAAATGTTATATTAATAAAAATCTTTTATATTTAAATAGGTTTATACATAAGATTTTCTATGTCATTTAAAAAATCCTTAATATCCTTTTTTATACCAAACCACAATTAACTAATTGCTGATAAGTTAAATTCTTAATAACTTCAAAGAAAATCTATAATCTCTTTTCAAAATCTTATTTTCATATCAAAAATATTATTATAATTCAATATATCTATTTTTTTACCTCCATAAAGTCTTTACTTCTAAAAAAAATCTCCTTTAATTTGTACAAAATGTTCAAATTATAACAAAATCCTTTAATATTTTATTCACCTATAAAAAATTATTTTCTTCTTGAACTTTAGGATCCAATAACTCTTAATTCAATCATTTAATTTTTATCAAAATTTTCAAAATTATAGCATATATTTTTAAGCTTTATCATAAAAAAATCAATTATAGATTCAATTTTGATTATTTGATATCTCAAAAATCCTAATAAGTGCTTAAAATCCTAATTTATAAACATTTGAATATTATTTTTTTCATATCTCAAAAATCTAAAATTTTAATACCACAAAATTTTATATATAGCTTTGTAATATAAAAATACAAACTTTTAAAATTTTTGAGCCAAAATCTTATCAAATTACTTAAGATATAGTTCAAAATATAACCACTAATTAAACAAATTACTTACTATCTTTAGATTATAAGTATTGATTTCAACTCCCAATATCTCCTTCATTCTAATTTAGAATTCATCAAGTTATATATATAAAGTATAGCTAAAAAAATATTCTTTTTAACTATGGTTGCCAATCCTTTATTGCTTTTTGTAGGCATAAGTTATGTTTCAAAGAATGACAATAGATATAAGATCAATACCTTGATTTTGAGCACTTATATTTCTTTCATAAAAACTCCAAATCACTCAATTTTTGTACCAAAATCATAGCCAAAAACCTAAACTTACTGATTCTAATATTTGATGTTTGAATGTTTTCAAAAAAAAAAAGTCCTAATCCCTAATAAGGCCTCGAGCAGTCTCTTTAAAGTCTATTAGATATGACTTTTGGCCAATAGGAATAGAGATTATTATCATCCATCTCCATTCATCTATATGAATGGCCTAACTATTCCTTTTGATATCAATTTTTTTTTAAAATCCTTACTCTAATAAAATTTATATAGTATGTGTCTTAAAAATTAAATAAAAGAAATAAATAAGATTTCAAGGATCACTAATGTCAAATAAAGGTGATTTAAAATATATAAAAGTTATTATCAATATAAAATTAATCTCAAAAGTTATTATAAAAAAATAAAGTTGTACAAATTTCAATAATAATCTTTTAAAATAATTTTTTTTTAGAAATTGTAAATTAATCATATTTTATAATCAATTAATATCTACTTATATGCCAATTGTGTATTTTATCATTTTTCTATTAATTGTATTAAGCCAATAGATTATTCACTTCTATAGATAATGAAGAATGGATATAAGAAGAAATGATATGGCAATCCTTAAAAATCAATTCATATAATAATAAAGATGAAGACAACCAATTAGAAGAAAAGGAGATTATCAATGTGAAACTAATGTACAAGGCGATGCCACCTCCATAACAAGCAAAAATAGAGATCAACTTGCCATTCAAATTAGAAAAATATATCAAGCAACATCATTTGAATATAGTAGGAGCAACCTCTAGTAAATTATTTGATATTGTCTAAGTGACTTTGGACTTTTTTTGAGATAGTTATTTTGGACTATTTGGAATCATGACTAAAGTAGCTATCTTAAGATTCTTTGTTTTTTAGCTAATACACTTGCTTGATCAAGACAACATCCTATTCATTGGATTTCTTCCAAATTGTATTCTCTATTTTGAAAGGCTTTATTTTCAAAATTAATTCTTTAATTGTGGTCTTATTTTGGAACCACCATAGCATCTAATAGAGGTGCCTATATTCTAACGCCATCAAATCCTACTACAACTCTATCCTTGTATTATCCTCTGGATTGAGTGGAATCAACTTCTATAATTTTACTTGATCCATTTGCTTTACAATTTTTTTTATAAATCCTCTCATCTTTATTACTTTAAATAGATTTTTTCTATGTTCTAACAATTATGCTCTTTTTTTTTCTTCTTCCTAACTATATCTCATAATAATTTTTTATGCTCAATTATTAGAATAGATTGTACTATCAAAAGAAGATTTTTATTTTTTCTTATTTTTGATTCAACTCGGACTTGTATGTAGGTCCTCCCATTGGATGATATTTCTAGATTATGTGAAGAAATAAGCAAGTTGCACCTCCTTTGTTTGTTAGTTATTTTAATTCATACTTTTAATTTTGATTATTTTTGTACCTATCATTTTCCTTGAAATAAGCTTCTATTCTTGAAATGCCCTTATTGTATCCCACTAGGCTATTCAAGAGTATTATTTCTTGCCATGAATCAGCCTTTCATTATTTGACCTTCTTGGAACTTGGTTTAATAACTTGATACTAGATTGGTTTGAGATAGTTTTCCAATTTGGATCAATTTTTTGTTCCAATTTTTTATGGCCTTTATCAATTTTATGGAATGCCTACTTCTCTTATTATCTTATTCCTTCTACATATCTAATTCTTCTATTCTAACTTAATCTAACTTCTTTTACTATACTATTGTGGAAATTTCAGCTCTATTATTAATTATTCTATTCTAAACATAAAAATCATATTTTCATACAACTTATAGCCATATTACAACATAACAATATAAATAATCTTAATAGAGTTAGAACTAGGGGCATTTATATATTAATCTCTTCAAAAATTAAATACTTTGTTAATAATGTGGATGCTCTCATGTATAATAGAGCATTATAGATCACATTCTTTGCTATTCTTAGAAAATATATTAGGATTGTAAATATCTTTGTATTTAATAAAATATATAAAAGATATCAATTTTTAGAGGATTTAGCTAAAAATCTACCTTCTAATATTCCACTCATTTTTTAGAGAGATTGGAGTATAGTTGAAAAGGTGAAAGACAAATCATCATATTGTGGGAGATTATTATCCAAAAAAAATTCCTTATTTTGGGAATTATTTTTATTTTACTATCTCTTGATAGAAATCTTCAAACAAGGTGGTTCATTAAATTATTTATGGAACAATAAAAAAGAGGATACGAGGATCTTAGTAAGATTAGATAGATTTTATTTTAGCTTCTTTTTTTAAAGAAAAAACCAAATTTAAGACTATTATATAAGAGGAGACAATATATTATCTAACCACCTCTCAATTGAATTTATTCATCACCTACAAAAATCTAAACTAAGATCATCTAATTTCAAAATGAATATTTTTTATTTAAATTATTTTTGGATTTTTTAGTAAGTAAAAAAATATTGGTCCCAATATAATAGTAGAGGTTCTTTTATCCATCACATGTATATTTTTATACGTTTTTATTAGTCCTTTTGTAAAACATAAATACTTCTAAGATTATAATGACTTATTAAATTATAAAATAAATTCTAATGGGCCTACTTTGCACTTCAAGCTAATCCTTAAGATTTTGACCTACAAGCTTACTTTAAGCATATAAAGGCATTTTCAACCAATTTAAAAATTGAAAACAGGAAGGGAGGACAATACTTGCTTAGATTAAATGGTTAAAAGATAGTACTAACAAATCTTTTTATTCTACACTCAAAAATTGTCATCTCAAATTTATTATCTTGAAATTCCAAAATCTTCAAGGATTACTATAAAGAGATCCTTAAGACTTAGAAAATATATGCTTTGATTTTTATTCTAATCTTTATTATTAAAAAAAATAAAAATAAAAATAAAAATAAATCTCAAGGATCCTAAAAATCTAAAGAAGCCACAGCCTTTGTGTTTAATAATTTTTCATGTAAGATCATAGAGAGTATGAACAAGGAATTATCTTAGCCTTTTAATGTATACAAACTTGAAGAAGTTATTAAGGACATGGCAAAAGACAAAGCACCTAGTCTTGATGGAATAAATATTGAATTTTTTCAGACTTTTTGGCATCTCATTGGCAATGACTATATTTCTTAATTAACCATGCCTTAGCTATAAGTCAATTTTTATAGTATACTATTAAAAGGCACATTATTCTTTTGCATAAAAAGGATGATAAAATAAAATTAGGCACCTAAAAGCCTATTATTTTTTTAAATACTTCTTATAAGATCTATACTATGGTAATCTAAAGACAATTCTATACAATCTTCAAAGAGATTATTTATCTTGACCAAACTACTTTTCTTCTTTTGAGGTTTATCTTAGATAATATATTAGTTATTCAAGAGACTATAAATTAGGCTAAGACTTCTAAACAGCCCCTCTTTCTTTTAAAAATTGATTTTTTTTAAACCTATGACAAGATTTCTTGATATTTTATATTTAAAGTACTAGAAATATTTAGCTTCAATGATTCTTTTTTTTATATGATTAAAGTTAGTCTTCATGGCATGTAGATAATAGTAGATATCAATAGAGCCTTTATAAATTATTTTTTTCTAAAAAGAGATATGAAATAAGATTGTTCCTTGGCACCTTACTTATTCATCCTAATTAGTAAAATTTTTAATATTACTATTCAGTATGTTCTCCAATAATATCATTTACAAGATATTTTTATTCTTTGGAGCCTTCATCAACAAATAATTAGTGAATATGTTGATGATTCTACAATCACAATCTATAGAGAGGAAGCTAATGTTCTTTATTTGGTGAATATTATCAATAAATTTAACTTGGCTTTAGGGCTAGAAATATATTTTTCCAAATCTATAGCTTATTGGTAATTTAAAAAATCTAATAGATCAGATTGGTCAAACCAATTTGATTGGGCTTTAGCCTCTAATATCAATATTAGTAAGCTCTTTGGAACCTCCTTTGGTATCTCTTTAAATACAAAGGATGTTGATCAATTTTTAATCAATATAATGATAAGAAAATTAGATTATTGATATTCCATCAAAAAAAACATGGCAAGTTGAGCCATCATTGCTAATAACATTTTACTTTCCTCATTATATATCTTTTTAGTCACACAAGTTGGCTTTGTTAAGGCTATTTGAATAATTAAATTGATGGTGAAAAAACACTACCTCCTTAATTAGATCTAAAGTAACATAGATTGTTTGTTGTAAAGCTTATAAAGAAGAGAGCATTGGTATCATTGACCTAGAAGAAGCCATCAAAGTCCTATTATTCAAATGGATGCTAGAGGCTCTTCAATTGAGTCAAGTAAATATTCAACAATTTCTTAGGTATTGCATGATAAATGCTAAACCAACGGCTTTTGAAAATTGGATATTAGATCTGATCTAGACATTCATCTCAAATCATAAATGGACTTTAGGATCTAAAACATGGAACAAAATTGAAAAAATTTGGTCACATATATATAAGTTTCTGCAGTTCAATCCTTCTACTTTTTTCATGGCATTTAGAATTGATTCTTATAGTGGGATCTTTAATTTTTTTTGAATAGATATTTATTTAGATTCCCATTAAGGAACAATTTTCCATTCAAATGGCCTTTACTATGTTAAAAAAATCTTTAAAGAACCAATATCACTACTCACTATAGAAGAAGTAGTGTCTATATACCACATTCTATTACTTTATGGCTTTATTTGGGATTTCTTCTACATCTATTTTTTGATATCTTAGAAAAATATTTTTTATTATAATATGGTTCTTTTAAGATCTAATGAATGGATTGGATTATATAAAGTAGGGTCTAATCATCTTCTAGATGTAGTATTCTAACTCCTCCTTAAATATATTGGAGTGGAAGAAAATAAGTAGTTTTTTTTATTTCAGCTATTGGAAATTTAAAAAAAAAAATAGAATAGGCATTCAATCTAGAATCCTATACTTTGATGAAAAAAATTTACTTGAGTAAGGCTAGGAACACAATATGAACAAAGTTGAAGGTTTCTTAAAAATTATTAGAGTTGTTTCAAAAACAAAATCAACAAAGAAAAGAACTTTGGAAGTCAATTTTTTCTATAGTTGAATTAGTGAATTGACCTTTGATCCTCTATCTTATTTATAGGTTATTAGAGAAGATTTCATAATATATTTTGCCAAATTGGCAAAAAGCTACTTCAAAAAAATAGCCCTATTACCAATTTGGTAGTACAAAAATGGTGTACACTCTTTGGTTAGGATTTTGCATTTAATTGAAAAGACACTTGGTCCACCCCTTACTCTTACAAAGAAGCTATATTCATTTGGCTTACATGGTACAAAGGTATCAATACTTGGAAGAAAAAAATTAGTCCTAATATCAATATTCATTATGCTATGTGCCAGCTTCAAATACTTGAATCTATTTTCTACCAATTTTGGAATTGTTATTAAGCACATTATATTTGGGATTGGACTACTTCTCTTTTATATAAATTAACATCCAATTCATGGAATTGAGGTCTTTGGAAATCCTTCACTTATCAATAAGTTATATTTACAAAAATTCTTCCCTCTAAATTCAAAAGTTTTTATAAGATCTAATCTTTGTTAAGAAGACTTTATCTATAGACTATTTGAATTTAAAGAAACAAATTTGTCTTTAAAAATAAAGTATCTTGGTATAGTATGATCATACATGAAAGTATTATGAGTTGGCTCTAATAGCTATTCTAGTTTTGTAGTACTCTTAACTTTGCCTTTGCCTTTGGATATAAGGTATTAAGTAGACTATTGTAATTTTTTCATTATATTAATGCATCAAGTATATTCAATTTTTGTGTATAATAATAATAAATAAATAAATAAATAAAGATTGATAAGATATTTTTATCTTTAATAGTAATTTTATCTTATTATTAATAGTAATTAATATCAAGATGAAATGACCATTTTGATATTTCATTGCAATAATATAATAAGACTTGTATTAAGAGCCAGCCCACCTTCTAGAAGCTTTGGGAGGTGCAGTGGCAGTCTCTCTTCTGCTCTAAATTACGGTTACCTTGAAGGCATTGAAAGTATCCTTATTTGGTGCTGATTTGTGAAATTTTTACGGTTATTGAAGAGTTTTCAATTATGCGGGTAGCTTGGAAATTAGGGTTTTGGTCGCTCTATTGACCAGTCCTTTGTGATCTTGATTCCCTTGACAACATTGTGTTGGTTTTTTGCAAGGTGGCTCTTAGATTGGTACTTTGTGGAAGGTGATGGCCCTGATGGTTGAGGTATGAAGGGGTGTCCAGAGCTGTCACTTGCGGGCTATGGGCGTCCCTGCAAATTTCTTTGATTGCATCTGTTTAGAACCTACTCTGAAGCTGTTGTGTTTTTATGAGGAATCAAGGTCATCAGTCGAGTTGTTGCAGCATATAGTGATTTGAGGAAGTGTAGAATTCGACCCTGTGCATGTAATTTGACGTCAACTCAGTCAGTGAATATGTTTCGTTCTAACCATACCATCCTCAACAAGTGTTGTTGGTGTGAGTGTGTGTTCAGATTTGATTTGTTACAAGAAGCACAATCTAGTCTGGTTTCTTGGGGAGCTTGTTAGTTGCTGCGGTTGGTTGGCATGTACGACTTTGCAAATGTTGAGAAAACTGTTAAGACGAGCAGCCAATCTTCAAGGGGTTGTCCTTGATTTTCTCGAGATAAGCACTTCAGTGTCTTAAGTCTATTTTCCTGTCTTCCTTACTGATACTGGCCTTGGCAGAACCGTCACTGATCCTGACCTTGGACTTTGAACGTGTCAGTGCTTCTCTTAGCATGTGAACCCTACCAGGATTCAAAAAGCTATGCATCTCGATATGTAACAAATGAATCATGCAACTTTCTAGTGTTGAACTGCTCTGTTGATGGGTGTCTTTTTCATTTGATTATCTAGTCAATCACAAGAGGACATATTATACTGACACTCACATAGCTCACCTTTTAACCTCCGCTTGTGCGAAGGTGATAGATGGCTGTTCGGATGTCTTGTTTATGGCATAGTAAAGTCCAGATAGTCTTTGTAGGAAATGAGGACCATCAGATCAGCTCAGATTTCAATTCTGTAGTCAAAACATGGACTGGTATTTTCTGTGACTATCATATGTAAGTCTCTAGTGAACCACTCAATTAAAGCTTAAACCAGGTGGTCCTTTCTGTTGTGGAGGGTCCATCACCACGATGGATCTTGTATTTGGCTCCCATGACGATTAATTTGCATAGAAGCTATTGTATCCAGAAACCTGTCTTTGTTGTTGCTGCCTCATGCTTCAGGTTTGTGCCACCCAGAACCCGCCGTCCCACATATTCAAGCTTGAAAGGCCATCAATACAGGAATTTTAGCTCGGTGATGTACACACGGACGGGAGTTCATATTAGTTTTCACAATTGCAATCTGAATCCAGTGTGCAGGCTGTTGTAATAGCTATTTATATCATGTTTTCGTTTTCAAGTAATAGCAGCACTGGAAAGCCACTTCTCCACCATGTCATGGCAGTATCAATTTCATCAAATTGCTCCAACGTCTCACTTCAAATGTGGTAAAGTAATAAGTATCTCCAATAGAAACGTGGTCTTCGGTGAAAAATTGGCCACCGCAGCGACTCACGAATGACTGTAATCCTACTATTGTAACGTGCAATAACTTTTTGCAAATTTCCAGTCAAATTGTCTCCATGGCAACTACCGACCAATGCGATGAACCCTGCAGCGAAATTCCTCAGTATGAACATTTTGATTCTCTTTGGTACTTATGTGAACAATGCCTGGAGGAGTGCGTGAGACAACACATCCAACTTTTGGGTCAAAGAAGAATTGTTTCAGAGAAACACGCCACCCACAGGCAAGCATGTCTGCAGAGTGAGACACAGGCATCCACATACCGCAAAGGGACTGCGGAGTGCTTGCGACGGCCTGCAGTCGGAAGCAACACAAACGGCGTGCAGTAGCGGGAAAGATTGTTTCAGAACGTGGGGCCACCGTTGGTTTGTTGACCCGCTGGGCTCTTCATGGTCTCTGCTCCTGGGCGTCTCCCTCCTGCTGCTGTTTTTGATTTTTTGAGACTTTTTGGGTAGCTTTGCTGGCTTAGTGAGGAGTAAAAGAAAAGAAGGGGCTAGAGCGGGAGCATGTCGCACAGGTCATGTCATTCCATAGAATAAACCTCATCTCTGCATTGGTTCGGAGCTTCGAGCAGAGAATCCAGTGTCTGTTAATCTGTACATGGGTAGTGTGGGGGACTGGTAGAATTGGCCAATTTGGTAAGTGGGAGCGGTGTTTCTGATTTCACGAGGTTTCGACGAGGAGAATTCAGAGATCAGGATGAGAGTGACGAGGAATCGGTCTTTGAAGTGAGGGTTCTTCTAGCAGCTGGGAGATATTGGCTGGGATAACCGCAAGAAACTTTTTGGATGGAACAGGGATTGGATTGAGTAATTGAGATGGCTATGACGCGGAGCCCGGGATGCGAGTGCGAGGGGTTCGTGTTGTAGGAATTGGATGTGAATTTTGATGTGAAAAGCTCGTCAGCTCGGATGTTGGTGGAAGATTTAGTGCCGTAGTGCTTGTTGGGAGATGGCGTCGTAGTTGGATTTGGCCATGGAAGCAGTGGAAAGGAGAAGGGGGAGGAGGAAACTCTGTGGTGGAGATTGTAAAGTAGCGAAGAAAAAGTTTACTCAATTTTGTAATCTTGGTAGGTTTCAAAGAAAATTGTGAAGATGGCATTAGGGCAAGTGATGCTGCCAGACTACAGGATGTCTACCCCGATTTCCCGGTGTTCATTCTGTCAAGATCATTGGTTCGGAGTTGTACGAACAAGCGAATTTCGAAATGTGTCTGTGCGCCATTCAGTCAATAAATGTAATTTTCGTAGAAGTAGCAATGTTTATGTGATACCCAATTCATCTACTTTGCGACCCAGAGCATCAGGGCCCCCGCCCTTCAATCCCTTGCAGTATCAGTCATACTCGATTCCTTCGCTTAATTGGCGTAACAAGGGTGTCCGGAAGTTGGAGGGGTACGTGTACAAGAAACCGGAGACTGTTCAGAGGGGCAAGCCTGCAGAGTTCTCAGAATCGACGGTTGCGTCTCTTTTCTCCGAGCATGCTGGTACGCGTCTTTACAAGGGTCTTGTCCCTATATTTTGTCACTGTTGATCTATAGAGCTCTGCCATTATTCATACTGCTGTGCTGCCAGGACTTGCAAGGATTTATAACTTGTGAATCTGATGACATTATGTACAGGATTGCCGCCTCGACCACGAAGAATAATACTCGTGCGTCATGGTGAAAGCTTAGGAAACGTTGATGAAAGTGCTTACACACGAATTCCTGACTCAAAGATCTGTCTGACGGAGAAGGGTTGGAAACAAGCAGTGAAGTGCGGGAAGGATATACGGGAGCTCATCGAGGGAGACCAAAGTGATGACTGGAAAGCTTACTTCTATGTGTCACCTTACAAGCGCACGTTGCAAACGTTACGTGGAATTGGAATGGCTTTCGAGCGAGAGCGCATAGCAGGTGTAAGGGAAGAGCCTCGTTTGCGAGAGCAGGATTTCGGTGAGTGTCGCAACCTGTTGTTGCTTCCTGTCCCTCTTATGGTTGGAATGCATTGAACAGTACAAAGTAGTGATGGTTTTGTGCAGGCAACTTCCAGGACAGGGAGCGAATGAGGGTTGAGAAAGCTATCCGTCTTCGTTATGGACGATTCTTCTACCGATTTCCGAATGGTGAATCCGCTGCAGATGTTTATGATCGCATCACAGGCAATTTCCAACACTCAATCTAACTGTAGATTTCTTGCTTCGTTTTGTTCAGGGGCGATGTCTCAGTGCAGTGATTGATTTTGTTGAATTAAGTCTGAACGATGTGGTTTATTTTTGCTTTATCAGATGCAATTCATGTGCATGGTTGATATCTCTTTTCTGGGACGAAAAAGCTAGCACTGCTAATATTCTGGTTCAATGGATGTTTGTTGAATACTATGCAGGGTTTCGAGAAACTTTGAGAGCAGATATTGATGTTGGTCGATTTCAGCGACCAGAGTCACGCTCCAAGAACATGAACCTGGTCATTGTGTCTCACGGCCTGACACTTCGAGTGTTTTTGATGCGTTGGTACAAGTGGACAGTGGAGCAATTTGAGGGTCTCTACAACTTTGGAAACACGGAGATGCTGGTTATGGAGCTTGGACCTGGAGGCAGGTAAGCTGTTTAACGAAGTTGTCCTTTCAGTAGCCTACTCCAATCTTAGTGACATGAGCACTACTGAATCCGGCTGTAACAGACATAGGTCTTGCTATTGTACCAGGCGTTAGAACGTGTGGATGGATCTTTTGTATCTAGGATGGACAATTAGATTATTTTTAGATTCTTACAATAAAATGACAAAAAGCATTGCATAGCTAATGGAACCGTCAATGTGGAATTTCTGAATGCAGATACAGCTTGACAATGCATCATTCAGCAGATGAGCTCAGAGCCTTCGGCATGACTGATGACATGATAGAGGACCAAGAATGGTGGGTGCTCTTGCGCGACATGATGACAAGATTACCTATAGTCTGCACATGGGTTTATGGATTTACTTTATTCTCAGGCTGCTTGAAAGATGGTTTCTCATTATCTCCTCGTCTTCTCTCTGTTGTAGAAAACGGTTCCAAAATGTGGTAAAAGTGTGGTGAAAAGTTCCAAAGTCCATGCTCCTAGCTTGACATGGGTTCTGGTTCATGTGTGGTACAGGCAGAAGATAGCACGACCTGGGGAGTTGAATAACAATTGGGACACTATGGAGCCGTCATTTTTCCACCACTTCGATGCAGCTGCTAAAGGCCTGGACTTGGACGCTATTCCGGATGACATTATCCGGAACCCACCAATGAATGGCTCCTCTCAATCAAATAATTTCAAGTACTATAAGGTGTAAATGTTATAGGTCTTTCATTGATTGTTTCCAATCTCTAGTGATTTTTCTTAAATGAAGATAGAGCAGTGCATTGTGGAAGAGAAAAGGATCTGAAACTCCCTGCCTTTTCGATATGGAGCCAGTCGTTCTCCGTGTATTCTATCAAAGAACATGCATAGCAGAACTTGGGTAAGTGACAACTTCATACCCAACAGAGTTTTAAGATGGAGCAGTTGGCACTGGGCCAACAGACCACAGCGAAAAGATTGGACCAGCTTATAACCATTACAGATTATAAGCCATGTTGAAGTGAAGTGAGCATACTCTGGAAGTACCAGTGGCTTGGCAGCAGTTGCATATTACTCGATTCAAAGTGGTGTGTAGAATAGGGCTTTGATCGGAGGATGAAAGGCAGATCGTAATGGTTTATTAAGTGGAATCATGATATTCAAAAAGCAGGAATTCTGCCATTGTTTGAGTGAAATTCAGCAGATGCTATGAAAAAGTATCTCCGTGTTTTTAATTCTTCATAATCAGTTGCTGGATAGCCTTTTTAGCTGTTTCGGATACGACAAACAAATCAGGAATCATATGAGTTGTAAGGTAAAA
Source organism: Physcomitrellopsis africana (assembly GCA_036785485.1). Taxonomy (NCBI): domain Eukaryota; kingdom Viridiplantae; phylum Streptophyta; class Bryopsida; order Funariales; family Funariaceae; genus Physcomitrellopsis; species Physcomitrellopsis africana. The sequence goes on along the minus strand of JAWRVF010000202.1, from coordinate 338,617 downwards.
TGCTACATGTATGGTTGGAACTTAGTCATTCATTGTGGAGAAAATCATGAATCTACATTTATGTTATATTTATATAGTTTTTTTTAATGTGTTGTGTTCATAATAATTATTACAATTCATTAATAGTTGTATTCATGATTATACTATGCAATCAAGTATCTTAGGTATGCATGTATGCATATCTACATGTTTATTCATAATTAATCAAAATATTATAAATGTGGAAAGATTTTATTTTTTTAATAAATAAAATAAAAAATGATTGCTTATGATTAACAATTTAGTTGGTGAATGTATTAATAAATGAGTGATTGTTGGTGATGATTTTGATTTGAAAGTATCTTAGCAAATTTTTGATACATTTAAAAGGTTTTGAATTGGTAGTATTTATGATTATGGTTTTATGATTTTATTGATTTTTTTTCTTCTTCTTTTTTTATTTTTATTTTTTTTAAAATAAAAAAGTGTTCTATCTTATTATTGATTTAAAATAATAAATTATATATTTTTTAAGTCTTATTCAAGAATCAAAGATGGTATAGGGAATACCAATTTTTAGAAGTGGGATTGTATTCTATCTTATAGAATTTTTTGACTCTATTATATTAGATTTGTTCTCTCAAATCTATAGTTTTATAAAGTTTTTAAAGATTTTAGTTTTTTTAAAAGGCTATTTGTAAATTATTTCTTTTATTCTATGCCAATAAGTTTTTCTATATTCAACTAAATAGATTAATATCATTAATTCTATTTTGTTGTCTAATAAGATTTTTTAAAGATTTTTGAATTTTATTGTTTCTAAATTATTCAAAACCAATCTCTAACAATTAATGGCTATTGGATCTTTATATCTCTTATCTAATAGATTGAATAAACAAAAATCAATTGTTAAAGATTTAAAGTAGGCCATAATCATTAGAAAGGCATGATATATTGATAGCTATTCATTTATGCCACATAAGCTATATTAAGATAAATTCTTTTTTAATAATTATCTTATCTTATAAAGATTACTATCGAATAATAATAAAAAAAGAATTATTTTGATTTATTTTGTTGTTAGAATAGAAATTAAAAAATATAATCTTTGAATAATTTTTTTACGTTATTTTAAATATAATTATCCAAGTTGCAAAAACTAGACCAAAAGTAGTCTTTAGGAATCCTAATTCAAATTGGATAAGGGTCCAAAATTAAAAAATGGAAGATGTTTTATTGTTTTTTGGGCCTTGCTATTCTATAGTTCTACTATTGAAGATGACAAGGTGTTAAGGATGTAAAACAACTAAAGTATCAAAATATTCTTGTACCACTCAAAGATAAGATAGTATTAAACTAGAATGGCTATTGCCAAAGACAAAAAAAAATAGAGACTCTTGAAACAAGACTAGGAATAAGAAAGACAGTGAAGAAAGCTTCATTCTTGTCTCTATATATACTATCTATTTAAGAGCTACATAATGACATCCTATAAGACCTCCAACACGTGTCCAATTTGTAAGACATGTGTCAAATTTATAAGACAAGTTTCTTATATGTGCGCCATATAATTAGCTTGTTCCACAAGTTACTAATATGAACAATACATGGCTGACTTATTGGCCAAGTTTCTAACCTATCAATCACTTGTAAATATGAACAAAGATGAAACCACATCTATGAAGTTTCTAAGAAGCTTTTCTATAAGATATTATCAAATTAATCTATTTTTATCTATTTTTATTTATCTATATTATCTAGATAATTATTAGAGTAGATCTTATGTCCGTGATATTATCCCTCCTTGTAGGGATGAGTTCCACAAGGAGCAGTGATTATATATTGAAGAAGTCTAAGATGTGCCAAAGTATATTTGCCACATACTCTAATCTTTGTTCCTTTCAAAGGTACTTGATAGATCCTCTTAGCCATCAATAATATTCCATACCAAAGGAGGAGGACCACCTTGATATTTGATCATTGTTAAAGCCTTTATAACTTTCTTCAAAGAAACATTTGGAATACTATTAAGAGTAGTTTCTATCTCTAAAAGTATCACCAAATATCAACAGTCTCTTTTAAGGTCGTGATACCAAACATGTTGTTTCTTGCCATCAATTCAAAAAAAAACATGTTATTTTTAAGGATCTTTATTTCTATTTTGTTATCTTGAAGGTTGTGATAGTTATAATGTCTTGTCTAATAAATTGATAAATAATAGTTCTTAAGTTAAATTTATTGGTTGTTGATTTTTCATCTTCTTAGCGCTAAAAATTTAAAGCAATAAATAATGATACAAGATATGTCTATTAAATATGTTTTGCTTTATAATAAAGATTTTCTTCATCTTAGTTTTGATGGATATTGTTAATGAAATGCATTGACTTTGATTGATGTATTTGCTATATTTCTAGATGGTTCCTATGTACATTCATTAATATCATATCTGTACCAATATACAAGATATTCTAACCTATTTCGGTGTTGCCTTGAATTTAAGACCTCTTCCATCTCAAATTCTTTATTATTGTCTATTTCTATAAAACGAGATGGCATTTATCTTCTTCTTTGTATATATGTTGTTTCATATGGCTCAAGTAGAGATGCATCGAACATAGGATGGATCTTCATAAATTCCAATAGGTGTAATCAATAAGCAACTAAATTAACCTATTTACAAATTGGAAATAGTCTAAGCCTATAATAATTCAGCTTGTCATAAAGACAAATAGTCTTCATATTACAACAAAGTAGCCATACCTTGTCACGAACATGGAATTGAGGTTGTTTCTTATAATAGACATCTACATTAGTTTTTTATTATTCTTAAGCTTCTTTTAATTATAACTATATTATTACATGTAGCTATGACAATCGATGTGTCAAGTCTTCTATTATAAGATTATCAGCTTTTAAAAAATCAAAAGTATCAAGTCATAGATGATAATTATAATTAGTAAAGAAAGGTGTTTGTTGAATAAAAAAATATATTGAATTATTATTTTAAAATATTATTAATAATAAAAGAGTTGTTTAATCATCTTGATGATAATTGATGGTACACCTCAAATACTATTCCAAAATTTGATTTATCTATTCCGTTTGTCCATCAATTTGAAGGTAGAAGGCTAAAAGTAGTTTTATATCCACCTTCAATATCTTAAAAAAGATTTTCCAAAATTTTAATAAAAATTACATCCTTCTATTTGATATAATATTTGTTAATAATCTATGATAGTAATAGATATTATCAAGGAAGAGTTTAGCTACTTCTTCACTTGTATTAGATTTTGTACATATTACAAAATATACCATCTCGGTGAAACAATCTACAATCATGAATATAGAATCATATGAATTTAGAATTGATAGATTTGTGATAAAAACTATAGAAACAAAAGACCATGGCTATTTTGATATAGATAATGGTTGAAAAAGTCCATAAAATCGATGACAAAGAGTTTTTGATCTTAAATAAATATCACATGACTGTATAAATTTTTTAATTTCCTTCCACATTTGAAGCCACCAAAAATCTTTTGATATTAGTTTCAAAGTCTTGTTATATCCAAAATATCTTATTATAAGAAAGTTGTAACAAGCTTCAAAAGCATATAGTTATGCTTTACCTTCTAAAATATAGAAGTGTCCTTTGAAATAGAGTAAATTATTTTTAAACTCAAACTTTGAAGTATTATAAGATTTAGAAGAATTATACTTAATATTATGAATAAGAGAATCTAAAGACATACTTGATTGGACTTACTTAAAAAAAATTGAATCAATAATCAATATCAATTTCATTACTTGAAGATGAAATTATTCTAGCTTTAAGAAAATCTTCTTTTATTGATTGAAAGTTGTATTTCTTTCTTTTGATATAAGATAAGAATATCTAAAAAGGATATCAAATAAAATTTGTTGTTTTCCTAGCCAATAAGTGATAATCAACTCAAATCTTGATAAAAATATGCTCCAACAAGCTTGGTGATGATTCAAAACATGTATTGATATGAAATACTTGAATCTTTTGTGATCTATATATATAATAATTGCATTGGAAGCACCTTTTAGATAATGACGCTAATCTTAAAAAGAATCTACGATTACACAAAGTTCTTTGTCATGAATTTTATAGTTAATTATATTTGTTGAAATTTTTTTTGAATAAAAAACTATTAGATGAAGTTTATTATCTTCTTCTATTTATAAAAATATTGAATCCAATACAAATTCTGATGTATTTGACAAGGTATGGCTACTTTGTTGTAAATGCTTTAGAGAAGTTGACGTGATATAAGATTAGTGCAAAAATAAAAACTATCTTCAAAGCTTCAAATCATACTTCCACTTCCTTATTCCACTTGAATTTTTCTCTACAAGTTAAGCATGTCAATAGAGCTATAATTTGAAAAAAAATTTGATGAAGATCCAATAATAATTGGCAAATCTGAAAAAATATTGCACATTTCTTATTATTTTTGGAATTTTTTAGTCCATAATTTTTTGAACTTTCTTAAAGTCCATCGTTAGAACGTCATTAAAAATAATATATCTTAAAAAGCCAACTTAAGTAGTATGAAATATACACTTTTCCATCTTGATATATAATCTTATATCTCTAAATTTTTATAACACACAATGAACATAAATTTTATATCATTTTATATTCTTAGAGTATATCAAAATATTATTTAAATAATAAGCAATAAAATCATCAAAAAATTCATAAAAAAACATCATTCATAAAATATTAAAAAATAGTTGGTGTACTTGTAAGTACAAAAGGCATGACATTATATTCAAAATATCTATACCTAGTTTGAAATGTAGTCTTCTATTCATCACTTTCTTTGATGTGAATCAAGTTGTATATTCCTCGCACATCTATTTTTGTATAGATTTTTATTTGACTAAATTCATTAAAAAATCTTAAAATCAAAAATAAAAGATATCTATTCTTAATGGTAATCTTGTTATCACCTTGATAATCTATACATATCTGCAATGATCCATCTTTTTTCTTCACAAATAAGATAAGAATTTTTGTTGGAGATTTTGAATAGTATATGAAGTTTTTAGCCAACTTTTCATCAATATATTCCTTCAATGTAGCCAACTTGTTTTGCAATAAACTATAGATTAGTCCAAATAGTAGTTGAGCTCTTTTTGTAAAGATTGATTGAATAATCATAAAATTGATATTTTAAAAAAACATCTATATTCTTCTTTTTAAAAATATCTTGAAAATCTTGATACTAATTAAAAATATCATTTATAGTCTTTCCAACATCAAAAATAAATATGGTGTATATTATAAAAAATTATCCTTCTTTTATTGCATATATGAAAGCTTTTACACCTATTAAAAATAATTTGGATATATTAAATTTATGTATTTCTATTTGACTAACAGATTTTTAAAATAAATTATTAAAAAAATCAATGTTACAAAAAATCTAATTTTTTTGAGAATTATATTTTTTTAATCATAATAATCTTAAAATAATTGGATTGGAAGGAGATCTAATCACACTAAATATTGCTATCTTATTATGTTTTTTAATTGCTATATCTAAAAGAACAATTTCAATGGTGATATTTTCAGACAACAATAAATGTACATAGATTTAGTTTTTTTAACTAAATTTATTTCTTATTTTTTGACAAAATCTTTGTTTACAAAATAAGTTGAGGCTCTTGAATCTAATAAGGTAAAATTTTTTTAATTTCTAGGTTTTAAAGATATATCTATTATAAAATAAGGTAAGGGATTTAAAGAGAGAATAGAATCTTTATTAGGTGTTATACATGATTCCAACCATATAGTCTATATTGTAGCTAGAGAAATTTATTTTTTAATACATTGTCTTCTCTAGCAATCATGCTCCTCATTTTGTGATTGCGTTGCTTTTTTAGACAATATTCAATAGTGTGCTTAGTTTCTCTATAATATAAGCACAAACCTTCTTGACAATGCTAAATCTTTTTCTACTCAACAAGAAGTTTAAAATATATTGTATCAATTTGCATTAATTTTGGCTTAGTCAAAAACTTAAAAATTTACATATTTGAAAACTTAAAAATTACTATTGTTAATTGATTTATTCTTCTTTAGGCAAATCTATATTTTTGACGCCTTTCAAATAATCAATAGTTGTATACAATGGCTTGAGTAATAAATTATTCTAAGGAATCCACTTTTAGCATAATTAATAACAAATCTTTGATGTTATCTTTCAATCTATAACAAAATTGATTGATAAAGGCTTTGATATTCTACTCCACATTGCAAATGAGATTTTAGAATTTGAAATTGTAAAATGTAGCTGACCGTGATCCTTATCATAAAAATAAGAGTTTAGTCTTTGCTACCCTTTTTTTATTACTTTTTCTAAACATGGCTGTAAACACTTGAAGGAATGAATTTAAATTATAAAGAAGTCATAAATCTTTTACCATCAAAGGTACAAATTAAAAAAGAGCACTTTCAGATAAAAGTGCATCTATGAATGTAACTTGAGTAAATCCATTAGGATATTGGAAATGATGCAACCTTAGATAAAACTTAATTTGTTGCAAAAATCTTCAAAATTTTGATCTTGTTCTATCAAACTTCTTAAGCATACTAATTTTTTACTCTTTTATACTTGTAAAAGCAAGACTTTGTGAATTTAGTTATAAGCCTAATTTACTTATTTCCTTCAATTGTATAACTTTGTAGTATAGGCTCTAAACTTCTTTTGTAGATATAGGAATAATGCTTCTATGGTTGGCATTAATAATGTGTGAAATTTCCATCCTAAGAATGTTGGTAAGCTCTTGAAGATCTTTGATAGTTATGAATCTATTTTTATTTTTGCTAAGTATAGCATCCATGATTTTTTCTTCTATCTTAGACAACTTAATAAACTCATAATTTAAATTAAAAGAAGGTAATCCGAAATCTTTAATATCAAATAAAAATTTCCACAAAGAAGGGTGATTTACTCTTTTTAAGAAAAAAATTAAGATTGAAAAACAAAAAATATCAATTTAAAGGTAGATAGTTTACAACCTTCAAATATAATAATAGAAGTGGAATAATCCATTTATTTTTAAAATAAAAAATAAAAACAATGAATCTTTGTTCTTGTCAAACTATTAAGAACATGAAACACAAACAACTAAAATATCAAAATATTCTTGTGTCACTCAAAGATGGTATAATATTATACTAGAATAGCTATTGCCAAAGATAAGAAGAGTAGAGACTCTTGAAACAAGACTAGAAATAAAAAAAAAAGGTGTTGATAAGAGTGAAGAAGGCTTCACTTTTGTCTCTATATATACTATCTATCTAAAAACTACATGGCGACATTCTATAGAACCTCCAATATATTATCATATTATGATTTGACTATAATGTAAATATATATATATATTTATTTATTTATTTATTTATTTAATATATAATTTATTATATAACTAAGTGAATTATATCAATAGAATTTTATTGGTTATAAAATATGATTAAATTACTATTTTAAAAAAAATTTGTTTAAAAGAGCTTTTATTAAAATTTATACAATCTTATATATATATATATATATATATATATATATATAGTAATTTTGATTTTAAATTGATAATAAAATTTTTATATTTTGAGTCACCTTTGTCAAATATTGGTGATCCTTGAAATCTTATTTAATTTCTTTTATTTGATATTTAAAACACATACTATGTAAAACTTATCAGAAAAAAATTAGAAAGAAATTTTTTGTATAAAAAAGAATAGTTAGGCCATCCATGTGGATGAATGGATATGGATGATAGAAATTTCTATTCCTATTGGCCAAAAGTCATGCCCAATAGGCTTCAAGGAGGTTGCTTAAGGCCTTATTAGGAATTAAAAGTTTTCTTTTGACAACATTCAAACATCAAAGGTTAGAATCAATAATTTTAGATTTTTGCCTATGATTTTGGTATAAAAATTAAGTGATTTGGAATTTTTATGAAGGAAATATAGGTGCTCAAAGTTAAGATATTGAAATTGTACCTACTATCATTCTTTTAGATATAACTTGTGCATACAAAAAAATAATAAAAGATTGGCAACTAAAATTAAAAAGAATATTTTTTTTATTACACTTTTTATGTAAGGTTTAATAAATTCTAAGCTAGAATGAAAGAGATATTGGAAGTTGAAGTTAGTGCTTGCAATCTAAAGGTAATAAGTGATCCTTTTTAATTAGTGGTTGTGTTTTGAGCTATATCTTAAGCAATTTGATAAATTTTTGGCTCAAAATTTTCAAGAGTATATATTTTTATATTATAAAATTATATATAAAAAATTTATAGAATTAGAATTTTGGATTTTTGAGATATGAAAGAAATAGTGCTCAAGTATTTATAAACTAGGATTTTAAGTACTTATTAGGATTTTTAAGATATCAAACAATTAGAAGAAAATCTATAATTGAATTTTTTTTGTGGTGAAGCTTAAAGATACAATCTATACTTTGAAGAAATTTAATTAAAATCAAATAATTGGATCAAGAGTTATTAAATTCTAAAGTTTAAAAAGAAATCAATCTTTTGTGGGTAAATAAGCTATTGAAGGATTTTGTTGTAATTTGAACATTTTGTACAAACTAAAGGGATTTTTTTTAGAGCCAAGATTTTATATAGGTAGAAAATGGATATATTGAGCTATAATAAAATTTTGATATAAAGATAAGATTTTGAAAGGAGATTATGGACTTTTTTAAAAAATTATTGATAATCTAACTTATCAATAACTGATTAGGTATGATTTTATTAAAAAAGAAGATGTTAAGGATTTTCTATATACCATAGAAAAACTTTATATACAAATCTATTTAAATATAAGAGATTTTTATCAATATAATATGTTTTTTTAATAATATTATCATATTATTTATCTTTTTATTAAAGACAAATCACTTATTGGAGTCTTATTAATAAATTACAAGTAAATTCTCTATAGCCAGGTACTTAATATATTTCCAGATTGAAAATCATGCTATACAACAATGTGTCCAATTTGCAAGACACATATCAAATATATAAGACAAGTTTCTTTTATGTATACTACATAATTAGCTTATTCCATAAGCTACCAATATGTGTGACACATGGTTAATTTGTTGGCCAAGTTTTTAACCTATTAATCACCTATAGACATAAATAAAGATAAAACTACATCTATATAACTTCTAAGAAGTTTTTTTATAAGATATTATCAAATTAATATATTTTTATCTACTTCTATCTATCCATATTACTTATATAATTATTAGAATAAATTTTATATCCATAATACAAGGTGGTTTTGAAATTATTATCTAAAATATTATAAAAGAGAATGATATTAATTAGATGTAGATTTTTTCTAAGTATACATATGTTTCTTTTACTATTGAATAGATATTTACAAAACAAATATAAAATCATACACAAAGAAATAAATATAAAATAAAGTTATTTTATCAAGATCTAAAATAACATATACATGTTGTTTTAGTTCTATAAAGTATCTATCATATATGATATATAATAAACTATAGGAGGCATCACTCTTGGCTTGCTCTTTTTTCTCTAATTGCTATTAAAAAGAAGGCAAGGGGATTAGAATAATTCAAGGGATTAGAATACTATAAATTATCAATGGCCAAAAGGTCTAGATTATATATAATTTGTATATTGTGTTATTCTAAAAGTAATTGAGTTGTTTAATTCTATATATGATTACTTTACAAATAGCAATATAATGAAGGTAGAAGGTATGGACTCTAAAAATAAATAAACCTCTAAAGTGAGGTTCTTTTTTAAATCAAAGCAAATATTTGAGAACAAAAAAGAAATTGTTAGGAGCCTTGTGCCTTAAATCTTTGGCCACATGTTTTTGAATTTAAGATATTCTTTACCAAACCTTTAAGCCATTTGCTAAAATAGAATTGGATTTTGTTATCCAATGAATATTTGCATATTATTTTTTTGTATTATTATTAGTTAGATTTGATTTATTTGTATCTTAGTGAGATTTAAGCATTGGATTATCCTAGCATTATTGCTTTAAGGATCCATTATACTAAAAAAGAATTCAAAAAAGTTTTTAAATCTATGAAGTTAAGTCTATCTTTTTAAATGTATTGGCTGTTAATATATTAAGATATTATTTCTTGTATATTGGACTTTTTTCTAGCCAAAAAAAAATCATACTGTAAGATTTTGATTTTTTGCATGCCTTTAAGTGAGTTAGTCCAAACCATAATAAAATAGATGATAGAGGCTAAAGTAGAATAATCAACTATTGGTAATCTACATGCTAGATGTAATTGAATTAGATACCAAAATTTTGGTTTTTGTTGAATCCTATAAGTGAAAAAGTTATATATTAGCAAAAGTTTAATATTAATGCCAAATTCCATTTCTAATAGTATCTTAATTCCTCCTTGATTAGCTTATTTGAAGTAATACTTAATAGTTTAAAGAGGTTTATGAAACTTGGAATATTATATGGCTTAAAAATTTTGCTAATTAATTATGAGTTCTAAGGCTTGATTAAAGGCTAAGATAAATCTAAAACAAAATCTACAAAGTCTTTTTTAGATTTTAAGAAAATAGTGGAGTCATTAATATATTGACTAATGATGAGTTAGGTTGATACTTGATAAAGAGAGATTCCTTTGATTCTACTATGATAAATCAATGTTGTCAAGTTAAAGTTTAAAATTTCATATACAATAAGAAATAGGTAAGGTGCTAATAAATAATCTTATCTATTATCTTCTTGAATAGAAAAGGATTTTGACAAAGTACCATTTATATCTATTAATATAGAAGTAAGGTCATAATTAAATTAAATAATTATTAATAGAACTATTTTAAATTCTTTTATAAATTTTTTTTTTTTTTTATTTTAAATCTTTTATTTTTTTTATGTTATAGACTTTTTAAAATAATTTTAAATACAAAAATAGTTCTTATAAACTTTAGTTGATATTTTAATTTTAAGACAAATCTATTTGATTCTTATTTAATTCATATTATAGCCAAGTTCTTTTTTATTTCTATTTGTTAAAAATATTAGGTTTTAAGATTATAATTTATTTATTTTTTGTGTTCTCCTAAGTTTGTTCTCTTTTGGTATTGTAGGTATATGTATTGCAATTCAAAAATAAAATTAAAAATCTACTTATAAATATTTGCTTCTATCTTTTTTTTTTTTTATCCTTCTCCTACTCCCTTAAACTCTTGTTCTTCTTTGCAAATACAAGTTTCCTTAATAATTATAATTTGATTTCATTAACCAGTTTAGGCAACATTTCACTATGAAATTTTTAAAAAAATCATATCAAAAGCCCATGTTGTGATTAAAGAATCATTTTACAAAAAATAAGATGAATATTTAAATAAAACGGCTGCTTTATTAACAAAAGTTGTTGTAAAATGGTTACATTTTATTAGCTATTTACAGTCACTTAAAAATAAAACAAAATTAAAATTCACTCATCATTTTCAATTCTCTTTTCTTTTATTAAATTTTGCCTTGGGGCACTAAATGTTTTTATTGTGCAGTGTTTTACATGTTCTTGCACATCTGCTCAACAGTATAAAGAATCATGGGAGAAGTTTTTAAAAAAAAACGAACGACATGAACAAAACCTTGCATCCATCGGACAAAATTTTATTTCTGTCTAATAAATACAAAATATTAATCGAAACAATTATCTTCAACCAAAACAAGACATAAAGTGAAGTTCATGATAGCTATTTATGTGCTATTTATGGATTCACCAGTACAGCAGAGTATGTACATAAGAAACATGTGTGACAAAACATGAAAAAATGATTCAATGAAGAGCGAGAAAAAGCACTTCGAAGAAAGCCCTAGAGAATGTGTGTGTGTACCGACATGAGAATCTCAACAAAACTGTGGCGATGAAGGCGATTGGGGGCTTCTGACACCCATCTAGCGAGACTGCAGTGTTGCTTACTCCTTCTCTGAAGCTCCGCTGCTCCAGTTGGTTAGGGTTGTTGTGTTTGTTGTTTTTGTGTTGTTGAGGTGGTGCTGCTGTTGCTAGTGGCGGCGATGGAGCAGGGAGCGTAATCGCTTCGGTTGCGCACTCCGCTGCTGAAGCGTCTTGTGAGTCTGGAGTTGAATGCTCTTAAACCAGCAGCCAGATCAAAAAGGTCTCAACTTCATCTGGGAGTTGGACTCAACTGTCTGTAGTAGCAACTGGGGTTATTTTTGCCGTTGTTTTTTTTTTTTTAATTTTGGCAGCTAGAAAATGAGGTGGCAGGGCACTGCTCTAGAAATGCCTCTCCTGTCTGCGTTTCCTATGTTCAAGAACGCCAACCTCGAGCAGCTCTTCTTTCTTGAGTCGTTTGAAACCTAGAAAATTGTCCTCGTTATCCTTGGCGAAATTGACCCACGTAGCGAAGATTGTAGGCTAGGGATTGTGAGTCGTGACCACAATAATCTTGGTTTGGGATCTTGCAAAGGGTGCATTCTGTTTCAGAGTACTGTTGTCGGTGCCGTCAGGATGTCTGCATTTTACCGAAACAGTTCTTGTGCAACGCCAGCGAGGGTGATGAGCCCAGCAGCTGCAGTTAACGGAGATGATGAAGAAATCGCTTACCAGCTGCAATTAGAAGCTTTGGCTGAGTCTTTCGCACCGAAACACCAAGCGTCGACTCCTTTGCAGGAATCGTATTCGTCTTCTTCGACTAGAAACTCCAGCGAATGGCAATCAGGTGCAGATTTCCTTAATTTCCTGGCTCAACTCTTATCGAAGTTAATTTATTTAGAGTTTCAATGTGAACTTGCTCTCAAGAATATCTGAATTTGCGTATATCCTTGTTGTGTCTGTACAGGATCCATGGTTTCACCGAGCAACATCACCGAGTCGAACGAGAAGGCCTTTTCTGTTTTTGGCCTCAATGTGAGACCTACTGCAGGTATAGATGTGGATTCGACGCGAAATGGTTTGCAACGCAACACATCTGGCCCAAGCAGTGTCTACACGGAAGCCGTCGTGGAGATCGAGTGCAGTATATGCGCCGAGATGCGACCGCACACCTCATTTATTAGCACAAACGGTGAGCTCCGAAGGGTTCTGGTTCCATCAAGGAATATCTTCTTCCTCGCCTAGATTGTATTAATCGAATTGTATAGTTTCTGAAGTGACGACATGCTAGACAGTTAAACGAAAAAGAGTACTGCGATGGTTCATGTAACTGGAAAGTCACTTTTGATTTGCTCAGCGAAGTGATGGTGTTTTGCAGCGTGTGATCACGATTATTGCTCCGATTGTATCACACAGCATGCGGAAGTGAAGATCTCAGATGGGAACTCTCACATAGAATGTCCTCATCAAAACTGCTGTTACTGTTACGACATCCAGCAGTGCCGGCTTCTGCTGTCCCGAAAGAGTTTCGAGATTCTTGAAACCAGACAAATGGAAGCTGCTATCCCCTCTTCGCTAAAGTTGTACTGCCCCTTCAAAGACTGTTCGGCATTTATGGAGAAGTCCGAAGATGTATCTGGGGAGAAATTTGTCGAATGCTGGTCATGCCACCGTGGATTCTGTTTGGAATGCAACATTCCGTGGCACGCAAACCAGACTTGTGGTGAGTACCGGGTAGATGCTGAGAATAGACACCGCTCAGGAGACGAGAAATTGCGAGATCTCGCCAAGCAGAAACACTGGCAGATTTGTACAGAATGCAAGCGAGTTATCGAACTAAAATATGGATGCTTCCATATGACTTGCTTGTAAGCAACTCCATCCTAAACTCTACACCTGAGCCCTATACCGACTTGTATGTTTGTAGCTCTAATCTTTTTTTCTCTGTTGCAGATGCACACTGGGGACTTGAATAATTCTTCATGCACAACTTACATGGGACTTTTTTAGTGTATTTCTATGTAATAGCCCGCTGCCTTGTCGGTTTGCAGATGCGGCAATGAGTTTTGCTACGCTTGTGGAGCTAAATGGAGGAACAAGCATCCAACTTGTATGTGTAAACTGTGGGACGAGAACTACATTATCAGGCAGAGAGAGCCAAGATGATGTTCAGATTAGAGATCTTTTTCTGCTCTTGGAAATTTCTCGGCAGAGTGTGTATGAAGCTGTAATTTGCTTTGAGAGAACTCTTGTTTGGCAGAGTTGGAAGACGGTTCCATGTCAGATCGATTTACTGTAAATTTCTTGAGGATATTTCTAGAGACCCAGAAACTTTTGTAGAACCACAATCCTTGTTTTTCTTTTTTCTTTTTCTGTCATTTCAATTCATTTCACTGCGTGCTTTTGGTTTTTGGTTCTTTTTCCCAACAGTTGTTAATACAGACGCTCAATATTTGATACTTGATATATGCGTTTGAAGACCCAATTTGAAGAGTCAAGCTTGGAAACTTGTCCTTGAAGTCAATTGAATATACCTTGTAGTGTTTGAATCATCTAGAGTTTCTCAACTTACTGTTGGTTCTGTAATTTGTTCTCAATTTGTCTCAGTTTCGATTCCTCTCAATTTTTTCAAGTTTACTGGCGATGTTTCTCTCTTATTTGGACGTGACAATTCGATAGAAGGTATCGCACATTGTTGGGTAGACGTTACATATGTGATTTGTTCATTGTGATTGATGTTACTGTGCTTGCTTGCTTGCTTAAATATTGTTCAGCAACATTCTTTGTATGTTGTGCATGTCAAACTGAAACAATTAAGACACAATTACAAAATAAACAAATAATCAATTAAAAAAATATTTTTATTTTTTTTTCAATTTTTAGAAAATTAATCTATGTGTTTATGCACATATATTCATGCACATTAAACTTGATTGTATTTATGCACATATATTTAATCATCAATTCAGATCTTTAATTACTACAAACTCAAAAGATTTTATATATTGAAGTAAATCTATCTATTGATTTAGGAAAAAGTTTGAAGAAACACAATTTATTAAAATAAAAATTCCAAAGAGCATTATCAAAAGCATAGTGTTTTTATTTGTTCATACAAACCGCTGGGTTGTCCAAAAGATTGTGGAATATTGTTGCTAATATTAAAAAAATATTACTAATAACTTTTATATACTTTTAAGTTAATAAAAGGATCATGTTTACATAGAAGTGTATTGATTTTTAATTAGAGATATATAATGTTCATAAAAAAATGAGAATAAAAAGAATAATAAAATTATTGTGGATGGTAATAATATTATCAAATGTGATTAGATTATAAAAAAAATATTAAAAAAATAGTATTTTTTAAAATCTTATATAATAATAGATTTTTTATCCTATATTAAATAAATTAATTAATAGTACTAAAAGATTAAAGCTTTGTAGTATGTTGGATGTTAAATAAGAAAATTAAAGTTTTAAATAGACACTAATATTATGCATGCAAAACATATACAAGATTTGTGGTGTACAACAATAATATATGTGTCATTTGAAAACCATTTAGTAGTTGCTAAATAGCTTTTATATAATTATATTATTTAGAATATATTTATAAAACTATTTATATATAATAAAAATATTATAAATTTTAAAAAACTAAAAGTATAAAATAATAAAAGTTAAAAATTTAAAGTTAAAAATTTAAAGTTAAAAATTTTAAAATATACATATATATATATATATATATATACTTTTATATCAGCATAATTAAGTTTCTTTATTAAAAAATTACTAATATTAGAATTTTTACAAAAAAACAAATTTACAGATACATGTAATATATATATATATATATATATATATATGCATACATACACAAACAAACAAACAAACAAGACATACAAGCTATGGCGACTTTCCATGGTTGAATTGCTTGAGGTTGTTTCTACAAATCTATTTAGCGTGCTCACTGTATATTTTGTTCAAAAGTGATCAGACTCTGCATGAAACGAGGTTGAAGGTTGTCTACCATTCGGCCAGGTTTGGACTTGTCGTGTCGGTGAGTGCACCGTTGCATCGTTGTTTCAGTAGTGTTTTTTTGGATTGAATTGTTGGATTGATCATTTCCTTTTGAGAAGTTTGAAGACGCTTTCTTCATTGCAAGGATATTTGCATACAATTTCTCCCGCATTTGTCAGTAGCACAGGACTTCCAGATATAGTCTTCCCGTTTCTGACGTTTCTATCATAGGTCGGTGCTTGCTTGACAATGTTCTGCACATCACTCATCGGCATCTACATTGGATCGTTAGATGCAGCAGTTTTTTAGAGGGGTATGTAATCACTCCACAACAGGCTTTACTTGTTGTATACTCTCGACAGCAAACACAAAGGAACATCGAACAGCTCCGTCAGAGTTACATTAGCAAAACCTGAGTAGCCATTTTATTATCGCTTGGGCTCATCACCTTGACCTCTACGAATTCCAAATGTCGCAACCAAGACTACAAGGCATCAACATGATGTCTCTCTGAACCGCCCGTCCCCAACTCAATTTCTTCTCCACTGCTACAATTGTATATAATGGAGCTTTCCTACTTCCGCTTCCACAGAAATCGGACACTTGGCTCGAAGTTCCAGACAAAATTGTATTCTCCTCAAAACTCGGGGCACATGCCAAAAAGATGCATCTACACCAAGTGAGCCAACAGCTTCCATATCATCCAAGTACACAGCAGCTTCCGGGCTCAATAAAGAACTGCAGCACCTCGGATTTAAAACGCATGAGAAATACCATAGAAACCAAGCAGTTCGGTAGTACACAAAACCCAACTAAACCAACGGAAGCACCAACGTGTACTTGTTTGGAGATTAAAAAAACAAAAAGAGGGGGGGGGGGGGCAACTAGACAAAGAAAAAGCGAAAAAGAAGAAAGAAGAGCGAAAAAGCGAAAAGAAAGACCCACAAATGTCAGGAATCTTTACACCAAAACACAAAACCAATCAAAGTCCAAAAACATGTGTTTTCTGCACTGAAACAAAAACTTTTCGGAAACTTCTGTCTGGCCACAGGCCGCCCCTCCCTCCAAAAACGTGGACCCTAAATCCTACTCATCCAACTGTTTGCAAAATATGACTACATTCAGGACCGAATTTCCGGAAAATCGAGAAATACAGAACGACTTCTCTGCCCAATGTTCTTATAAAACAACACGAAATCCACAACCGGCGATGCTGACTCAGAACGGCGTCAAATTAGGAAAAGGAGCATGAGCAACACCTACCGTCCCCCGCCCGCAAAAGCATTCCGCACATGCTTCTTCAAACTTCTTCCTCCTCCTCCTCATCATCTCGGTAGCGACGCGGGTCTACCGGGATTAGGGTTTCCGCAATGCCCACGTCAAATGCAACGTGGCGCGACGCTACTGCCATGCTGGTATGTACCGAACCCGTGGTTGTTTTCAGAACTCGGCCGACACGTGTCGCTCAATTGGTCCATATTTCAATATCTGGTATAAAAACGTGCTGTATCTGCGTATCTCGTTCTTGTATATTAGCACGATGGCGTATGCACTGGGAATTCTTCTGTAATCTTCGAGCTCCTTCGTCCCCAAAAAGACGGCTCTCAATGTTGTGTTTGGTTCGAAAGAAAAGTAAAAGTAAAAAATGTTCGTTTTATTCGTTTTCTTTTGCTTTTACAGCCATGTGTAGAAAAAATCGCCTGTACGTTGATGAAATTATGTGCACGTGAACATGTATTGAATTTCGGTGTAATTATTCACTGAACCATGCTTCAAAAGTTTTAGTGAATCATGTTTTCACTTTTCCAAAATCGATTTTTATTTTTTTCATTTATGCTTTTGTCAAAGTTGTATTCCAAATTAAACATTTATATTCGTGTTTATATGTATACACATACACATGTTTTTGTCAAAAAAAAAAACAAGCGTGAATGAAATAATGTGGATGAAGATCTAAGTCTTTTAACGAAAATAGCTAGTTGCCTTGGGCCTTTTGTGTGTTTCGATTAAGATAGAACTATTGCACCATGACAGTCTCATTTGAAGATATTATATCCAAAAAAGAAAAGCTGCTTTCAAAAAAGTTGAAAACAATAATGGGTGTTGATTCCAACAAACTGTTTGTCAATGTATTCCCATGCATAGAACTTGTAGCAGTTAATCACTATCACTTTGTACTTTTGAAATACTGTATTATATTTGATTGCTTAAAAATCACATGATAATTGCCAATTTTTTATGGTATCAGCATATTATGTTAAGATAAAACATTAAAGAGAAAATAGAAATTAGATATTAATTGTTAAGATTCTATTTAATTTTTATCAAGAGGATTTCTTTCAGTAAGTGAAAATGTTTTTGGCTGAAAGATTTTAAAAGCATAAGCTTCTATCACAATTATTGTAAGTTCATTGGAGAATTTTAACTATTTTACTTTTATGTCTATCAAACATGTAAAAATATTAATGGACACTATTGTTAAAAAAATTTTTAATGAAAAACGGATTAAAATAATCATAGTAATACAAAAAATTATTTTTATTATGAGTATTTTCTACTAACAAAATACACATAGATTTGAGCTTTTATCCATGAATAAATGCCATTTCTGTACAAAAATAAATAAAAAAAATAAAACCATTTATCTACAAGGTTTTATAAATATTTAAGCATTTAATAATTCACAAAAAATCTGAATGAAAATCTGATGAAATAAAATAACATCAAATAAGGACCAAATTATAGATAGCAAACATGTTAATTTAAATATTTTAGAACTAGTTACAACTACAGCTATTAGACTTTTGGTTTACAAGTTTTTCTTTTTGTGTATGATTCTTCTAATGTTTGGTAGAACAAGAAGCAAAGAAAGTAAATGACTTTAAAAACATCCTTCATTTAAATTGCAATAAAACAAAATAGATTGTTAAGTGGGACAACTAAAATATATTTTAAAAATTCTATTTCAATGATTTATTAGAAACCACAAACGATAAACATTTAGGAATTTGTAGCACATGTGCAACTTATTTGAAATGGCCAAAATTATTAGACACATGCATTATAGTAGAAAGAATTGACCTATTCATTGGTTTTTAATATTATCTTAATTGTTAAAGTAAAATTTAAATAAGAATGTGTCAACAAGTCTTAAGGTTGTCCATAAGAATATTTCACAATAATCACCTATTACATTACTTTTGTTGTCTTACAAGAGACTTTTTAAATGATTATTTGATTCACAACAAAGACAAGGTCAAACTTTACATGATTGTTTCTTGTTAAATATAACAAAGACAAGAATTTTATATTTATTAGTATAATATATTATAATATAATATAAGCACTTTTTGATAAATTATTTTAGTATAATATATTATAATAAAATATAAGCACTTTTTGATAAATAAAAAAACTATTTTATTTTATATCCTTAATATTATCTATAAATTGTTTTGAATTTCTTATTTGGATAAAAGATAAAAAGGATTATAAAATCATAAGAGAATTTTCCCCTATTAAATTGTGATAAATAACTGTACAAACAAAACACTCTCTTATATCTTTAATAGACAATTAATGAATTGTTAAAGAAAAAATATGATTAAAAACACATTCTAATTTTACTTAAGAACAACTTATACAATTTTGTAAGTTTTATACAATAAAGAGATTTAAAAAACTAACCTGTTTTTTACTAGGAATTACCTTGATGTTATAAATTACATTTTAAGACATGATTTTACAAATTTATGTCAATCTTAAAAACATTTGGAGATTTATTTTATAAGATGAATACAGCCTCATAATATTAATTTCAACTATGTACTTAAGTTTGTGTTCAGAAAAACATTGACCAACTTGTAATACGTGATTTATATTTAAGAAATTTAAATTCATGTATTTATAAAAAATAATAAAACAAAGAAACAGTACAAAACTAAATAAATCAATCAGTTAATATGTAAATATAAAGGTAGAAAGTAGATCCACTTCACCAAAAAGTTGAATGTTAGTAGAATTTGTAACAGAAGTGAGACAGCATATTAAAAAATACAAAAAACCACTGATATCATTTTTTTTATTATTTAAAAATAAACTTATTAATAACAAAGCATTTTTTCTTGATAATAATATATCTCAAAAATTTTGTCCTTGAAAGTGGTGTTTTTAAATTTATTTTTTTGCATACTTTTATTGATATATGTTTATAGAAGATTAAGTGTTTAAATTTAGATAATCAACATTGTAATCAAGAAATAATAAAAATAAAATAATGGAAAACCTCATGTAATTTACAGATCAAATTATATTTATACATACACACGCAGGTAATTGTCAAAAACATGAAATTTTATTCACTTTAGTAGATTCGGCACATTTGAGAATTCTATTGACATCTACAAATGACATTACTAAATATAGATAAAAAAGAAGGAATGAAAATACTAAACTTTGATACAAATACTGAAGTGCATGTGTCAATCTGGATGGTTGAATGGTGAAGGTACAATATTGATTTAGATGTCAACTTTTTGTAATATTTATTTGAAATGCGCAAGGTCCACCATCAGGCTAAACATTATTCACGGTCTTAGGCAAGCACCCAATCCTGTCATCCTTGGCCTTGGGTAACGGTCCGGTCATTCTTTCCACGGTTACCGAAGAACCGGCAATGTGCTGAGGTCATCCGCGTGCCCCAACCACCCCAGCCGGTGACGTCATACGACGGTGCTCGGGTACTACCTTTAAACGACCCGACCGCGATCCCAACCCCAAATACGAAAAAGTAAATGAACAAGAAAGTAAAATTTGCTGCACGACCCTTCAATGTGGTGGTTCCGCCTGGTGCATTCGAAACCTCCACGGCGAATCCGGCGCGGTGAAACCCCACAACCGCGCAGGGGAGCGCACCCCGTCAGGACGGGAACGCGAAGTTCTCGAGGAAGTCAGCACGGGCATGGGGGACCGCGTCGTGGGGGACCTTGTAGGGACATGCAGGCTACCAAGCACGTGCGTGTTAACGCTCCACATTGCTTTGCTTTGCTTGCATCGTCGTCCTCGACCCCTTCCTCCCTACGACTTCCTTCGCACTTGCTTCCCCATGGTAGCCGATGAACGCTCGCCATCCCCCCCTTTCTTAAACGTCTTGCTTCCTCAGCTTCTCTTCAATATCTTGATCGGGCTCCCTTCTAAACTGAGCTATTAATTTCTCTGCGTGGGACTAATCCACAAGAGAAGACGACGAGGAAGAGCTGAAGCGGGTTTGTGTTTGTTGCCGGTTCGCAGAGAGGAGTGAGTTGATTATTTATCGAGGAGATGGTGGATTTCGGGGAGTAGTTTGAGAAGGAGGTTCTGGACAGTGAGTGGTGGTGTGAGGAGGTATTGTGTGGAGAGGTGATCGATCGGTGTGTTTGGGAGGAGAGGAGGCGTGGCGTGGTTTCGTTGCAGCGTGGGAATGAGGCGGAGGATCGGGATAGTTCAAGAAGATCAGCCGAGGTGGAGGGGTGTAGACGTTGGGAGGGTTTAGAGTACGGGGCGAGAGTCGTGGTGGTATGCGTAGTGGATTAGTGCACCAATGTTGGTATGATACGAAGGCCCGCGGCGTTTGATAGCTTTGGTAGGCTCAGCTGAGGAGTGGCGTTGGAGAGCACAGAGTTTGGTTCTATGGGAATCGAGGGTGCTACACAGCCCCAAGTGAGACCCATTCCTAGCGCTTCAGGCAGTCATCTTGCGGAGGCACCGGCCATGTCCAGGATGTCTCCCCTTATAGAAGGGGTTTGTAGTCGGGACAGCATTAACAACATGGACAGAGACACTAGTTTCTTTGCACGACCTGGTGATTGTTTTGCCCTTGCCTATTCTGATGTTGTTGTGTCTTTCATTCTCGTGGTGGTGTGCCAGCTAAAGTTGTGGTTGCTCAGCTTAGTTTAGCCTCTATCCTTAGGTTGAATCCCAATTGGTACTTGCATCAGAAAAAAGATATAGAATCTGGTTGTTCTATGCACGCTTTTTAATAGCCGCGAACAGAGAAAATCACGAGACCCGATATTAATGCCAGCTAGTCAATGAATCCGCAAATCCACAACCAATTTTCATCGTCGTTTTCTGCTCTCGAGGCACACTAATTAACTTTGATGTGTCAGGAATGCTTTGAGGTTCATCTGAGCGTCAATCCGGAGTTAGTCTATGCGGTTATTCATAAAATGAAGGCATGTACTTTTCTACAGTTTCAAACTACTACATGACTAAGTTTCTACACGTGTCTCTTTTTTGTGTTTTTTTGGTTGTGTGTAGGCCTTACTCGGTCACCATGGATGAACAAGCCTATGATAGTAAAAACACTTCCAGCCGACTCAGCTCGAAGCGAGGACAACTCTGTCATGACTGTCGACGATGCGTCTCTCAAAAAAGAGGTTATGCAGTGCAGGTTTGAAGACTCTGCGCTTTCTCAGCAGGCTCGAAAGGTAGCATCAATGAATGTCAATCACTTACGCCAACAAGCGGCTTCTCATGTCTTTGCAAGGTAATTTCTCACTTTGTTTCGAACAAGCTTATGTCTGTCTGCTGTAGGCCTGCTTTTTCTGCATAGTCCTGTTTCTGAGCGCAATGCCATTAAGCAGCAATTACGAGGTAATGAGTAAACGTTTTCTTGTTGGATGCTACAGAGCACCTGGAAGCAGCAAGCACTCGCCTACAGCACAGCTTACTATCTTTTACGCAGGCATGGTTAACGTCTTTGATGATGTACCACTCGACAAGGTGAGCTCAGTTCTTAGTTGCTGCTGCACGTAACCTTAGCTTCTAAGTTTCATATTCATGAGTGCGCATGTGAGAAGATACCAAATGTATTGTTCCTGATATTACTACAGTTGTTCTCAAACATAATGATATGATCTTATTGCAGGCTCAGGCTATTATGCTTTTAGCTGGTACAGACAGTACATGTTCTTCGAACCACATGAACTTGCCTGGTGCTTCTGTACGCCCATTTCCTACCCGAATGAGTCAGCCCTCTTCTCGGGTCGGGTCTCCCGCCCCACAAATGACCACCAGTTCTGCTGGGACTGCAGCAACGACTGGTCTAATTGGTACGCTTGTTGTTTCCCTTTCTATCACAAATTTTGTTGCGTTTTTTAGAGTGAAATCCTACTGAATGTCTTTTGAAGCTAATTATATATAGGCTTCGTGAACCTTGCACCGGTTCTGATCTGTGCTGTCCCTGTATCCTTTGCAGTTGAACTACCTCAGGCAAGGAAAGCGTCGTTGGCTCGATTTTTGGAGAAGAGAAAAGACAGGTATTCCTTTGTCTTCATAGGTCCAATCGATCGACTGTTGGTCTTGTGTATAGGCTTAAGAAACTTCTAATCTGCAAGTTATCTACAAGTAATTTGCTGAACTTTTAGTGCTTGTTATCTTCCAGGGTACGTAAAGGACCGTATACTGACTCGAGAAACGAAGAGGCTGCGAGAGATGATGAGTCAAGAAGATCAGGTCGTCAAAACTCGCCATGCCTATCGGATCCGAAGGGGAAAATACCAGCACGGTCTCTCTCCCCTCCAGCAACAAAGAACCAGGGCAATGCGCCATTTCCTGGTGGTGCATCGACAAGCGGCAGTGAACTTAACTCTCCACCGCAAACTCCACCAAGGCAAAGCATGTCGGATGACAGAATCCATGAAACGCTGGAGAAGTCCAAGGAATCTGAAACTAGGATAGAAGCCATGGTACCTTCCGGAGAGAAGTTGTCGTCCCCATCTAGAAATGGGACAGGCAGTTGGACAGAACCAATGGATAACCATTCTTCGTAACTTTTTGCCTCTGATTCTGATTAATTTTTGTAGCCTATGAATTGTTTTCAGGTCTCATAGGACAGTAGTAGCAGCAGCCTAGTCTGCCAGGGAATTATACACGTAAATAGTTGTATATACCTCTCTCAAGTTGAACCGAATTAGTAATGATGTAGCTGAGGATGGGATCGACCAGAGTCTATCGGTCAATTGAGCAGTAATTCGATAGAGTTGGAGCTGCTTAAGAACAATTTAGTGACACCTCATGGGGTACATTAGGTGGTCGTCTGGCTCCTGCGGCCTGTTCACAGGTCTTACATTTCATTTTGATACAACCTTAATTTGGTCAATTTTTTCTTCTGATGGTCACTCGGTCGTCGGTATTCAAATAGTTGTTCGAGTTGCTCTGTTTGACCATAATGGCCGAGTACAAATTCGGGACTTCAATGTGTTCCATGGTCTTTCGACTGGTTGGTAGTAGTCAAATTGAACCATACTGTAGGGAGGAGTGAAAGTGAACTCCCCGCTGTAGCTGTAACTGTAGTGTGTAATGGAACCCAAGCTAGAGTACTACACTGAGACATTACACACTTACGAATTATTGTGTTGAAGCAGATTATCTCTGTGAGATGAACTAACTTGGTTCAACCTAATACTAATTCGCCTGCTGTACAAGTGTGCATTATTTACAGCAATATTTATTACTAAAGAATCTACAGTATTTTCATTTGAAACTGGGATAATGGATGGAGGTTGAAAGCACAAACTCCTTTTTAAGGCAAACTTAATTCTTTTTGTCATTTTATTGTGGGTACTTTTCATGTTGCTCGCACACTAAGGATCATTGTGCTTTAGACCTTAACACTATAATGCACAATTTGTTTGTACTGTAAGGATTGCCTTAGTTGCTTGCTCTCTCTTATTTGTGGCTAAATGGATGTGTAATGATTCTACTTTTTTAATTGTATAAAATAATATGTTTTTTCTTTTCATGTGAATGTTATGGACCAACTTTTACTAGTTTTTGAAGCCATCAAATTTGTTGGCAGTTTATAGAATATTTTTGATGTTACGAGAATTTGAATTGAATGGCAATAGTTTTTGTAGCCATCAAATTTGTTGGCAGTTTATAGAATATTTTTGATGTTACGAGAATTTGAATTGAATGGCAATAGTTTTCTATCAATCAAAAATTGTAGACAAAGCATTAAATTCTATATATATATATATATATATTATTTTTTTTGCCACTAGCATAAGTCAAAATCATCATTGAACTTTTCCCAAAATAATTGCTTTAAATCTTAAAGAAGAGCTAATCTAAGACATGCTAATTTTCTTAGTTTTCTTTTTAAAAAAATGTTAGCAAGTTGGTATTCTTTTATTTTATAATCCTACAAAATATGCAATTTAAAATGAATTCGATGAATAAAGATTCAGTTGTTACAATGAAAGAATTCTATGCTTATAAAATGGCTTATTTAGTTTAAATTCTACTATTTAAAACCCTTAATAAATTATTCTTTGAACCAATTGGTAGTTTTTTGTCACCTTTGGTTACAAACAAATTACTTATACATAATAAATTATTATTTTTATTAAAAAAATTAATATATCTTCTAATTGAATTCTTTATATTTAAGTTTCATATCTTTTGCATAAAAATCTTTATGTTAATATCAAAATTTTAGAAGTTATTTAAGATATAGTCTATTGTTAAAATTTAAAATGAGTTGATCTTTTTGTAGTTTATAAAAGATTAAAATTTTGTAATTTAAACCTATTTTAAATTTTAATGTCCAAACGATGAAATTCTTGAAAATAATTCAATAAAATTATTTGATTGTATATAAAATTTTAACCAATTTATTATTAAAATAAAGATTATATAAAGTTATATATATATATATATATATATATATATACACACACACAACTAATTTAGCTTTTAATTTATTTTCCTTAGAGTCCAAAATTTTAAAATTATTCTTTTATCTTATATTTATTTAAGATAAATATCAATTTATTTATAGATAAAATCATGTTTTAGTTAATTTTATATTTTATAAAATTAATTGTTTAAACATCAGAATATAAGTACAAAGATAGCAAATCATTTTTTTAGATTGATACATATATATTAAAATTTAAAAGATTAATAATTAAAATACATTAAATTTTAATATGATAGATTGTATGTTTTTAGTAGATTTAAAATTTATAAAGAAATTTTATTTACAGAATAACTTTTTAAATGAAATATATCTACTTAATGTAAGATACTAAGATCTTAATCTTATGAATACTTTTAAAAAAACTTAGTCAAGATTAAATAAAACAATATTTATTATTATTATTTTTAGATTTAATTTAGTAGTTAAAAAGTATACTTTATAGCGCAGCTGAAATTTTAATTTAATATAATTTAATTTTTTTGGTTCTAAACTCATGTCTGTCTCTTAACAATTAGTAGAAAGCAAGAATTTTATAAATCTTATAGAAGCTTTTAGGTGAGTTATATTTAGAAAAAAGATAATGCAATAAATTCAATGTTTGTACTTGTTAAAATTTTTTTGAATTGTGATTCAAAGTAGTTGTGAGTCTTATTTTATTTATTATATCGTATTAATATTGTAACTATTGATTTTGATTCCAATATGCTTTTTGTATCACTAGAAACATGTGCACAAACTTCATAGCCATAGATCTTTCAATGTCTTAGATATGTCTTGCAATCCAATAATCTTTCAAATAATCTTCAAGAATTTATTGCTTAATTATGACATATATATATATAATCATTCTAACAGCTTATTGCTACAAATATTAAAAAATCCTTTTAATTATCAAATTTCTAATCATTTATAGTAAAAAAATATTATTATGTTTTATGTTATTATCTTGTTGTTAGTTATGTTTTAATATTGATTGGTTTTGAATTATATAATCAGTACAATAAAAAATTAAGTGTCTAAAAAATACATCTTATTATTTTAATTTATTTAAAAATAATAAAATATTTTAAAATATTTTTATTTTATTTTGATGTGCAAATTTAAAAATTTCTCAAGTGTAATTTTTTTTATAGATAAAAGTATATACATAAATATATTTACACTTATCAGTAAATATGTTTTAATATTACTGTGTAATATTCTTACACTTATCAGTAATATTCTTACACTTATCAGTAATATTCTTACACTTATCAGTAAATATTCTTACACTTATCAGTAAATATGACATTGTAATTTTTATCTCCCATGATTGAATTAGTATATAGTTACAAAAATCACTATGTATTAGTTTTAATAATTTAAAATTAATATATATATATATATATATATATATTTTTCTTGAATAAAAGTATGCAATATATAATAATTATTAAAAATATTTTAATTAGTTATATATTTTATAAACTAAGATTGTGTTTTAATGGAACTTAAAAGTTGCTATGAAATTTCTATTGTTAATATAATCTTGCTATGAGTTTTAAGTTCTTTCTTTTCTAATTTTTAGAATTGATGTATACTTTGTAATTTTACTTCACAGATAAAAATTATATTTTTATTACTTTTAACTTGTTCATAAATTCTCAAATACCATATTTAGTAGATCTTTATACCTAAAAGCCTACTTTAAAAAACAGTGTTTCAAAAGTCTTATTAAGGCCTCTTGCTTAGTGAAGAAAAATTCTCTTTTAAGAACCTTGGCCTTTAGATATAATATAAGATGAGAAGGGGCCATTAAATTAATCAAATAATTTTTTTAATCACAAATCTAAATACATTAGCTCATATCTTGATTCTATCAACTATAAGAAATATTAAAAAAAGGATTAATTAATTAATTAATTTTTTTTTTTGGTAGATATATCTAGTAATTTTTAACTTTGTTTCTTAAATTTTTTCTAAAAGTATTACTTGAGATGAATCCAATATAGATTCTAGGAAATAATATTATTCATGCCATGTGAAAAAAAATACAATCCACCTCTTCTTTCCCTATTAGGACTTTTGAGCTAATTTTTCTAATTATAAAGCTAATTTAATGAGGCTTCTCAATTTCAATCAATCAAAGGATTTAAGAATTATTGTCTCTCACCTTGTCTTATAAGTATAAAGATTTCCTCAATATTTGTACAATCAAGACTTCTATAATTATTAAAATATTATATTTAGGACTTAGAATAATTATATTTTTATTTTTATTTTTTATTGATGCATAATAATTATGACTTTGCCCTCTATGTTAGTTTTAACCATATTTAAAAATATGTTATCTATGTAGTTGTTTTAAAAAAAAATTGTTATATTGCATAAAAGAAATTCAAATGTCATTATTTTTTCTAATTTTTTATATGATTCTCATATAAAATATTGGATTTTTTTATCCAATAAAGTTTTAATATAATTTTTTAAAAAAAGATGTAACAATTGCAAAGAAGTTTTATTTCTTAAAAATATTATAATAGTGAAATATACAAGAAAAATATTAGAAATAATGATTTCTTAACTATATACATAAATAAGTAGTTGTTTTATATTACAAGCATTTTTTTTTGTAGACTTTCTTTCTATAACTATACTTATTTAATTTTTTTCTTAGAAATAACTTTATAACAATTTTAATTCTCTCAAATAAGTTTAGAAGTTTAAACTAAATTATAATTATATTAATATAATATAAATTATTTTCAAAATATAAATAGTAATAATAATGATAATAATAATGATAATAATAATATTTTTAATTTAAATTTCTTTTATATGTACTTTTAGAGTAGCAAAAAATATAAATATAATTGTTGCAAATGTTGTTATAAGTATTATTATTAAATATTTATTTTTTGGTATTTTTTTCTTGTATTCTATCATGATGTGTATTGAATTATAGTATGTAGCTAAAAGAGTAAAATTGATGATTACATTACTTTACTAAAAGAACATACATTAATAGAACACATGTCACTACGTTAATACCAAAAAGACTATTGTGATGTGGCTTATATTAGAGATACTTTAGCTTGTTAGAATAAAATCATTTATACTTTGGTTTTATTTGCAAGGCAATGGATGAATGTTAGAGGATAATGCTAACAATTTCAT
This sequence comes from Physcomitrellopsis africana, assembly GCA_036785485.1. Lineage (NCBI taxonomy): Eukaryota > Viridiplantae > Streptophyta > Bryopsida > Funariales > Funariaceae > Physcomitrellopsis > Physcomitrellopsis africana. The sequence continues at coordinate 309,796 of JAWRVF010000202.1, read as the reverse complement.
GGTATGCTTATAAACATTCATTGGCACAATTTTGGCCAGCATGAAAGCAAGAATATTTGAGAACTTTACATGGATATCAGATATCTGATGAAATAAGTGGATTTTATTCAACGTCATCTTTCAAGCCTTAGATAGGTACCAAGAAACATTCAGACCGGCTAAACAAACAAAGGTTATGCTGGGTTTGGAAGAAAAGGCTTACAGCCACACAATCCATATGGATATATTACTGAAATCTGTGACACCTGTAAGTATGTGATGATCTGAGTCTACAGTAACTACAGGGGTCAATATCCTTTTGCATTAAAATTTTAGAAATTGTACAAAAAGGTCATATTCTGTTCTACTCTCTATGCCGAAGTTAAGGCATAAAAGGCCGTTAACTTTCACTGGAAACAACATAACTGGTCACGCACTTGACTCCTCAATGAAATACCCACTTCAGTGAGTTTTCCTTCAAAATAATAACAAACCATAAATTAGAAAAGTGTTAAAATTCTTGCGATTCCTGTGTCGGAGGAGAACTTAATTTGAACAGCCGATCCCTGAGCACAACGTTGCAGACATCTCTGGTACTAGATCAGCAACCGACCCAAACCCACCGTAATCGGTGAAAATTCAGAATCGGTGAGGGAGTCAACATCGCATGACCACCAGGCTCACCAGCCTCTCTCTCTCTCTCCCACTTACGGTTCCGAAAGTCCGAGCACTCGATCGAATGGTCATTAATTCAAAACATTACAGCTTCTGTCGGTTGTTTCCACCCTTGAATTGTTCATCATCCTAGATCATGTTCATAAATACACACATGTGCACCCTCCTAACATCTTATTCACTGCATGAATCGAAACTAAACCCCACGTGCTACCGTTTCGGTGCCGCATTTCTCCAGTTTCTTTGCCGCAATTCCGTGGTCAGCTACTGCTGTACAGTTTCTTAGGTATCGTGTCCTTGCCAGGTTTTTCTAGCGGAACTAGTAAACAAGTTGTTGACGACTTTCAACGGATGGTTTTTGAATACCAAGGGATCATGGAAGCTACAGTGGCTTTTATCCCACTATCGCCAACTGGTGGAACTGGAGATCAGAAGCAGGTTCCAGGGGCGTCGACGACAGCAATTTACGTGTTTTTACATGACATAAAATTGGCTTGAACCTTTTTCATCAAAACGTTAAAGACAATTATGCATATAAAAGTATTAGAAATAAATGATAGAAAAAAAGAACATTCTTAAAATTTTTAAAAAGTTGAGAAGAACAATATATAAAAGAAGTGTTGTACATAAAAATATATACTAATGAACAATATGCTAGAGGTATAGAATGTAGAAATACAAAGAATTAAGACATCTTGTGAGATCTTGGTTATCTCGTCAAAATCAATGTAGAATTGAGTAGCTTTGATCTTATCAAAACTAGCTATGTTTATTATCTATTGCTTGTCTTTATTTGCTCTTTATTAAGATTAATGAATTTTGGAGCATTAAACTATAAATTTTACAAACAAATAGCAATGGTGCCACATGGTTTCTCTTATGTCAAATAAATACACATACAAAGATTTCAATCCAAAAATAATATATTAGATTTTAAAGTGTTTAATTATTGAAATTTGATTAAAATAAAATAAAAATATTATATTATATTATTTTTATTTTTCCATCTCTAGTATGATAATAACTCCCACTTCAAACATAATTACTAGAATGAGAACTACAATTTATCTCTACAATATATCTCAACATCCGTAAGTGAACAAGACATTCGGGCAAACAACAGAGTATGGGACCTGCCCAAACGGATGAACATCCATCTTCATCCTCCTCCTCCAGTACAACCTTACCACGTGTATTATCTCATCCACCCCCTTCTTATCCTGGTTCCAAAGCACTGAGCTCCAATCCCAACGTCGCAGCATAGCTCAGATCCGTTAGATCTACTGCACTGCAACGGACGACCGTCCAGATCCCCTTCTCTGATCCTTTTCTCGTCGGCGTCACGTGGTAACCTCTGGTTCTCATCCACTTTGTTCAAAGCCTCCGACGACGATGCACCACAAATCGAAATCTTCGAATGGATCAGGATCCTCGAAGGGGGCGATTTTAGGACACGTCAGTGAAGAGAAGATTTTGTTCGATTGTGACTGGAAAGGAGTAGGAGTGCGTCGGTGCCCCTTGATATTGAATAATGATGTGAAATGGACTCAGCCTGATGGGATTGGGGTGTATGCGACTGCGAAAAGCTGGTACTGTTCGTATTCGACGCATCCGAGAAAGCGTCGCTTACTCGTAGATTGGTTTTACAGTTGTGCAGCGTCGACGCATTGTGAGTGCTGGTGTTTTTCACCTTCACTTTGAGGGGAGGAGTGATGGTGGTGAAATCAGAGCCTAGCAAGGTTTGTCGCGAGATCGATGACTCGTCCTTGTGGACCTGATCAGACGCAGTCCAACCGTGATGTAATTGCCAGTGCTTCTTCGAAAAAGCGCTCGAGAATTCCACAATTCTGAACCATCACTACTCTGCAGTGCTCTGCAGGGTTCGAGTCTGGATCTTTCTGCACTGCTCTGAGGCTGGAACGGGGTCGATGAAAAGAAGGGCCGTGACGATAATACAGCACAACACTGCACGAGGGTAATATCAACACTGCGACGTCAACGATTCCTGCACCCGGCGCGACTATTCAAACCAGCCATGTCCGCCAAATAATTTGTGCCTCCAGTCAAGATACATGATCGACGGACCATGCAGATTGATTATTTCAAGCCCTAATAACTGGAAGGGATCCTATAAGATTCTGCCGCGTGGTCCGTTCCAGATGCAGCTGCGCCTCTTCGGCCTTCATTACTTATCCAACGAGGTCTATTTCACAGGCTATGTTACCTAACTTGGGGCCTGTGAAATAGACCTTCTTGCTCCGTATTACAGCTGGTCCATCCATTTAAAATGCGTTCTGAGCGTGGTTCTCGGGGTCCAATGGTTAGGTGTGGTATCAGTACAGGCTCTCATTATTCCATGACAGGATTAGTGTGCCTTGGTCATTGATTCTATTGAGAAAAAAAAAGAGAGAGTTGTTCTAGCCCTGTCTGTATTGATGTAGTTGTGTAATCCTTACATGTACATGTAGAAGGGAAGAAGATAAACAGTAGCTCCCACTAAACTCCAGCACTGTAGTTATAGTGTTCACTATTTACTATAATGAATAAGCATAAAGAGCACAGTTGCATTAAATGTTTTCAACACTCCTCCTCACTCAAAGTAATATAAAATTTGCATAGAATTATGAACTACACTTTTTTATAACCTTGTTGTTGTATTACGTGTTGTCTTGTTTGGAAATGTACTGAGCATCTGGCTGTGGAGGGTGAAGTTGTGGCTTACAAATATGCAAGAATCTTAATATGTTTCACCCATATAAGAAGAATATGATTGAATTTCAATTCAAAAGTGCTTAAAGCCAATACAAAGTGCTCAAAAATATTCTTCTTGATAACTTCAACCATACACAAAATCCAATTGTCTTGTTACTTTCACAATTAGACAACTTAGATTTTTCTTTGCAAGTCCTAATCTTAGTCAATGAGCTTCAACAAGATATAACTCTTAATTTGACTATCCACTTGATGTAAAATTTTGCATACAAATACCATTATAAGTCTTTTACATGCTCAAAAAATTTCAATCTAGTCTAATAGATCTTTAGATATTGCAAAATCCTAAACAATCCTAAACTACCAACTTTTGATATCTTCTTGTACTAAAGATTGAATACCCCCTAAGTGCACTATTAGATTATTATAAATTTTTATTTAGTCTTAGCACATTCAATTATCCATACATTGTCAAACTTTCAATTGTAGATGTTACACCAATTGCACAAAATAGTCAAGAGTGCTAATTCTAACTTTATTGTATAAAATTCCAATCACCAATATAAATCCTAACTTTAGACAACAATTGCAAAGTCTTCCCAAATCCTATAGAAACAACTCTTATGCCTTCAGAACGAGCTAGAAGCTAGATTTTAAATTCTAATAGTTAATCTTCAAATGAGTTGATATCTTATCCTTAGTAGCTATTTTTATGGCTAGAGGTTTGATTTTGACTTTGTTCCGTAAACGATTGATCCTCGGATATTAATCCAATCTATATTAAGGATTTTAAAGCTTGACTCTATCCTCAACTTAGTCTTAATATCAACCATATCAATTATTTATTTCTTTTATCCTACTTTTATCAATTTATGGCTTTTTAAAAGTAATGAAAGAGTTTCTATAACCTAAAAGGAAAAATTAATAACTAATTTTTATCTATTAGCTATTAAAACAAAAAAAAAAAATCTAAGGAACTTTCATAAAATCTTTTTTAAGTATCTTCAGTTCCTATTGAATCAAGATAATTGAACATTAAGTAAAAAATCAATCTTCATATTTTTACCACATAAATATGTTATAATATGACATTGCAAGATTTACAAGTGCTGTCTCATTAAAATCTTATCTAGGAAAACTTCATTGTAATTGAAGACATAACTATAGATGAAAAAAAAAGAGTACAATGTCTTTTTCTATCCATACCCATGGTAAATATCTAATAGATAAAAAAAAATCTATCGAGTGGATGAAAAATATTTGTTCAATTATTTTGAATAATCTCTTCTTTAATATATCTATTGGCTCTCTTTCTCAAAAAAAGCAAGTTGTTACATACTAATGCCGTAGACAAGGCAACGATAGATGTATAATGGAAGAGCCTTGATGAAGAAATCAAGAAGGTTATCTACAGATCTTATTTTTTTAATTTCAAGTATTCATTTAGTTATCAAGTCATAGCTGTAATTAAAATATTTTGGATCTATATGCTTTATCTTATCACCTTTAATAAAACTAATTTGTATCTCTGCAACATAAGCGCTATTGACTTTATATAAGACAATTAGAAAATTATCATGCAAAAATCCACGAGATATTTAGATAAGCTTCTTAACTGATTATAATTAGATGTATTTTTTAGATGCTTTATATAAGGCATTAATTTTTGCATGGTTTGATGATATAGTTATAATCTGTTCGACTGATTTTTAGGAGATTGTAGCTCTATACCATAAGAAAATATATCTTGATTGAAACTTAGCTGTTGTAGAATCAAATTTATAGCCAGCATCAACATATCCAACCAATTTAAAATGTGTAGATTTTGAATAATATAATTTCATGTCTTCAGTGCTTTTTATGAAATTTAAAAGGTACTTAATATCATTTTAATATTGCAATATTAGATGTACATTGTGTCTTGCAAGAATATTAATTATAAATGCAATGTCTGATCTTATAGATGTGACAAAGTATAAAAGTGCTCCAATCGCCGCAAGGTATGGATGTTGTTCACCAAGTGGTTCCTCCTTCTCCTTGGAAGAGCAATAGGGATCATCTCCATCAAAGCCATGACCAACCATTGATATTGAAAGTGGATAGGTATCAATCATATTGAATCTCCACAAGATTTTTTTAATATAAGTTAATTGATAAAAAAAAATGCTACTATCTTTTAAATATATAATCTAAAGACTAATACAAAAAAATATTTTTTTTAATATTTTTATATCAAATTTACAAATAAAGAGGTTAGTAGCTGCAACTCATATAGATTTAGTATCCACAAGGTTAAGGTCATCAATATATATTACAATGATCACAAATCCACTTTTGTCATGTTTAATAAAAAGATAAGAGATCAATAAATTACTTACAAAATTATTTGCAATCAAATAGTCTTATAAGCGTTGATACTACATGTATCTAGATTGTTTTAGACCATACAAGGCCCTTTGTAATTTGGCACCATGGTGTCATCTTAGAACAAAGATATGTAAGTTTTTTGCATCTATTACAAGTGATACTTGCATATAAATATCTATATCAAAAGAACTATATAGATAAGCAGTTACTACATCCATGAGACACATCTTAAGATTAATATGTATTATAATTTCAATAATATATTGAAAAGTGATTGAATCTATAATTGGAAAATATATAGATTCATAATCAATCTCAAATCATTAAGTAAAGTCTTGTGCAATAAGACAAGGTTTGTAGTAGATTATGTGATCTTGAGCATCATACTTACATATCTATATTATCTTATATCTTAAAAGACGAGAAGTAAGAGTGTCCACAATTGAACCAAAAACTTTTTTCTTGTACAAACAGGTATATTTTATCTTGATGGTAGCTTTCTATTTTAACTAGTCAGAGCAATACATCACTTCTTTGACAGTTCTAAGTTTGGGATCCTTTTTCTTACAAGAAAGAGCTTCTGCAATCATATAGGCAAAATTTTCATCTATAGTAGTAGATTATTTGACTCAAATATCATTTATATTAGTGTACTGATAGTTTTAATGATGCACTACAAATTACCAAAGTTCCTATCAATGAGACTCAAAATGTATATGCTTGTGTTGTAGTGCCTCAAATTGCCACACCAACAATGAAAAGGACTTGTGGACTAAATAAAACACCACGTCAAAAAAATTGCTTGGTTTACAATTTGCTTCAAATATAAAATCTTGATAATGTTGATTTCAGCTAGAGATGTTTTAGAATCAAGATTCATTGTAAATATTTTTGACACTTTAAATATAAGTACTGCAATACTTTATTGATCAACAATTCATCAGGTATTTGATTATGGAAGGTGAAGTTATGGTTTATAAGTATGTAAAAAATCCTAATAGGTTTCATCCATATAAAAAGAATATGATTGAATTTCAATTCAAAAGTATTTTAAGTCAATACAAAGTACTCAAAAACACTCTTTTTCATAACCTCAACCATACACAAACTCCAATTGCCTTGTTACTTTTACAATTAGGCAACTTTGATTTTTCTTTGCAAGCCCTAATCCTAATCAATGAGCTTTAGCAAGCTATAACTCTTAATTTGACTATCTACTTGATGTGAATTTTTTTTTAAAAATATCACTATAAGTCTTTTATATGCTCAAAAACTTTTAGCCAAATCCAACTTATTGATTGTAAAAAAACATCCAAAAACCGCACTAACGTCATTCAGCCACCTACTTGAAAGTTGATGCAAAAGTTCTAGTAGTGATTTTTCCTTTTTTAGCTATTAATTTCAATTTAAAATTAGTATATAGCTTGATCTCTAAGTCTTCTAATACTATGCTAAATTTCACCTTATTTTGACTAAAAGAACTTTACATATGGCAAAAATCCAAAATAATGCCAAATTGCAAACTTCTAGTACATCTTTGCATTATTAAATTATTACAAAATTTCATGCACTTATAGCACATCTAATCAACCACATATTTTCAAATTTTCAATTATAGGTGTTATATCAACCGCATACACTAGCTAAGAGTGCTAGTCCTAATTTTATTGCATAAAATCCAAATCTCCAATACAAACCTTGACTTTGAACAACAATTGCAAAGTTATTCCAAAACCTACCAAAATAAATCTTATGCCTTTGAAAGAAGCTTGAAGCTAGCTTTTAAATTCTAAGTGCCAATCTCCATATTATCTAATGTTTTGCACTTGGTGGCTATTTTTGTGGCTAGAGGTCTAATTTCGACCTTGTCTCATAAATGATTGACCTTTGGATATCAATTCAACCTATCTTAGGGATTTTTAAGTCCAATCCTATCTTTAATTTAATCCTAGTATCAACTATATCAATTACTTTATCTCTTCTATTCTACTTTTATTAATTTATGGCTTTTTTAAGATAATAAAAGAATTTCTACAACCTAGAAGGAAAAATTAATAACTAACTCTTATCTATTAGCTATTAAAATAAGAAAATAATCTAAGAGGCTTTCATAAAATCTTTCTTAAATATCTTGAGTTCTTATTGAATCAAGATGATTTAAATATTAATTAAAAAATCATTCTTATTTATATTTTTATCATATAAACATATTATAATATGACAATAGATTAATATTGTAGTATGTAAAACCGCATGGCTCCATATAAATATAAGTAAATTTGCCTAAAGAAGAAGTAATCAAGTAATGAATTGAATACACTTAATAAATAACTCCGCAAGTCCATTTTGTGTATGTTTATATGGAATATAGTATATCAATTTAATCTTTGTTGCAATGCAATAATCTTCAAAGGATTTTGATCCAAATTCCTTAGCATTATCCATGCACAATGTCTTGATAGGATAATTAAGGAAATTCGCTTAAAAACAAATAACCATAGAGAGAAGGTTATCAAATACCATGTTTCACATTGATAGTATTAAAACATGTGATTGTTTACTTGATGCATCAACAAGGATTAGAAAATAACAAAATGGACTATAAAGTGGATTAATAGGACCACAAATATCTCCATATAGCTGCTCAAGTATTGGTGGTAATTCTTGGAGGAGTTTCTAAATAGAAGGTTTGGCAATCATTTTGTCTTATACACATATCTAATATAACTCCATAGAATTTATATTTGCAGGTCTTAAATTATGTCTAATTAATTATAGAATTATTTTCTTGAATAATATAGAACCTAGATGTTCCAATTATCTATGCAAGAGAAAAACACAATTTTTGTTGATAGACAATACAAAAAAAATATAATTGGAGGCCAGATTGCAATTGGATATAAGCCACTTAATGCAACAAAGGTTTTTTCAATAATTTTATTATTCTTCTCAAAAACCAAAGCCTCTTCTTTATCTAAAATAGTGGTTAAGAAATGAAAACTATTAGTATATAAATCTCAATAGCTGATCAAATTTTGAGGTACAAAGGGATCAAATATTACATATTTACATTTAATAGTGAAGCCCTTAAGTAATATTAACATTGTTGGTCCTTCCTGAAATCAAAATATATTTTATTCAACTATAGTGATTTAATTTTTAGTTTGCCAAGTTGAAAATTCATTGGTAGTAAAAAACCTCTTATCCTACGGGATAATATGCATTGTTGCAAAGTCTATGAGTGCATAATGAGACTTATCAATATAGGTTTTTGCAGTCATATAAGCCTCCAGATCATCATTTCTAAATGGATTTATAGACACATCTATATTATGAACTTCACAAGTTGTAACGTGGAGTTTCTTATTTTCTTGAAACATCTTAACAAAATATTTAGAAGTCTAACATGCATACACTAGATGTCTAAATATAATATATTTATAATAAAAAAATATCTTTGATTAGCGTCTATGACTATGATGATTGATTGGATGCTTATTCTTTCCTTGTAGATGATGATGGTCATGACTATGACCGCCTTGGTACTTATAAACACCTTTTTCAAGCTTTTGTAATCTACCTTTAGATTGTGATGTATTGAATGCATAATATTTTAGAACTATAGTTCCAAGAGAACGAGCTTCTATATTATGTAAGAAGAGTTCATTTTATTTTTTTACAAGAAGCAAATGAGCCATGAGTTCAAAGTGGCTCTCAAATTTCATGTTCTAATAATATTGTGCAAGTATAATAGATGTTGGAAAAAAAATAGAAAGGATTTTTTCAATCATTTTCTCTTCATAATGACTTATCCACACAATTGCAATTATGAGACAATGTGGTACATCTCATTATTAAAAACACTTAAAATTGGAAAATCCAATATTCATAAGTGCATCCAATTATGACAGGCTAGTAGAAAAAAAATAGTCTTCTAATAGTCAAATCTAGATCTCAGCTTTTTCCAAAGTTTAGCAAGATCTTCCAGTTTCAAGTATTAGTATTAGAAAGCAAAAGCAAGATGAGAGCAAAGAAGAAATAATGCTTTCCAATAAATAGAAATAAAAATTAAAGCATTTATAATAAAAAATTCTTCAAATGGAATTACATCAAAAAAACTACTCCGCAAATAAGTTAGCCCTTACCGTTCTCACCTACAAGAGATAGTTACTTCCATTAACAGCCAATGGTAGAAAAAGAAGAGCTTGAAGGCATAGAGGTTCATTAGTTGTAAGAATTAAAGAAATCTATATGGAAGTAATCACAATAGAAGTAATAAATGATTTAAAAGTATTTATTTTTAATGGATATATAATAAAAAGATAGTTATAATTAAAATCAAAGAAAAATAAAGTAAAAAGTATAATAAAATTTAAAAATTATAAAAAAATAAAAAAAATGATAAGATAGAAATTATTTAAGATTAAAAGGCTGAGGAATTAATAACAGAATATATATATATATATATATATATATATATATATATAATTAAGAAAAAATAATAACACATTCAAAATTAAAAAATATATTATAAAAATAAAAAAAAATAAAAAAAATAAGAACTAAGGTTAGAAGTTATAAGATCATGATTTAGATAAGGTGGTAATAGACATCAAAGTATTGATGTATTAAATTTATACCACAAAAATAATGTTGAAGACAAAATCACAAAATAAAAAAATTATGAATGATATTTCCAAGTTGAGGTAGAAGAAAGGGAGCAAATCTAAACTAGAAACAGAGGAGTACAAGTCCAAAATAAAATTAAAAAAACTTTAAGAAAAAAAAAAAAAAACAAAGAAAATTTAAAATTTTATATAAAAGATTTGTATTTAGATTCAATTAGCAGTTATGGCAATTGCCACTACAATGCACTCTATATCATTGGCTAAGTAGAATGTGTTTAAACTTATCAATTTAATATATTGCAAGGTGGATAATAACTATGCTCATATTATTAGGGATGCAAGATAGCGAGTTAACAAAGAAACAAGGAGAAGATTCAAAATTAGAATAATTTCAAGAACAAAGAATTAGATGGATAAGAATAAGAATAAGAATTAGATCAAGAACATAAAATTAGATTGATATCAAGAACAAGGCAACACTTTCGATTACTTCAAGACTTGTGTTGGCAAGACTGAGGTGCTCCTCGGTCTTACCTCTTATTTATACTACAAGGCCTATGTCCTATTGGACCTCCTAAGAATATCTTAGAAGATTTTAGAAGCATGAGGAAGATTTTGAAAGACTCTAAAAAGTCTAGGAGAGGTTCTGGAGGTTGAAGAAGATTTTAGAGGATTCTCAAAGACTATAGAAGATTTTTAGAAGACTAAAGAAGATTCTAAAAGATTTTAGAAGATTTTAAAAAGCTACAGAAGGTTTTAAAAGACTACGGAAAGATGTAGAAGGTAGTAACTTAAAATATGTCTGTAACATCACCTTCCATTTTAGCAATGAGTTTTACAAGGAGCCGAAGCAATTTGATGATCAAATCACATATGTAAGAAATCTAAAATTTATTAGAGTAGAGAAGCAACATATTCCATCTTATGTTCGTTGGTTATCGGTTCAACAAGATCCTTGAGATGGCATCGATGACCTCCAGATATAACCTCTATTAAAACAATGTCCCATCCAAGAATTTCTTCTTCATTGTGACCTTCAAAACATCCCTTGAACATAATTTCTGGTCGACCTGAAATCATCCTTCTAACTTCAAAGAATATTACCAAAGCTCAAGCATTTGAATCAAGATTATTGTGATGAGGTTGTATCTCCAAAGACTCCAAAAGTGGCCTTACTCAACATTAAAATACTTGTTCTTTACCTTGTCTATATTCTTCAAACCCAGCAGATTGTGAAAGATGCAATGGTTCTTCAGGCGCTTGTATGGCAGAAAAGTCTTCTGACTCTTGTTCTTGCAATTCCCTTAAAACGCAAAGATTTGATATGATAACTAATAAGCTTCTAATAGGATCTATTCTATCTTAAAAAAATTACAAATGCAGGTCTTGGCGTGGCTCTCTTCTTTTTATATTTGTCTTTTATTATTGATAGAAAGCATCATTTAAAAGCTAAGAGGTGTTGCTCTCTACAAAATCTTGAATGGCAATTGAATTTAGGTTTTTTAGGATATCGTTGATAGAATTTGTAAACTTTTTGAGGTGCATTCTTGAGATTATCTAAAGATTCCCATGTCCTTTCACTAACTCCATAGCCCTTCCAATAGATGAAATATTCTAATTGTCTATGTCTTATACGCAAATCTAATATTTCATCCATTTTGTATTCAAGTTCTTGATTGACTTCAACTGGAATTGGTGGTGAAAAAATTCTTCCAATAATATTTGATTTGTAATAGGTTTTTAAAAGCGAGACATGAAAGACTAGATGAATGCGTATGCCACTTTGTAGTTCAAGACAAAAATTTATTGGATTTACTTGGTATAAAATTATAAAAGGTCTAAGTCTTTGATAGTCTAATTTCCGTGATGGTTGATTCATTTGTATATTTTGCCAAAGTAGCCAAACACAATCTCCTATCTTAAACTTTGATTGGTTCTTGCAATGAATGTCTGCATAGTCTTTATATTGATCTTGCGCCATTTACAATTGGAATTTTAGTTCTTCATGGATGGCTTTTAAGTAGATAGCTTGATTTTCTATAGTAGGACTTTCCACATCTTCAATTTGGAATGGATTTGATCTCAGGTGGTATCCATAGTTTGAAAAGAATGGAGTTTGTTTTATTGAAGAATATTTGGAGTTATTGTATGCAAACTCAGCCAAGGGTAGAAGGTCTGTCCAATCATCTTGTTGATAATTTATACTGCAACAAAGATATTGTTCCAAGATCTCATTCACTTGTTCTGTTTGATCGTCAGTTTGAGGATGATAAGCTGATGAGAGGTTGATCTTGACCTTCAAAAATTGAAATAGTCCTCTCCAAAAATTTGATACAAATTGTGGTCTTTGATCTGAATTAATATCATTTAAAAGGCCATGTATTCGATAAATATTATCAATAAAAAGCTTGGCTCTTTCCTTTCTAAAAATAATCTTGTTGTATAGAATAAAATATGCCATCTTGATAAGAAGGTCTACCACCACAAAGATTGAGTCTTTTCTATTCAAAATTAGGAGGTCTGTAATGAAGTCTATAGATAATGATTGTAATGGGTCTTTAGGAATTGGGAGGGATTGAAGAAGTCTATATGGTTGGTGTCTTGGGATCTTTGCTCGGGCACAAATTTTACATGATTAGATAAATTCTTTCACCAATTTCCACATTTGAGGCCACCAATAGTCTTTTGATATTAATTCCAAGGTCTTATTGAAGCCAAAATGTCTAGCTATTTGAAGGTTATGTTGTGCTTGAAGAATTTGAAGTCTTGTAGGGCCTAGATGAACATATAAGAGATCCTTGAAATATAACAATCCATCTTCAAATTTGAAATTGTTGTTTTCTTCTACATCTGTATTTTTTAGATATTACCAAATATTTTCTATAAATAAATCAATCTTCATTGCTTTTTGGATTTTTATCTTGAGAGTTATATTTGTATGGATAGATATCATCAATGTCTTCAAGTATAAATTAGATGGCTTTAATATGACTGATTTTTGTTGGTCCAATACAATGTCTCTTATTCTTGGCGCAAAATATAATTGTTGAGAAAGGACATCTGATTTCCCTTGAAATTTTTTCGGACGATACATAATCACAAAGTTGAATTGAAATAATGATATGCTCCATCATGCTTCTCAGCAATTCAAAATTTGAGCACTCATACAATATTCTAAATTTTTGTGGTCAGTATATATCATAATCTTGTGTTGAGCCCCCTCTAGGAAATCGCTCCACTCTTCAAAAGCATCAACAATTGCCAATAGTTCTTTGTTATGGATCTCATAATTAATCTCTGTAGCTGAAAATTTTTGAGAGCAGAATGTTATTGGATGTAGTTGACCATCATCACTAGTTTGAAAGAGTACGGATCCAAGTGCAAAATTTGAGGCATGTATTTCCAAAATGAATGATTTTGCTGGATCTGTGTGGATAAGTATAGAGGATGAAGTGAAAGATTCTTTTAGCTTCTTGAATGCTTCTTCAGCCTTGTTATTCCAAATAAATTTGTCCTTGCCTGTGAGTCACATTAATAGAGCCACAATCTTGGAATAATCTTTGATGAAGATTCTATAAAAATTTATAAATCCCAAAAAATATTATACATCTTTGATTGATGATAATTATTTCTACTCTATAACAGCTTGCATCTTCTTTGGATCCATAGAAATTCCATTTTTAAAAGCAATATATTTTAAAAACTTGACTGATGGTTGATGGAAAGAGCACTTCTCCAATTTGGCGTACAATTCATTTTCTCGTAATTTCTCCAATACCTTACGTATATGATGTTCATGTTCTTGTTCGTTCTTAGAGAAGATCAAGATATCATCCAAATAGATGACTACAAAATCATCTAAGTATTCTTATAAGATATCATTCATCATATGCTGAAAGACTGTAGGTGCATTTGTAAGTCCAAAAGACATAACATTGTACTCGAAATGTCTATACCTTGTACAAAATATTGCCTTCTATTGATCTCCTTCTTTAATCTTCACTAGGTTGTAGGCGCCTTTCAAATCAATCTTCGTAAAGATCTTTGCTTGTCCTAATTCATCTAATAATCCTGAGATTAATGATAAGCATAGCAATTTTTAATAGTTACCTTACTTAGATCTTGATAATCAACACACATATGTAAAGAACCATCCTTCTTCTTCATAAATAAGATAGGAGCTCCCGTAGGTGATTTTGAATGTCTAATAAAATTTTTGGCTAGATTTTCATCAATATATTTTCACAAGGTTGTGAGCTCCATTTGTGACAGATTGTAAATTAGACCAAATGGAGATTGAGCTCCATCTTATAATTCAATTGCACAATCATAAAGATGGTGTTCTAATAATATGTCTGCTTTTTTTTTTTTCAAATACATCTTCAAGGTCGTGATATTGACTAGGAATATCATGCTTTGATTGTTTCATTGGATCTTTCATTGGGATAGCATACAATGCAAATATAGCCCCTTTCTTTACTGCTTGTATGAATGCTTTACCTCTAAGGAATTCAACAAGTGTAGGATGGATCTTCTTTATAAGTATATAGATGACTTCAACAAGTGTAGGATGGATTTTCTTTATAAGTATTAGATTGTGCTTGGTTGCAAAATCTTTATCCATAAAGCATGCTAAGGCTTTAATATCTAAAAAGACTTTAGCAGAAATCTCTTGTTTTAGGATTTTTATATATACATGAAGTATAAAACAAGATGTTAGGCCTGGAGGTAGGAAGAGACCATTTTTTGGTGCTTTAAATTTGGGGGTGTCCAAGTGCAAGGTCTCTATTGTGGCTAGATGTCTTTGTTTTCCAACCTTTTTAATTCAGCTATTATACCTCGTGCCTTGAATTCTCTAGACTTGTTTGGATAATTTGCTACCTTATGATTGAATCTTTCACAATATAGAGATAGATTCTTTTGCCGATGTCTAGTCTTTTTTGTTGGTATTAATGGCTTGAATTGAGTCGCATCAATCTGTATAGGTTCAGAATATGTTAATGGTTTCTCTGATATCCTTGAAGATGTAGCAGTTGTATCTTGATAGGTATTGTTAAAAATTGATCACTTCTTTTGTTGTAATTCAAATAGGCAATTGTCACAAGTAATGGCTTGAGCTATGAGTTTCTCTAAGCTTTCAACTCTTGGTATTATCATCAATAAATTCTTTATATCGTCTTTTAGGCCATAATAAAATCGAGTTATAAAGGCCTTATCATTCCAATTGAAATCATAAGTAAGTTATTGAAATTTTGCGATATAAATCGCAGCTGAACGTTGTCTTTATTGTAGATTTTGAATCTTCTTTTCTGTCATCCTTTCTCGATCACTGTCTCCAAATGCAACAGTACATCTTTTTATAAAAGACTCCAAATTATATAGGATCAAAGAATTCTTTACCAACAATGGAACAAATCATAATCGAGTACTTTTTGATAAAAAGATGTCTACAAAAGCAACTTGAATGAACCCATGTAAGTAACAAGAAAGATATAGTCGTAAGTAAAGTAGTACTTATTGTACAAATCCTCGGAAGTTGGATCTTATTCCATCAAATTTGTCAAACATACTAGCTTTTGGCTCTTTTATGACAATCCTTGGAGCTTTTAGAGCAGTTATGTATATAGCTTGTCTACCGCCTGCTTCCCTCAATCGAATAATCTCTTATTGTAAATTATGAATCTCTCACTTAGCTTCTTTGGATACTTGTTCCATTTGCGATTCTTTTTTTGGATTGCAAAGAAATGCTATTTCTTCTTGTATAGTATCCAAAAGAACTCAAAGATCTACAAGAATTGTCACTCTATTCTTTGTTTGTGAGGATGCACCTCTATTAACTTGATCTATTTTTATATTGATAAAGAAAAAATTGATAAGTCATTAGTGTAGTATTTTCTATATTAAAAGAAATACTCTTAAACAATTAATTTAAAAGAGGGTAATCCGCAACTTCTAAAATACAGTGATATATCTTAGAAAAGAGATAATCCATTCATTTTGAAGAAAAATCAACTGCAACAAGTAAGCATATCAGTCTAGAAGGGAGTAGTCCATACTCCTCTAGAATGCAATAGTATCTTAAAGAGGGATAATCCACTCTCTATCAAGAGAACAAAGCTCTGATATGATTATGTAAGCAGTCTTGTCAAATTGTCAGGGATGCAAGATAGCAAGTTAGCAAAGAAACAAGGAAAAGATTTAGAACTAGAATAATTTCAAGAAAAAAGAACTGGATGGATAAGAACAAGAACTACATTAAGAATAAGAAATTAGATTGATATCCAGAACAAGGCAACATTTTGGATTACTCCAAGACTTGTGTTGGTAAGATTGAGGTGTTCCTTGATCTTGCCTCTTATTTATAGTACAAGGCCTATGTCTTATTGGACTTCCTAAGAATATATTAGAAGATTTTAGAAGCATGAGATAGATTTTGGAAGACTCTAAAAAGTCTACGGGAGGTTTTGGAAGGTTGAAGAAGATTCTAAAGAGTTCTCAAAGATTACAGAAGATTCTTGAAAGACTAATGAAGGTTCTAGAAGGTTTTAAAAGATTCTAGAAGGTTTTAAAAAGCTACGGAAGGTTCTAAAAAACTATGAAAAGATCTAAAAGGTAATAACTTAAAATATGTCAATGACACATATTATGATGTATTGGATTGTGAGGAAGTCTGTTGGTAGCGACAATGTTTGGTATCGAGTTGACTAATCTAAGTTCTTGGGCCTTTCTCTAGCATAGTTCTATCATACCTGATCGGTGAGTTCATTGGAAACTATGGATGGGACACCATCATACTATCATTATCAATTTTGAAGCTTGTTGTTGTTGTTCTTGATTAGTTGTAGTTCAAAGTCTATTCAAGGCATATTAATATTGGACAATGTAGTGGTCATAAGCTTAGAGCAGCTTAGTTGGGATTTTTGAACCGTATAGATAGACTCTAGGTTGTAAAAATTATATCTACTAATATTATTTTAGAAATGATATAATACTACAAAATGGCCAAAAATAATATTATATTATATGATATCTTATTTGAAAATACACTGGACACTTAGTTGTACAAGATAAAGTTATATTTTGTAAGTATCTAGGAAATTCTAATATATTTCAATCATCTAAATACAAATAATTCAAATTTTGATACAACAAGATTACAACAAATATAAAGTATTTAAAAACATTCTTTTTAGTAACCTCTAATAAATAAAAATCTAATTTTCTTTAATACTTTCACCTCTTTATACCATTCAATTTGGCTTTCAAATCCTAATTCTAAACAATAAGCTTCAATAAGCTGTAATTTTTAATCTAACAATCCATTTAGTGTAAAAATTTGCTCAATAATGTTATTATAAATCTTCTATATGCTTAAGATATTTCAATCCAATTTAACTTACAAATTGTGAAAAAATACCATAAATTTTCATTGCTATTCCTTAGCTGCTACATTGAATGTTAATGATGAATTTCAAATAGTGATTTCTCCTTCTCCAATTATTAACTTCTATTCAAAATTTGTGTGCAGCTTGGCTTTAAAATCTTCTAAGACCATGCCAAATTTCACCTTGTTCTAATTAGTAGATCTTTGTATATTATATAAATCCTAAACAATCTCAAACTCCTAAATTTCCGATACCTTTTTGTACTAATGAGTGAATGTCTCTCAATTGCATTATTAGATTAATATAAATTTTTATGCACATTTAGTACATCCATTCAACTAAATATTGGCAAATTTTGAACTATAGATATTATATCAATTGCACGAACTAATTGAGAGTATTAGTCCTAATTATATTGTATAAATTCAAAGTTATCAATACAAACTTTGACTTTGAACAATGATTGCAAAGTCATTTCAAAATCTATAAAAATAAGCCTTAAGTTTTTGGAATAAGCTTGAAGCTAGCCCTTTGATTCAACTTGCTGATCTCTAAAAGCCTATTTATCCTATATCTAGCTGCCATTTGAATATCTCAAGATCAAAAATTAACCTTGTCCTACAAACAATTCTTATCTAGATATCAATCCTACTTTTTTTACAAATCTACTTGCATAACTTTACACTTAATTTTCTCTAGAATCAATTATATCAAATTTTTACCTATTTAATTATATTTAGATTAAATTCTAGCCTTACAAAGGATATAAAAGTAATCTAATAATAAATCTCAACCTAGAAACTAAAATGATATCCAATTTTAAGGAATTTGCTAATAAAATATATAAAATAAAATTAAGAGGCTTTCATAAAAATCTTTTTGAAATATTTTTAATATTTATCAATCTAAGATGAAAGAGTAATAATCCAAAAGTCAATTAAATTGATATTTTCATCATATAGCCATATTACAATATAACATCCATCTCCCTTGAATTTATATATCTTTCGGTGTCAGCATAGAAAGAATTTGCTTCTAAAAAGCATTGGGCTTCTAGCTATCATTAATTTTTCAATCAAGTGTCAAGATAAATAAAAATTCCAAATTTAAATAAAATTTTTCTTAAAAATAATAATTACATCAAGTATACAGGCCTCAAATACTCTAGAATCTCCAAAATGTAGCAAAATATATTAAGTCCTTTATTAATCTTAAGGAAGATTTTTTTTGAATTTTAACACTGCATATCTTCAAATTGGACTATTCACAAGTACTCAGATTTTAAAAAAAGTACTAATATACTCTTAATAACTACCACAACAAATTTTAACTATGAATTTGTTGCCAATCTTTAAATATTGCCAAAATCCTAATAGCAGCTTCAAATCCTTGTTTACAAATATCTGCATGCTAAATTTTTCATATCTCACAAATTAAATATCCAAATACTATAAAAATTAGTACGTAGCTTTTCAACATAATTATTCATTTTTTTAAAAAAATTTAGATAAAAATACATTTGAAAGCTCAAGATATGGCAGAAATTGTTACTATCAATGAAATGGTCTACTTATTGCCTTGGATAAGAATCTATTGTCTTTAACTTCTAATATCTTCTTCTTTTAAATTCTAAATTTAATAGTTCTTCTATGGAAAATATAGTTCTTGAAATCACCTCTCTAATTGTATCTCTTAATTTCCAAAAGCTTCCATACAGTTCTTCATATCTTCAAAAGAATAATAATATATTCTAAATCTATATTTTAACTTCAAACGACTATATCTTTTTTATTCCAATTCCAAATTTTTTATTTTTTGTATATAAATTGTCATCCAAAATCTAAACTTTACAACCCTTACTTTGTCTTTTTCAAATGCCCTCTTCAAAGTTGCCCAAATCCTCAAAATTCTGTAGATAACTTATTAAAAGTCCATTAGGTATGAAAACTGATTAATAGGAATGAAGTCTAATCAATGGATGAAATACTCCATCCCTTGCCTTCATCCCTCCATCTCTTACCTTCATCCTTCCATTCCTTGCTTTTATATTTCAAAATGAGCTTCTTAGTAGCTTAGATTTCAACCTTTTAGGCTCTAAATCTCCTTTTAAAGCTTTATACTAAACATCTAGGTCTCATATAATTTAAATGTTATAATCAAATTAGAAAAAAACAAATCAAAATATAAAAAATTATATCAATTCTTTTGAATTATTTTATAAATTATTCTAATATATACCAAAATTTATAAATATATTATATATTTTGATTAATTTTAATATTCTATTAATAATTATAACATGACATCTACCTCCTCCAAATCTGCATATCCTTTAGTATTTGCTACTTATAATTCTTCCTCATCACTTTTTAATTATTATAATTTACTTGTATACTCATCAATTTCTTATTCTTAGTCCAAATATTGATGTAAAAGTATTTCAAGATCTTTTGCTTTGAATCATCTATCTCTTCTCTTGAAAGCTTTTACCTTTTTTTTAGCCACTTAATTTTTGATAATAATTCCATCTAACTTTCGTAAAAAATACATGGCATTATCATAGACTTTGAATATTATATATGATTCAAATCATTTCTTTACAAACTTCTTTGTACTACTATGTTGATACTCTAAGCTACTATCATAAATCAAAATCCAATTTCCAACCCAAATAGACTTGGACCTTAGTCTATGACTCATATAAAATCTTTTTTTATTTTTCAATCTTGCGCTTTTAACCTTTTAACTGTATTTGTAAATCCTTAGATAATCTTCTCAATTGTTGGATGCGGAGCTCTAATATTCTCTTTCTGTTAATATCATCTTCCTAAGATGAAAAAAATCTATATATAATGGATTGTTTCAATTGGCATTATAAACTTCTGTCCTAATATTAATTTCATGGATATATAACTATTGATATTATTATGAGTAGCCCTATCAACCCATAAAGCAAATGAAAGTAATTTAGGCCACTGAATTAGCCTATTCTTCTATGTCTTAATCAATATATGAATGATAAGAGGATGACCCCTTTCACTCTTGTCATTAGCTTCAGCGTTATAAGAAATAGTCAATTTCAGTTGAATTCCATACCTATCAAAGAATTTCCATGCTTCAATAATATCTAATTTTTTCCTATCAACTTTCATCCTTTTGATGCTTCCATATAATCTAAAGATTTATGCTAGAATAAATTTGCATATTGCTTCAATGGTCTTAGTCCTTAAGGTATTTTCTTCAATATAATTTATTAGCTCCTCTTTTGCCAATACCAAGTATTTTATGCCTTAAATTTCTAATAATATAGCTATCAAATCAATTATCCATTAAAAAAGTATAATAGATGGATAAGTAGGATGTAACCCATCTTTATATTTGATCTTAGATTGTAGCTAATACTATGTGCATATATTCACAAAATCTTCTATATCTTTATATAAGTCCTTCTACTAATACCTTTCCTTGATTTTAGTATAAGTAGTTCAAACTCCTCTATATCTTGCCTAAAATATAATATGAAATTCTTTCAAAATCTTATTTCTAGTAATAAGATCTCCTACCACCTTTAATAAAATTTTATCACCCTTTTTTGGCCTCTTCCATAAGAATCTATTTTTAAGTAAATAAGTATAGGATTGATGTCTGATATTCTTGAAGGTTTTATCCATCCAACCTTTTTGCCTCTTTATGGTACTCAAATAAATCCCAATATTTTTTAACTTACCTTCATATAAATCTTTACAAAAGATTTGAACCTCATTTTTAAAATCCATTCTATTGATAGCAAATATATATCCATGACTCTTCTTTTCTTTATGCTCACCCTTTTCATATACCATCATTTCTTCTTTAAAGGTATATTTAATTGTAGACAATATATCTACCACCAAATTTTTTTTATCAATATTATATATTAAAATAAGATTCAATGTTCTAATGTAGATTATCTATCTCAATATAATAATATCTAAAATAGTATAATTGATTATTATTCCAAGTAAAGATAAATAATTTGTCTTTACAACCACACTAGCTCCAATCAAATAATTCTTCTCAACTTTTAGAGCAGTGAGTATTCTCCAAAGCTCTCTTTTAACTTGTAGATAAGCTCTTTGTCTTTCTGTAAGAATCTTGGCTCCAAACCTTATAATAAACATCTTTCTTTCCTCATCATCTTGTCCAATAGTTCATCCAATTGCTATAGGACTTGAATCCACTATTACAACTACTAATCTTTTATATTGATAATCTACCTTTCTATAAATATATAGTAAATTCAAAATCTCTTTTAAATTTTTTATGCGTATTTCTTATTCATCTTCTCAAAATAAATTTCTTATCCTTCCTCAATAGCTTATATAATAGCTCTTATATATGTGCAAAGTGAGGTACCTAAATTTGATAGAACACAATTGCATCCAAAAATCTTTTAGCTTCTATAATATTTTTATTTGCCTTTATTTTAGATATAGTACCAGTATTTTTTAGATTTAATTTTCTACCATACTTATTATACATATGTCCCACCGCAAAAATCTCTCCAATTCTAAAGCTTGATTTTTTCATATATAATGTCAAATTAATTGGTTCAAGCTTCTCTAATATCTAAGCCACATCTTCAATGTGCCACTATCTTCTTATGGTTCAACTACCATGTAAAAATATTATATATATATATATATATATATATGTAATATATATATATGTAATATATAATTTAGTATTTAATTAAATAAGAGCCATATCAATAGATTTTTATTAGTTACAAAATGTGGTTGAATTATTAGTTTAAAATAGATCCATTAAAAGGACTATTATTGAGGTTTATTCAAAAAAAAAAAAAAATTATAGTGATTTTTGAGGTTGATTATATATTAATAATAACTTTTATATATCTTAAATTATCTTTATTAGACATTGGAGATCCTTGAGATCTTATTATTTCTTTTATTTGGTATTTAGAACACATATTATATAAATTTTATTAAAAAAAAAGGATTGAAAAGGAATTTTTAATATAAAACAAAGTAGTTAGGCCATCCATGTGCGAGGGTAAAATTCACTTCTCAATCCAAATTATAAGTTGGCCTCAATTAAGAATTGTTTATAAATTGTGGTATGAAGTATAAGGAGGAATAAACAACAATAAAGGAGAAGAACAACACAAAATAAGTAAAATATGTGCAATTAAGTAATTGCTCACTACAAAAGTAGTCACAGTCTGTTCACTAGATTTTCACCTAATAAAAAATAAAAAATAAAAATAAAAATTATATTTTCAAGTAGGTAATTTTTTTATCTTTCTAATGATATAAAAAACATGTAAATCTAAGTTACTATGAGCAAATTATGATAATTCAAAGATAAAAGATAAATAATAAAAAAATTAAGTAGAAAATTTTTACCTCAAGGATAACTTGTTTAAAAGATCATGAGTTTGAACCTCACCAAGGCTCACAAGTAGTATATATGGGTGTCCTAGAGAGGCCACGAGGCCTTAGTCTTATCCTCCTACCTACATCCAAGGTGTCACAATCCATATGGGTTTATGCACCTCCCTTCGTACAAGGACTAGCTGTTGGTCCTCCTATTTTATACTAATAGAACTAATAATTTTGCATTTTTGACTTCACCATGGTGTTCAAAAACACCCTAATAGCTTAAGAACCTTGCATGGCCTTCAAATCTCGCTTTATTTCTTCATAATGGCTCCCAAGGTGGTAAAACTTATTTTTACCAAAATCTTCAAAATTACTCTAAAAATTCTTAATAAATTCTAAATAAATTCTAAATAAAATTATAAAATCTCTATAATATTTCTAAAATGATAATATCAATTTAAAACTATTATATTCTACCTTAGAATTTTTTATAGTAATAAAATCAATTTAAATCAACTCAAAATCTTATTTTTTATAAAAAAAATTAAAAAGACATGAGATTTCTTCTTCATGCTTTTACTACCTACTAATTAACATCTATAGGTTTTTAATGAGTAATAAATGTAGATAGAAGGCCAATGTAATATTAGTCTCAATAATTA
Source organism: Physcomitrellopsis africana (assembly GCA_036785485.1). Lineage (NCBI taxonomy): Eukaryota > Viridiplantae > Streptophyta > Bryopsida > Funariales > Funariaceae > Physcomitrellopsis > Physcomitrellopsis africana. The sequence continues at coordinate 286,004 of JAWRVF010000202.1, read as the reverse complement.
ACTCTTTATATTTAATAATAAGTACAAAATACTAAACCAACTAAAATAATTGCCTCCAAGATTTATAAAGATTCCATTTTCATAACTTTTCTTCTAATAAGACTTTTATATTTATAAATACTTGTAAATTCTAATAAATATTAAAATAGTCAAAAAAAAACTCTCTAATCATAGTATTTATATAACTAAATGACTTAAAATTATATTTTAAATCAATCCACCAATTAAGATCCATTGGTGGGACTCACACCATATGGATGAAAAGAGGTGGGGATGATAGAAGTTTCTATTTCTATTGGCTAAAAGTCATGCCCAATAAACTTTAAGGAGGCTACCTAAGGACTTATTAGGGATTAGGGTTTGTTTTTCATGGGGAGTCAAACATCAAAGGCTAGCATCAACAAGTTTGGATTTTTGGCTATGGTTTTGGTACAAAATTTGTATAATTTGGACTTTTTATGAAAGAGATGTAGGCATTCAAAGTTAAGGTGTTAAAATTGTACCTACTATCATTCTTTTAGATATAACTTGCATGTACAGAAAGCAATAGAAGATTGACGACTAAGATTGGAAAGAACACTTTTTTGGCTGTATTTTTTGTACATGATTTAATGAAATCCAAGTTGGAATGAAGGAGATATTCGAAGTTGAAATTAGTGATTATAATCAAAGGGCAATAAGTGACCCTATTTAACTAATGGTTATGTTTTGAGCTATATCTTAGACAATTTGATAAATTTTTGGCTCAAAATTTTTAAGAATATATATGTTTATGTCAAAAGACTATGTACAAAAATTTTGTGGCATTAAGATTTTGGATTTGTGAGATATGAAGAAAATAGTGTTTTGAACTATGGTTTTAAGTACCTGCTAGGATTTTTAAGATATCGGATGATCAAAAGCAAATCTATAGTTGATTTTTTTTTATAGCAAAGCTTTAGAGTATTACCTACACTTTAAAAAAAAAATTATAGAAATAAAATGGCTAGATCAAGAATTAATGAATTCTAAAGTTTAAGAAGGTTTTTGTTGCAATTTGAGCCTTTTGTATAAACCTACTTAAATACAAGAGATTTTACCAATATAATTTCTCTTTTGTAATATTGCCATGTTATTTGTCATTTTTATTAAAGACAAATCACTTATTGGAGTCTTGTCAATATGTTACAAGTAAATTCTCTACAGTTAAATATCCAGTGTATTTCCAAATCGAAGTTCACAACACACAACAACATGTGAATAAGCTATTGAAGGATTTTGTTGCAATTTGAACATTTTGTACAAACTAAAGAGATTTTTTGTAACTTATCAACAATTAGTAAGTTGTGATTGTATAAAAAAAAAGATGTTAAGGATTTTTTATATGCCAAAGAAAAACTTTATGTACAAACCTACCTAAATATAGGAGGTTTTATCAATATAATTTTTCTTTTGTAATATTGTCGTGTTATTTGTCATTTTTATTAAGGAAAAATCACTTATTGGAATCTTGCTAATAAGTTACAAATAAATCTTTTATAACCAAGTACTTAGTATATTTCCAAATTGAAGATCACACCACACAACACCACTCCCTCCAAGGCAATATCACTCTTCTTCTTCATTCTCAAAAATCCTATAGCCAAATTACTTTTGAACTTGGTTATAGTAAAGCTACTATCTCTAGGCTAGCAAAAAATGAGGTAGTCCAAAGCTCACTGCAATAGATGAAAGAGCAATCATTAACCAAATCAATACTGGGAAGATTGAGAATGTTGTTGAGGTTGCCAAAAACCTTAATAACATTATCAGTAATCTTGTGTCAACCTAAACAATCCAAAATGTTTTCAAAAACGCAATATGAATGTTATAGTGAAGAAAAAAAAGCCACTATTATCTACCCATCATTGGAAATAATGCTTGGATTTTGCCCTGCACTACAAAGAATCTACTATAGAAAATTTGAAGAAGATTATTTAATCAAATGAGATGAAAATCAATAGATTTGAATCAAATGGTAGAAAGTGGATGTGAACAAAAAGATCAATCTTTGCTTGATAAAAAGATCCAAAAAACAATCAAGCATGGAAGTAAAAATATAATGGAATGGAATGGAATTGGGAAGATGGCACAAGTTGAGAGGAAGATGGATGCCAAACAATTTGTAGCAATTCTTGAAAAAAATCTGCTCCCTCACATTGAAGAATCTAACATTTCTAAAGAAAAGGTGATCTTTCAATATGATAACAACCCTAAATTCAACTTAAAACTAGCATGGAAGTGGTTTGATCATCATAGGATTAAAGTAATGGACTGGCCTGTCCAGTCTCATGAACATCAATTTTGAAACAACACAAAGTGGAGTAGCCTGGGACTGCCTAAAATTGCCTTTGCTAAATACACAAATAATCAGGAATAAATCAACCACTATAGCACACCTAGTCACCTCAGCAGGCAGCCTAGAGGACCTCTCCTACCAAGCACTAACTTCCGCACAAAATCGTTGACGCCTTCCATAACACAGTATCACATCCACCTTGAGAAACTTACCTTCAAATTGTGGTGAGAATTGCTCCTTTTGTGCTACTTCCACTAGATCTGCAGCAGCTCTCTCGCTCTATGAAAGTTGAAGATATATTGGGTTGGGTTTCAATCCCATGAAAACAAAAACCAAAGTGTGCATAGGGGACAACATTAATAATCAAGACCATGCACGGATAGAGTTTTTGTTGATAATTCAGACAACAGTAAGATTTTGAACAAATGCATGAAGTAGAGCTTCTTGAGATTCAAATCCTTCTTCGGTTATCAAGCCGATTCTTTTTAAGAGCAGGCTCAGTATGGTTTGACAGCTCAGCTGCAGTGTGAACTGAACTTTCTGCATAGCGTGTCTGCTTTGTTCCAGCTACACGAGCTAGTGGTGCGCATACAGAAGATATCTGTTGATAAGACGATATCACCAATTTATCATTTATCCAAATGAAAAATCTTAAATGCAAAATCATCATTGCACTTCAGTTACTATTTCCTCGTTTCAAGGCATAAGCAAAAGCAATGGGTATATAGAGGGTAACAAACCTTATCAAGCTTCTGACGGACTGCTTGCACGGTTACGTCCATAGAAGGATCTCCATAGTGCTGCATTGTAAAACTAGAATGAGAACAAATTTGGTACGACGATGTTGGAGCTCTCATGTGAATATATCATGTAAACAAGCTATCATAAATTGGCAAATTTACCTCATGTGGTGCTCTATATCGAGCATCAACTTGTGGTTGAGGAAGAGGAGGCGCTTTGACAGGTTGTAGCTCATACACACCCCTATTCCTGTAGGCATGCCAAACTGAATCAGAAACTTCACTTTTGTAATCAAACATAGATCTATTGTTGAAATGCAGGACCTGACTTATTTCACACGTTCCAAATTGTACAGTTCATATATGATAGAGGCAGGAAATAAGTTAAATAATCAGAGCTGTCTCTATGTGAAAACAAGTACAGATATGTGACCGCATACATTGCCTTAACATGATACTCCCTTCATTACAATACAACCGCACGACTTCTATGTGTCCAACACATGCACAGGCAAGTTTAAGTGTATGTAGAGTAGCCAGTGAGAAACCCTACCCAACTGGCACAGGAACGAGTTCCTGCACCCTGTCTACATTCTGTGCATCAAATACTCCAAGTAAAGGATCCCTAGGACCCTGTTGTCGCTCATGTTGCCTCTCCTCTGCCTTGCGGTTAGCTGAAGGAAGCAGTTTCAGATCATTAGTCCTCGTCAAGATCACAAAGGCTTTCGGACGAACTGCGATAACAGCCACGCTATAAGTGAACAATCATAGAATGCAATTTTCTCGTAGCTTTGATGTGTACTGCAACTTTAAAAAGGCAGTACATACCAAAAACTCCTTCAATCGTTAAATATGCTAAACAAACATGTGTTTTGTTGCAAAACACATTCTACATCGCTTCCATACACGCGAAATGTAAAATATTATTATAAAATTATTGAATGGGCGGGTAAGATGTGGGATAGTGATAGTTACTTTTCAGCCTGTTCGCAACAGTCCTCCGCCGTTCCTCTAATTTAACGAGAGTGTCTTGCACATCCTCAAAATTTGGAGCATACGTGACTTGCAACAATTGTCCCAGAAATGGGTAGTCGTCAAGCTTTCTTTTAGCAAACCTTGAATACAAAAGAAACGTAAATTGCTCAGACATAAGACCTTGCCATAAGTCACACATGACGAGCGAGAGAGAGGGAGAGGGAGAAATTTACGAAAATCATCAAAACCATCACCAAGTGCACCAAACGAAATTCGCTGAAACAGAACGGACGAGGTTGTGTTACCGAGCGTTTGCTATCGACGAAAATTTGAGCCAGTAAACATCCGTGAACTCCTCACATTCCTCCTCGTCCATAAGCCTGTGCCTGCAATCAGTGTCCACACACTATCTCCATATCACCTTTACTAATTGGCAAATTCAGACAATCGCATGCAGGATCAAATCGATCTTTTTCTGAGAACTCAATTCTCAGGGCATCATGCATTTTATCACAGATATTGTGGTAATAGACTGAAAAATCTGCAGCACAGACTGTTGAGAATATTAAGAAGTTGGGAAGTCTTACTCTTCAATTGGACCGTACAATGCAAAGAGCTTCACAAGCTCATCGACGCATCCCAAGGCTGGGACATTTCTCACTATCAAATACCTGTAATATGACATCCAAATACGTCACCTAGGCTATTAGAATCCCTCGTGATCGTTCAAACATTCGCAACTTGCACGAATCAATCTATCAAGAAAACAGAGGACCTCAGAAACTCTACCCTGGCCGAGATGACGAGCCGATTTCACAGAATTCATTAGATTTCATAAAATTCGGTCGAGAATCAACCTGACCTAGACTCTTGGCAAACAGTGTAGACCTTCACTTCTCTTGAACGACGACCGCTACGATAGTCTGATCTCTCCATCGCCCAGCGCGTCGACGATTAACCCAACACCATCATTTCACTGTCAGCCACGAGCTTTGATTGAACTCAGAATCGTCACGCAGCGATCGAGTAGCCATCCTGCAAACATTGTAGATGAGCTCATATATTGAAAAATTGGGGCAGACTATTTTCCAGTATGAGCTCCTCAGCTTCTTCGAGGTGTGAGTTAAGCGCAAAGACTAAACCCTATAACACCTGATAGGCAAACTATCATGCCAATCGACGTACTACTCCTCAACAAATCACAATTTTTTTTAATATGTTTGTCGATTCCAGCAGTAGTGATCTCCTCAAATCCGCTAGCGAACATGTTGAAACATGATTTCCTGAGCAGATTGTCCCGATTTTCGTCAGCAACTGATGAAACTTGGAAGTGCTGTCGACGCTATTTTAGGGTTTCCCTTCGTCGTATTCCAACCTCCTCACGAGGACCCGACGTTTCCGAGACTGGAACAGTCGTGGTGAATGGAAGCTTTCATTGTGGAATTGAGCTCACTTTGCACTTAAAATTAGAGCAAATTTCCAACATTAAATTATATATTTACGAAAGTGACTAGATGTTGAACATCACTTGAAGTGACCCTTGAGATGTTAAAAAACATGTAGTGTGTTGTTATTAGTTTAGTGCCAAAAGTATGACTTGGGATTTGCATATCCATTAAGAAGAAGCACATTTCTAAAAATTCCATAAAAATAATTATATTTTGAAAGATTTTATAATTTTTATTTTTTTAAAAAAGTTTTTGGATTTTTTCTCTTTAAAATTATTATTTTTTATTGCATTAAGTTGTTTCATGATGAACAAAGAATCTTCTTCCAAAATATTAAACCATATTAATTGTATAAACAATGTGCAAGTGGTGTTTTTAATAAAAAATTGAGAATGTTCTAAATTATTGATATTTTTAAATAATGGACTAATTTTTATATTTCAAATTAATGTAAATTTACACTCTTTAAATAAACAACAAAAACTTGGCTAATATGTTTAATTCTTTCTATTATTTTCTTAAAAGAATAAAAGAAATATTGATTGTGCACATTGTAAATGAGTTTGTGTTTGAGTTTCTTATTATTCAAATAATTTTATAATCAAAATATCTTTTACAATTAAGATTAAAAAAAATATTATATATGATGTTATTATATATAAAACGTGGATTAATGATAATACTCATAATTTAGACAAATAAGAATTTGATTTGAAATATAAAAATCATAATAAAAAAGATATATAGAAAAAAAAAATGAAGAATGAAAAACTAATTTACTAAGTGACAAAATTTTAATGATTTTTAAATATTATTGTAAGAATAATAATAAAAATAATATAAATATATAAGTATCTACATATATATATATATATATATAGATAACTTGTTTTATTTTAAATAGTTGTTAACTTTTCCAACAACAAGAAACAAAACTAAAGAAGAAAGAAAAGTAAAATAATATTAATTAAATTTATTAAATTAGATAAACTCTACAACCGAAAATCTATAAAATTATTACAAAAATTTAGGTTGGAATTAAAGTACCATCTTTCAAAAGAATCCTAGTCAAATTCATAAAAAAAAAATATAAATAATTTATCTTCAATTTGAATAAATTTTATCTAACCTACTGATTATATGAAAAACTTGTCCTAAATATTAAAAAAATAAAAAAAATAGTTTTAATTCTTTATTCTCTGTAAGTTACAATATATTTATATTTTTTATTTATATTTTTAGTAATATAAGAACTTTAAAAAGTAAACAAAGTATACATTAGACTATTTTTTATATTAACAAATTATATTTGATATAGTATTATGAAAACAAGATGCTATTTGATCTCTAAACCTATTTTATTTACTACTAAATCTTGATAAATTTAATTTTAAGTTTAAAAAGTGTTTTAAGAAAAAATATTAATTAAAAATAAAATCTAAAATCTAAGAATACAGAAGATTGCAAGATAAGAGAATAAAAATTTTGACCAAGAATACATGCAAAAAATGGGCCAAATGTAATTATTTACTTAAAAAACTTATAAGTTAAATATTATTTATTTATTGTAGGTAAAAGAATCTTTACACATAGAAGTTTATTTTTAAAAGCCATGGTCTGAAAGTCTTTTGAAGGTACTCTACTTGGTAAAAACAAATTCTCATATAGATGCCTATATCTTTGGAAATAATATAAAGTGAGAATGGGCCCTAAAACACACCAAATTCTATGTATGATAGCTCATATGTTGATTACAACAATTATGAAAAATATAAAAAATTAAACAAAAAAGTTTAGATATTTTTAGCAATTAGTGTCAAGACTTTTTATATTCTTATAAAAATTATTACTTAAGGTTGATAGAATGCAAATTTTGGAGGACAACACTATTTATGTCATACATGAAAAAAGAGTATTCCACCTCATCTTTTCCTCATAACTTCTCATGACTTCTTGATTGATTGATTTTATTAAGTATAAAGCCAATATTGATTTCAAACAATTCCAAACTTCAAAAGTTGTGGACTCCTACCTTCTACCCTACCCTAAGCATAAATACCCCTAAATCTAAATTGTGTTGAACCGCATCAATCTTTATTGCAACAAAATGCATCTACAACACCACATGGCAGGAGCATCATTCAGCATTAGAAAATTGTATCGTGCACCAAAGATCCAAGAGTCTTTTCCACCAAATGGAATACCATGATAAAAAAGTGGTTACTAACAAGATAAAACAAATTTAGTCTTTGTTCTCTCAGGCTGATGCACAGCTGCTGCAGATGGTTGACCATGGTGGAGGGGTCAATGGAATACTGTAATGTGCTACTCATGTCTGTGAATTGCAGATTGTATCCACCTGCTGAATGTACTCTCCCCTGAGACTGATGAACTCCAATTCCACTTCATTCTGCATGTTAACCTACTCATCAGTGAGATTTAAGCATCAATACTATTGACAAGCCATTTTCCAAAGGTTCATGCATACGAATTACCAAAATTCAAATATCATGTTTTGGACAAATTTCAAGACCAATTTAATAAACATAGCAATCTGATCTAACATGAAAAGCTGATTACCAGCTTAAGAAATGTTAGAAAAATGATTGAAATTGCAGATTTTAAGACATTGTCAGTTCTAGCTTCATTCCTACATGTCTGGAGCCAAGCTTCACAGCCCCTCTGACAGGAGAAGTTTCTTTGGAAGAAATATTGCGATTTCAGGGATAAGCACCACGAGCCTGAAGCAACAAACATACTTCTAATAACCAGCAACCTGAGCTAGTGAAGTTCCGACAATGATGGCGTCAACTCTACTCACTTAAAAGGAATAGAAAAGCTTATCGACTGTTCCACCAAGGGAATGCTTCACCGACAGAATGTGAAGAAAATCTACACTATGTGCAAGGAAGCCATATAGCAGTTGCAATCAGAATAAGAATCAGCTTACAGCGTCACTCCCTCAACGTATACATCCACAGATCATCTTTTTAAGTAAAGCACACCTTCAACACTCAAGAATTTTATTTATCTTCTAATAACTCGGAAATCCCAATTATCTCTATCAGAATAAAACTACAACATTCCATGATAGAACAAGAAATGCAGACCTGTACTCAAAGGTATTGTTAAATTGGTTGATCAGAATAATGAATCTGAGGCATCTCTCTCGGCCTCGCTCCTTCTACACCTGGAAAACCCTGATGACTTACTTCATCCCCCGATGGAGTACAACGAAAAATCTTAGCAAAAACAATGCGTCACTTAACCGGGGCACACTAAAACTGACCAACAACATCACCTCTGCAGAAGTTCGTCAAAAGCGGTATGATCACAACACACGACTCCAATCTAAGTCGACACTCTTCACATACAAAGTAAAGTATCACACAAGCAGAGAACCAACACTTACAATGCAACAATACCAACGTTCTTCCAACCTTCGTTAGCCTTCCAAAACCGGCCACCCGAAATCAGCTTCTAATGCCAGGAACCAAAAGCGACGTCCATCATGTTTCCGAACGCGAAGATGTTGGACAATTGCTCAAATAAAGCATCGCAAGTGCAGAGGGTACATGACGCACATCATGACCAAACCTTGCAAAGTGGGTGAGTACGTAACAAGCGACAACGCAGACAAACAGAGAAAAATGTATGTTACACAACGAGTGCGCGTCTTTCTTGAGTGCGAGGGGGTCCCGTGACCAAGAGTTCTTCAGCAGCACCGTCAAGTTTCGACAACTTCCGTTTATCACTGCCTTGTACGGAACCATATTTTGAAGTTCCGTCGACAGGTCGGGAACGTTGGGGAACATCAGCGTTCCCTTCCATAGCCCACCCACCCGGTTAGGTTCTGCACAACATGCATTCATCGCTTGAAATGGTTCATCTACCAATTGATGACTTCTTGCAGTTTTTAAAAGCAGTATTTATTGTTTGATTTTGAGATTTGCGTAACCCTGTAATGAAGAATAGTGTGGATTTTCAGGGTGTAATGTAAATTGTACATGACATGAATGATGTGAATCTGGAATGTCAAAGAAAACTATTATAATTTTCTTGGTTAAGGAAGGACAAACAATGTAGAAATAAACTAGGGACATTAACAAGCTCTTTTATTGACCAAAATTGCGTTTTAATAACTAATTTATGAAGCATTATTTGGAGTTCGCAAGCAATTTTTTAGAAGCAGGAGAGTATTAACTAGAGATCACATAAATTCCTGCTATTAAATCAAATAATAGAAGAATAAAAAAGTGTAAGATATTAAAAATACGTCAAGCAGCTTAAAGTTGGAATGATCCTCTTATCTCTTTTATTATATACTAGTATTATTCTTAAATAAACATATCCTCAAAGAATTTACTAGTGAAGAAATTATTATCTTCAATACTAAAAAAGGTATATAAACTAAGACTTAACTAAGACCATATATATTATCTTCCAAACTAAAAAAGATATATAACCATATATATTTATGCCCAAACAAAGAATATATATGGTGTTAGTTAAGTCTGTAGTGTTATTATTTACAAACTGTATGATGTTTGAAAATAATAACAATACTAATAGTTTTAATGTACAGATGCAACAAGACTAATTTATATATATATATATATATATATACACATACATACATACAATCACAAAAAGTATTACAACAAAGGAAATTTAAGTGCTTACATGAGGAGTGAGCCATGGCGTTAGGGCGAAGTACTTGAAGCAACACAAGAGCTAAATGAAAAAGTCCATGATCTTACAGTTTGTACTACCAACATCCAAAGGGTTACATCTACACTTGAGGTCGACCGCGAATTGAGAGCGTTACATGGTGGCGATGGTGGCGATCTGATTGACCAGGCCAGGTTTGATGGTGTCCGGCTATGGAAGGGGCGCCTCTGCCATAATTACCAGCCGTTTGGAGCTCCGGAAAGGTGGAGTGTGCTCCTTGCTTACCGGTTGTTGGCGAAGGAGAGATAGTGGATGTCAGACTGCTGTACAAGCAAAAGTCGAAGGAGAACAATAGTGCAATATGACGGTGCTCATGAATACTGAAAACCAAAACGTTTTTCCTTTCCAAGGATTTAAGGCCGTGAACGTGGATGACGCCATGGCGGATCTGTGATGTCCTGTAGGTGTGCAAATCGCTGCACCTTACACGAAGTCAATGCTCTGGCTATGTTCACTGCTATTTTTTCCTTTGTCGCAGCGCGAGTGTTGATTCCAACATGTTGATTCATGAGTCGCTTGGAGCCGAGTGTGTACAGCACTCTGTGCGGATTCCCAGAGAAACAGTGCAAAGTCGCAGGCCCGAATTGAGGAACTGTTCATTAGGGATGCGCTGACTCCCAGAGAAACAGTGCAAATTCGCGGGCCCGAATTGAGGAACTGTTCATCAGGGATGCGCTGGGAGATATTAATAATGCGAACTTTTGGTTTCGTGTCAAGTTTTGGCAGCTGGAAAAGTTTGGTGATGTAAGCATCCCGGATTGCTGAATTGCCGGGGTGTGCTGGATAATTGCACTTCTAAATGTAGGGAGTATTGCCCGAGTTAGTACGAAAAGTGTAGCATTATTCTCTTGGAAAGCCTAGCCCTTGTCTGAAGCAGTATTACAAGGTTTGAGGATGTCTGACGGCAAGTGTGTAAACACTACGCCATGACGATGAAGGTCCATTAGAGCACTTCGAAGGGACTCACGGTGAAGGCTGTGCAGTAAGGATTCGATGCGGATACTGCTGTTAGAACGATAACCGGAATGATAACAATAGAGAATTTCTAGAATAGCAAGATGCTACTTCAAATTGAGTGAAATGGCCGCCTTTTCCATTTTGGCGTGGAAACTACTTGTTGCACTTGTGTGTGCCTGCGCAGTTCCTAGTTCACCAGAATGAAATTGCAACTTGCTAGAAGCCGATGGTCTGCTCCATGAATATCGCACTGATATCTTCACGATCCCTCCACGTGTTACAGCTGCAAAAGTTTAGCTATCGGTCTACATTTCGCTGCTTGAATGTTCAGTACTGTCCATGCTTTAGAACAATTTTTATTATAGAATTTTATGTGATGAAACTAACCAGCGCTTACAATCATTATTCTAAGGAGTAGAGAGTTTGGTATAATTTGACACTCGTTCTTAGTAGGGAGCATAGTAGGGCGCATAGTATTACTCCTTTGACAGATCGTGTTGTTGTTCACAGATGCACTCTTTCTTTGATATATTTAGTGTCAATATTAAGGGGTTGTGCAATCGGCACATTTCACCGTAATAACTCCACGAAATGTTATACGAGAAGGTTAAGCAATTAACTGTTGAATAGATCAAGATCATTTTTCTTTCTGCTGGCAATAACTTGGATGACGTCATGTGAACATGAATTAAGAGTGATTGTAACAATTTTGACGGCAGATGAGATGGAGGACAGGTACGAGAAGCACCGAGAAGTGCAGTATTGATTCATGACTACTCATTTGCCGCAGCACATACAGGAAGACGTATCGGTACACCAAACCAATCATGGCTAACACCATGCTGAAAGGACGCAATCATCTCAGAGACTATCCAGGTACACCACTCCCAAGACGAGCTCATCATAAAGCTGTTCCTCCACTAGATGTTGGCATAATCCCGGGGAATAGGTTCTTACTTCTGCCTCTGAAGAGAGTGTCAAAGTTTGTCCGTCATCGGTGCCATGGATCATCTGCAACTACTACCAAAACATGTATTGTACAGAAAGCCACAACAATATTTCGGTCTGCCGTATTTCAAACTGGAACACCGTCTATTGGAAAGAGGACTAGAAACATCGGTCACTGCGAGAACGACCTTAACAATTTGCGCTCTACAGTAAGCACCCCGAAGAGGTTCACTAAAAGAGTTCGCATGAAGCAGAGACATATTCGTCATCCTATTATTGTGAAGACTGGACTTTCACCTGTTTCAGAGAAGGAGCATGTAGAGCAAGAAGAGAACCTCTTTGAGAATGTGTCTTTTCTTGATCATGTGCGAAGTTGGAATGTGGATGAAACACCAGTACATAATCAGGAGAAGGCCACAGAACTACGCAACGTAGATGATCAAGTCTTGGGTCTTGGTAAACAGGTCAGTCAAGAAGAAGCAAAGATTCTGCAGAAGAATTTCAATCTCGTCAGCAAGGCGAAGACACGACCAAAGACAATTTGTGGCAATGTTGGTCATAGATATTTGAGCGCTAGTCGAGTGCTCAATCAGCGGAGAATCTCACTTAGATATGATAATCACGACGCAGTTAGCAGCACAAGTCTCAAGCATGATATCCTCGCAATGTTTCGTGACATATCTAAGTTACGATCAATTTCAGGATGCATCTACAACACGTGCAATGATGAATTTGTGCAGCAAAAATCAAATTTGCAAGGGAGGCAAATTCCATCCTCATCAGCTCTTGAAAGAGTTCATGATGTTCCATGGGGAGTCACAGAGAGCGGTTATATATCACCAGTATTGGTTGAGCTAAAGCTTGGACACAGAAGCAAAAAGCCAATCTCTCAACGATCTAGCCGCATATCCAGCGGAATTCTAATGCTGGGTTCTGGTGTAAACCATATCAAGTGTAATAATTCAGCAGGACGCACCAAATACCTTTCCAAACCCAAGAGCGCTACATTCGTGGAGACACATTTGGGTCGACCTACTGAACTTCTAAAGCAACAGGTATTTCGAAAACGTTTAGAAGAAGCTATCAAGAGAGCTCTCTTCAACAGAACTCACGAATCGCATGGAGATCCACTGCGAAAGACGGGTCTTATAATCTTTGATCAATCAACCGCAAATTGCGACTATCTTCTAGGAGAGCCAGGGGAAGAGGAATTCAAGGGATGGATGGATTCAAACACCGCCTCTGAACGTAGTGTTCAAACCGCTCAGGAACAATTTGGAGGAGAAGCGGCCTTAAAGAAATCACAGGCAAAAAGATCTGAACAATGCATAGTGGTTGCACAGCAGCGGCAAAATCCAAGGAAGAAACTACGTGATGCTCTTCCAAGAATTCGCACATCTGAAAGGAATAGAGTAAGGTCCTCCTCTAGGCCAGTGAGACATGGAATCTTTCAAAACACGAGTATCAATCATCAGTTCCCACCGTCTATTCATTTGTCAACGAATGATGCTGAGGTTGTGGGAGAACTTGGGCGATGCAAAGCAAAGAAGCCTGAAAGACGTTGGTGTGGGGATGAGAATGTTCTTGCACATCAAGGTTCCACAGTTCTCAGCAACTCCCATATTCGGAATCAAACATGTTTGAAAGGATTCCTTTGTTTATCTTCAAGTGAGAATGATTTGCCGATTGGGCCGTTACAGGCACTTGAAGAGCGGATAGGAGCGGTGGAGTGATTGCTTGCTTGCTGAGATTGGAACCTTAGTCTGCCACGAGGCAGACTATCTTCTATAACCTCCTCTTAGTGAGCTTTACAACAGGATATTTTAACCAAAATTTGCTGGTGGTGTACAAATCAAAGTTACAAGAAGAATGACATATCAAGGTAACAATAATTTGTAGATGTGGAGGTTTTGATAGACTCTTTATCATGATCTTGCAACCTGGTGATGTTTTTGATCTTAATACTATTGTGGGTTTGGTGATAAAAGGTGAAGATGAGCACAATGATTCTGGGTCTACTTAAATGTTGTGTATCATAGAACATTCAAGTTGAGCTTGTCCTAAATATCTGTTTGCATGCAACACATCTAGAGGTGGATTTTTTTAGTTATACTACCTGTTTTAGTTCATTAATAATTGCAAAATACTAACAGATAGACAGCATTATCTCATACTGCATGATCTACACAATTACCAGCATTTTAATTGCTGCAAAACCATTGCACAAAAAAATGAATAAAGTAACACTTGTGGATCATTCTTTTGAAGAAAATTTTAAACATTTTGATTTGAAATTTATTTAGATTTCAATTTACACATTAAACACCACATTATTCATTTTGCATTTTTATATACGACAGTTCCAAACCACATATCTTATCCAAATATTTACGTTTTCCAAACACAACAAGTTACCCAAATATCATATGGACACTACAAATAAACTAAACACAGCCTGGATTTATAATTTGTATTAATTTAGCCACTAAAATGTACATCCTTAACTCCAAGTCACACATTAAAGTTCATCTTATTTATAATTTTATTTATAAAATATAATAATCTTTATCCTAAAACAATAATAATTCTATGCAAAACTATATTATTGTGTAGTACAAATCAAAACCATATTAGTCTAGTACAAATTTAAAATAAAAATAAAAATAGAGTTTTTGAGACAAAAGAAAGAAAGAAAGAAAGAAAGAAAAACGAAAAAGAAAAAGAAAAAAGATTTTTTTTAAAAATTTAATTCCTTGTCATATTTAAAAAGGAAAAGAAAAAAGTAGTTCTTTTTAAAAAGATATGTTTTAATTTCTTCAAAAATAAAAGACAAAGAAATTCTATTTAAATAGATGTATTTATTATTTTAATAAATAAAATTTTATAAAATAATCTAAAAAATTATAAAATTTATATTTTATATTTAAAATATTATATTAAGGAGTTTAAAAAATAAAATATAAAAGAGGACCAATATATTTAATATTATCTTAGAAATACAATTAAATATGACAATAAGAAAAAGATAATATTTAAATTAGTCCAACATTTCAATTGCATGATTACTAAATTTCTTATTTTACCTCTTTATATATCTCATAGCAACAAAGTCTTATAAAGTTTTTAGAAGATATTCCAAGAACCATACAATAATTTAAAAGTATGGTATAAGTAATTCCAAAAGACTATAGAAAGTTTTAAACAACTATAAAGGATTCTAAATGATTGTGGGAGATTTTAGAAGTTTTATAAAATGTGTAAGAATTCTCAAAGGTTTCAAATTTTTTTAGAAGAAGCCTACAATTGTAATCTACTACACATTTTTTATACCACTTCTTTGTCTTGCAAAACATTATATAAGAAATTTTAATCATTTATTATTTAAAAATTTAAAAAATATTGATTATTTAAAAATTTAATTTTATATAAGTCAGTATTTGATTTCTACTTGGTAGATAGGCAAGTCCATTCTATCAACAACTATGGTTAAAATTATTTAGTATTAATAAATTTATTTGAATTACTAAATTAGACTATAGGATTTCAACTTTGTTTTTTTATAAAAAACTCTTCTATTGCCAAATTCAATGCTACAAACTTTTGATATTAGATCTAAATTTAAAATATTTTTTAAAATATTATATACTAAAGTTACCCATAATATGGTTTACATAATCTTTCTTTATTTTAAGGACATCTATGCAATAATAAAGGTTGTAACAAATACTATAGTTAATCCTTGTATTACAAAAAAAACCTTGTATTATTAATAAAACATAATTTTACTTTTGTAAGGTATTGATTAAATTAAATAATAGCTAAAAGTATATTTTTTATAATATATAAAATATCTCAATAATTTATATCTAAATTATAAATCAAATAATTTATTAACTTAGTAGATTCTATCATGCAAATATTAGTAATAAATTTAGGTTGAAGTTGATAGTGGAATACTTCTTATTAAAATATTTAAGTTATGATATGTTTTTAAAAATAAAAAATAAAATTAATGGTTGAGTTTGCATATTATTAGAATTAATTTTTTTAATTATTATAAATAGAGCTAATTTTTGATATTCTAATTTTTTTGATGATTATTATATATAAATATATATTATTAAAAATAATATTTTATATTTTATATTTTATATTTAGATTAAAAATTTATCTATAATTATATGAATGATATTTTAATTAAAATTTTGTTTTTTATAAATGTAATTCAAATTATTTCTAAATGACACCAAAATAGTTATAAAATCTTTTATAGCTAGATTTTTGACATATATTATTTAAAAATTTGATTTTTATAACTAGTATTGAATATTTTAAAATTCTATATTTTTGCTAATAAACATTTATTATTGTTACATTTAAACTTTGTTAATTAAAAAAATCCAATAAGTTATCTTATTGATAGTTTGTACTACAACAAAGAAGTTATTTTAAGATTTAGTTGATTCATTTGATTTGAATATCATTTGTAAGTAATTTTTTTATAAATTTTTTGATTTTCATATCTAAGATTTGAAATAATATATTTTTAAAGATTTTATATAAGTTTTAGTATTTATTTCAATAAAAATTTGTTAATAATCTTAAAAAATTTGTATTTAGTTTTTGAATATTAGAATTATCTATTTTTTATAAAATAATAATAATAATAATAATAAAATCTACTATTAATAAAACTTTAGGATACATTTCAAAGAAATTTGAAATTCTTATTTAATAACGGTGCACATTAAATCAATGCCAGACAAAATAGTGTTTACAAAATCTACTTGAGTAAATCGAATGAGATAGCTTAAAGAATAAAAACATTAAATACATTACATTTATATGTAATGACTTTCACTTTTTTATTATTTTTTATTATTTTTTATTATACTATCAATTCTAATTCTTCTTAGCTATTTTTATAACTTATTTATGGAATTTTTTAAATTAAAATTTACACTTTAAAAATACCAATTCAAGCATTACATAATTCTTCCATTATTAATTGAAAGTATTTTAGAGCAATCTCAATTCTTTTAAATTTTTTTATTATAAAAAATTAAAGACAATTTTGTACAAATACAAAACCTGGTTAGAAAAATTAATTTGAAAAATATAAAAATTTCTTGTAAAATATCATTATAAATCTCAAAATGAAAAAATAAATTTTAATTCTTTTCAAAAAAACTTTTACAAAATTTTATTTCTAATATAAATAATTTATAACTTTAAAAATTAATAGATATATTTTAAAAGAAAAATAGTGTGTAATTTTTTCCAAAAAAATACATTCTACAACAAGACATCAGATCAATAATAAATATATACCAAATGATTTATAACAAGTGTATCATATAAAGTATCTTTTGAACATAAATCATTTACTATAAACAATATATTATTTTTAGTTATTTGTAAACCCATCAATTAAATTGTCATAATCCAGGACTTTAAATATTGTAGTATTAAAATCTATCTAATAATTAATTTTTACAGTTTATATTTTATAAATTTTAATTATTTTGACTTGGATTTTGAACCAATTATAAAAAGTTAGCAACTTGGTCTAGAGTCCTCCCTATTAAGGAGGCCTTTGTTAATAAACTAGATTCAAACAATTGCTTCTAATTAACTTATTCATCACAAAACATTCCATAGAGATCTCTTCATGTAGTACAGTCATGTTAACATTGCAAATCAAAATAGTGAAACGCTACATTTTGCTTCTAGAAACTAACGTACAATAACTCGATAAGAGTAACGCTCAACATGAACAATACAATTCGAGTCACGTATAAATCTCTGACAACAAATTCCGTGTGTGTAAAACGGCACAACCAATTCCATCTCCTTCTCTTTGAAAGGTGAGAAATTGAAGAATTGCTGGAGCTAAAACCAGATCAGTCGACAGGATAGAAAAGCAGTATTCGTGAAACTACACAGCACTCGAATACACACGTCAATGCTACACCAATATTTCGATCTGTGAAGGAGCAAAAACTTGGACTCAAATAAACGGAATACTCAAAATTGAGAGACTCACGGCACATTGTTGTGAGCAACACTGAGAGACAGATAGAAAACAGACAGACAGAGCACGCCTCCGAAGCCTTAACATGTTAAGAAATAGATATAAAAAGAAAGGAACGTGAAACTCTAAGCAGCACGACGTACCATGCTTCAAAGCCTTGGCTGCACTATGGCACTGCAAGCATTAGAGCGCGACAAGCTGCCCAGGAATGGAGCCGGAGAAGACATGAAGGCATCGTGAGAAAAGGCTAGGGACGAAGACGACGATGAGAAAGTTGGACGAACGAAGCAGCACAGTCGAAACTTGCTCGAATTTATTGTAACGGTTTAACTTTCACATGAATGATATTTTAGATGGTAATTTAGATTATTCGTGTTGATTGAACCTTGGTAATTTTATTTTTGTTTTACGTCCGTCTAGGAATATAATTGTTCTAAAAGCATGAGTGCTGCACTTTTTGTTCACTTCTTTTAAAAACGTTTACGTTAATTTAAAATCATGTTCAATGTTGGTTGGGATTACTGGTGACATTCTCCCAGTCTTTCCCTCACTGTGCAAGTTGGGCCGAGCCCCCTTACCTCTCCAGTGGGGAGTCACTACAAGACAAGCCGGTCGGAGAATATACCTCGGGCAGCTCCGAAATGGGAGGCTGGGAGCACCCATTGCCTCGCCCTTCAGCCCCGCCGTGAGCCCACGCCCTCCCGACCCCTCTTTCCCTCCTGACACCGTCCTCCTGTTCCACTGGTACATAGGATTTTCAACCCCTCGTTTGGGGAATCTCATCTAGGTCTCATTTCGTTCTGTGGCTGCGGCTTAAGGTTTTGACAAAGCGACTGAGATCCGAGAGTTTAGTGTCGTCGTGACGAGGTGGCTGCCAGTTGGTCATCCGGTGAGGAGGTTTGTGAGCAGGTGTGAAACGGAGCATCTGGCGGGGAACCTCCAACCGTCCGTTCCCACGGTCACTCACCCTCGACGTAATAAATATCCCCGAGAGTGTCCGCCTGTGAGATGGCAGGTTTGGGTTCTCGCGGAATTTGTGCTTGAAAGGGACTTCGCAGGAGGGGAAGTAGCCGGTGACTTATGGCTACTGGGATGTATGAATGAGTTGTCCATATAATGCCTTCTTCCCATCGTGGAGAATCTGGTGCCGGAAAGAAGAAGGAGTAGAAGCGGAAACTAACCTCTCAAACTAAATTTTATTTTAACTAACAAAATTTGTGATCATAGAGCATTTCGTTCGTTCCGAATGAATACAAAGGTGAACAATGACGAATCTCGTTTAGGGAGTTTGAGGAAGGAGTGAAATGCTGTTTGTTTTTGAACGAGCACCGTTCATTCAATGTGGAGGAAGATAAAGAAAGGCCTGGAAGATGAGGCATCAAAGGGGGAAAAGAGAGGCTGTGCCAGGTCCTGAATAGGGCAAGGGGCTGGGCAAGGGAGGTGCTGAAAGGGAAGGCCGCTGGCTATGGCTGGCCGTGAAGGACGGCTACCCGTGACCCTCTCTCCCAACCAGTTTGAGGCTGTAGCGCCACGCGGCCATCCTAACCATTCTTCCATGGATCTTCACTCAGCGCTTCGTTAGATATTCAGTCCACATTCGCATTAGGATTCCGTGGTGGTAATGTAGACTCGGAAGGGAGAGTAGAGCAGGGAAGCGTCGAGATTGTTCTCGGGACTCGTCTGGTGGAAGTTAGTCAGGGTAGTGTGCACTAGAAACTCGGCATGTTAGCACACCGTGGTACAGGGTTAGCGAGCAGGGACGAGCAGGCATCTTCATTGCTAGCTACCGCCTCAAGCGCGTGCATGCGGGACGCCAGCATTGTAGTCTCCACGGAACCAGGGGGGAAGTGCGAAGGAGCTAGGGAGAGTCAAGGGTGTAGGGATCATTCCTTAGAATTCCATCAACATGCTCGCTGTACCGGCCTGCCACGGTCGCTCCTCTCCCGCCGCTACTCATGCGTCTCTACAATCTTCGAATCAGGTGTGTTCTCTCTTTCTCTCCTTCGCCCTGGATTCGTTGCATTGTGAGAAGATTTTGTGTGGTGCCCCCTTGTTAGCTTGTAGTCGTGTGGCGACAATGGCGCGGCTACCGGGATTTCCAGTAGGTGGCGGGTTTTTTCCTTTCAAGTGTTTGATTCTTCTGGATGTATGGCTGTCCAGTAGTCGTGATTGCGAGATAACTTAGGATCAGTTTAAGGCGGAATTGTAACTGATGTTGATTGCACGGTTGAATGATTACAATCCTCTCGCACTTCTACTTGTTCTAGCAAAAGACAGTGATAAAGAGCATCATAGTAGTTATACTTGAATGCTGCGAATTTCGGCATATGATCACACGAGGATGTGGTTTCTTTATCAGACCGTAATGGAGGTTCGTCATAATTTGTTTCTATATTGCTCAAGGATTGGTGATCGAGCAATGGCACTGTGATATATATTAATTTTTACATGGCTGATTGGTTAATCCGGGCAGGAATATTCTTGCGGTACCGTTGTTGTAAGAGTGGACTTCTATGCTTAGGGCTTAGCGATAGTATGTAGTACATTGCCATTTGGAGAGTTACTTGTGTCAAGAGGGAGGGGCCGCAGACTCCACTGCTCTAATGGCATTGTCTACCTCTTCCACAACTTTTCCGTTATTGTTTAGATAATTTCAAAGTGAAGAATTTGTAGTTGGCAGCAATTTTGAAGTGCGCAGTTGTTTTATGTAACGCAGGTCGAAGGCAGGGGTATAACGTCATCGGACGTGTTAGGTTGGCAGCGATTGACTCTGAAAAGGTCCATGTGGGGAGTTGGAGGGGTAAGTTTTAACCTGTTTCACTTATTACACTATCCTCTTGTGCATTGAAATATAGCACTGCGGACAGGCACATATTATTTGGTTTTTGTGGGGGCTTGGTCTTTACTGCGTTTGCGGAGGAGTCAGACGGATATTTGTGTGACTTTTCTGTATCACCGGTTTTCACCTTTTAAATGACTCAGCATATGTAATTTTTTTTCGTTTGTAGCTATTGGCCATTGGTGTTGACTTGAATGATTGAACATTCATTTGCAGTTCAACTGCAATTGATTTTCAGATTGCAAGGCTTCTTGATAGTTGAAAATTCCTACCCCCTTCCATGTTTCATGTGTTTGTGTCACAATGTGCAGCTCTCGCGAAGCTTGAACTTTAAGTCTAGCTCACCTCCTACAGTTAGGGCAACTAGTATAAAAACAGAGAAGGCAGAGAAGCCAGATAAGCCAGCAAAGTCAGCTGAGCCAGCTGGATGGAAGGACTTAAATGTAATGGAGAAGTTGGGAGTGGTGGAAGTGGACCCTATGCTCGCCCCTCACCAAAATCATCTTCGATACCGTTATCGTGAGTTCTTGAAACGAAAGATGGAAATTGAGAAGGTTGAGGGGAGTTTGGAGAATTTTGCCAAAGGTGGGTATTCCTCTTCTCTGCAATCTCATCAAGTGCTGGAGGTAGCCATGACGTAATTCACTGCCTGAAACTCACGGTGTTCACAATCATGATTAACTACTTTGCCACTTTTGAGTGGTAATTCAGTACTCTTCCAATCTAGAACAATGAGAATAGTATATGCTTCACAATAGGATTAATGAATCTGAGATGGGGAATTAAATGGATGTTGTGTTGTGTAGGTTATGAGAAGTTTGGATTTACTCGTGATGGGGACCGCATTGTCTACCAAGAGTGGGCTCCTGCAGCAGCGTGAGTTTTTTCCTTGGTTTTCTCAATTTAATTTACAGAAAATTAGGTTAATCGACTAGATCCAGATAATCCTAATATAGTTACGAATGTTTTACAGTCTACAGGTTACAGTTCTTTCATAATTCAGTTTCGCTAGAACCCTCTCTGGGAAGTTTTATGATAGAATTGTTTGCTAGACGTGACGGCCAGTATTTTCCAATCGTGATCTTGATGGACATCACATTTGCACCAATCTAAAGATGAGGGCACAGTTGCTATTGCATGGAACAGCATCAAGCCTTGATATCTGAAGAGAACTTTGTTTTGGACAGGGCTGCTCAATTGATTGGTGACTTCAACAACTGGGATGGAAGTAATCACAAGATGGAAAGGGACGAGTTTGGTGTCTGGTCTATCAGGTTGCCTGATGAGGATGGTATTCCTGCCATCCCTCATGGTTCCAAAGTAAAGTTCAGAATGCAGAAAGGCGATGGCACTTGGGTGGATCGTATTCCAGCTTGGATTAGATATGCCGTGGTTGACCCTAATGTATTTGCTGCATATTATGACGGTGTTTACTGGGATCCACCTGCGGAAGAAAAGTAAGTCAAATCTGCGTGAAGCCTTTTATGTAATCCACTAACGTTGATACTTCGGGACTCTATGATACATGGTGTACGTCAGGCAGGCGTTTGGTGCATGTGTTTTTAAATGGGGTTTTCCGCTTCACCCAGAATTTTTGTTCATGCATAGGATGTTTCGATATGTGTTTAACTAACGATCTTGTGCTTCTATTTAGATATGAGTTCAAGCATGCTCGTCCACCAAAACCGGCAGCTCCACTCATCTACGAAGCTCATGTAGGGATGAGCTCGAAAGAGCCTGTTGTAGCGTCCTACAGGCAGTTTGCAGACGAAGTTCTCCCTAGAATTAAAGTGAATAATTACAACACTATACAGCTAATGGCAATTATGGAGCATGCTTACTATGGTTGCTTTGGGTATCATGTCACGAATTTCTTTGCCGCTAGCAGCCGTTGTGGTACTCCCGAAGATCTGAAGTATCTGATTGACAAGGCACACTCCATGGGGCTTCGGGTTTTGATGGATGTGGTCCACAGTCACGCCAGCACAAATGCTGTCGATGGGTTGGCTGGGTATGATCTGGGTCAGTCTTCTCAGGAATCATATTTCCACACTGGTGCTCGAGGATATCATACGCTCTGGGACAGTCGTCTATTCAACTATGGCTCTTGGGAAGTGCAGCGGTTTCTTCTGTCGAATCTGAGGTGGTGGATGGATGAGTATAAGTTCGATGGCTTCCGCTTTGATGGAGTCACTTCTATGCTCTACCATCACCACGGACTGAACATGTGCTTCACTGGAAACTACCACGAGTATTTCAGTGAAGCCACTGATGTCGAAGCAGTGATGTACTTAATGCTCGCAAATGAGCTTGTCCACAAGTTGTTACCCGATGCTACAGTGATTGCCGAAGATGTATCTGGCATGCCTACCCTCTGCCGATCCGTCGAAGAAGGAGGTGTTGGCTTTGACTATCGTCTCGCTATGGCTATACCGGACAAATGGATTCAATATCTGAAAGAGAGAAAGGATGAAGACTGGTCCATGGGTGATATTGTTTACACTCTAACCAACCGGAGATACACAGAGCCATGTGTTGGTTATGCCGAGAGCCATGATCAGGTGATTAGCTTCATCCTCTGCCTTTTCTTCCTTCGTTGGTGCTGCCAGTTGTCTTTTACTTTAACCTACAACAACTCTACACGAGTTGCTGAAATTTTGTTATATTTCTGATCAGCTTATTCAGTGTGTTCACTATCAGATTTTTTTGAAACTGTATACCATTTCTGGACATACCTTTTTGCCTCTTGCAAAAGAACAGAATTACCGAACGCAGTAATTTCGCATCAGTAGTTTCGTAATGGGGTTTCTTTTACATTAATAGCAGTCTACATTCGTAGAAATAGATTTTTAGATCCTGACGTCTGATTTATGAATATATGATCTCAGTATCCTTACACGTGCTTATCGTCTGCAGTCAATGGTTGGAGATAAGACATTTGCATTTCTGTTGATGGACAAGGAAATGTATTTTAGCATGACAGCTACGCAACCAGCAAATCTAATTGTCGACCGTGGGATTGCATTGCATAAGGTAAGACGCCCTTTTTCAAGCCTTCTTCGAGACCTAATATAGATTTCCTGTTTTTTTTTTAGAACCATATGTGCGCAGTCACTGATAAATACAACTCCTGCAGATGATTCACTTTATTACCATGGCTCTGGGTGGAGAAGGTTACTTGAATTTTATGGGCAACGAGGTAAATACCTTCACATGACTGTCATAAAGTTGTGAATGAGTGGGGCGTCCAAGAGCTTCTGCATTTGACTAATTAGTTGCAATAGACAGAGAACATGATACACAGTTAAGTTTTATTTTTGATCTGAGCAGTAGGTCGTTGAAATGTACAGTTTGGTCATCCAGAGTGGATCGACTTTCCTAGACAAGGCAATAATTGGTCATTTGACAAGTGCCGAAGGCGGTGGGACCTTGTGGACCAGGACCATCTTCGATATAAGGTTTGTTTTTGACTGGTCTGCTCTTAGAGATGGTTTCTGCCTTGGTGCATTGTGTTAATGATTTGTTCATTCCTTTTATTTATTGGACTGTGATTTATGCGGAGTTATTGCTTGTATCATTAGGAAACGTTTTTTAAAGTTTTAGATATCCATCTGAGCTCACAGTTATTCCTTACATAATGAAATCCAGTAACTTAGTGATCAAAAATTGCATTTGAATGTCCGAAGATAGGAGTGCAAGATCTGGGTTGAACATTTGAGACTTTATAGCTCTACTTTCTTAACATAAAATTTGGCTCTGTTCTGCTGTTCTCATATCGATTTTTTATTACAGTTCATGAATAACTTCAATAGAGCAATGATAGCGCTTGAAGAAGAATTTCAGTTCGTGAGTTCCCGAAAGCAGTATATCTCCTGTCAACATGAATATGACAAGGTCAGTAGAATCTTTCTTGCTCATCTGTGACACTTCGAAAGTTCTTATCTAGCCTTTTAAGTAGCCGTTTCCTTCTGAATATATTATTGCATTAATGTGTCGTTACCACGACCTGTTCCTTTAGGTGCCTCAATTGCTGATTTTCACACGATCTGAATTTTTAACTTGACATGTGATCGGAATTTTTTCAGCTCATTGTTTTTGAAAGAGGAGACCTGGTCTTCGTCTTTAACTTCCATCCGACAAACACATATTCTGGGTAAGTAGCACTCTCGTACGCAACTACCAAGGCTATCTACAAGTACTCTGCAACATGCGTTTCTGCAGCGCAGTATAAAGTACTGCAGAAAATCAATATGAATTTAACAAAGGATGAAGGTTATTTGTTGGGAAATGATACGGTGCAGTTTAGATTCGTAATTGCTGATAGATTCGTATGTCGACGAATCAATGATAATGAGTAATCATAAATTCTTATTGGATGTACTTCCGTTTTCAGGTTGAAGGTTGGCTGTGAGATTCCTGGCAAATACCGAATTTGCCTGGATAGTGATGCGGCTGAGTTTGGAGGTCATAGTCGGGTAAATATTAATCGAAATCTCTTTTTGTATTATTTTCAGAATGGTTGAAAGTTATTCCTCTAATAATGAGTGCTTTTCCTGAGCGTACCAGAATATGCAATTGCTTATTTTATGGGTGTAAATAGAAACAATGTGTATTCCTTAACTCCAACATAGATCTTTGTCGCTTTCAAATGTTTATTGAGTGATCAATAAACATTGCATTGCAGTGGTCAATTGTGGTAGAGTTGGTAACCCCAGGTGATGCAGGATTAATACGTTATACTTTTGTCTTCCTTAACTATTCTTTACTAGATTACATGTCAAGTTTTGTCAAACTACTGCTGATGGTAGGTTTCTTTGTTTCTCTTCACCTTACAGGTGGATCATAATGTTGATCACTTCACTAGTCCCGAGGGTGAGCCAGGAAGGCCAGAGACTAATTACAACAACCGACCGCACTCCTTTATGGTCATGGCTCCAAGTCGAAGTTGTCAGGTTATCAATCTTTCTATGACATGTTTATGCTACAAATTATATAGTTAAATGGCCGAAAATTTTCTTTTGATGAGTTTTAAATCCTCATGAAGTCTGAATATGTTTGGGTTACTTCTTTGATTTCCTGTGAAGTTAAACTGGTTACTTGGTTCTGGATGTAGGTATACTACAAAGTACCGGAGTAAATTGGAGATTGACTTTGGATCATTATTGCCTACTTTATTACTGTACAATACATTTTGCCATGTATACTGAGGTAGGGAGCATGCTTTTGGCACTTAAAGGCCTCTGCCCTGCCTGTGGTTGACAATCAAGGTTTATCAGCCTTCTTGGAGCTGCAGCTACTTTTGACCAGCTTATATCCCACTTAGAACAACTCAACACAAGGTGTGTTGAGATCTCTGCACCATATTCCCTTCTTTAGATGGCAGCCATTGGAGGAACCTAGGAGCTAGATGTAAGGTTTGTACTGGTACTGGCTAACTCAAAGTTGAAGTGGATTGGTATGTATCATCAGATCTTTATCTAGAATAGTGATCGAGTGTTGATTCAACATGGCGTGCAGTTCTTGCTCAAAGACATAAATTCTTCCCATCTTAAATCTATGCTTTGAATTTCCTTCAATTCTACTTGGTTTGGGATTGTTCAATACATGATGCTCGATCACACAACGTAGAAAATTGGGTTCCCAATCGAACTTTCTGGTACTGACTTCATGCAATCGCAAATTCGATTTTGTACATCTGCTTCTCATTTCAGGTCCTGCTAAATATGGCATCTAAAACGCACCTACTATATTCACTGTTAAGTAAAAACACAAATGATAGCTGATTGATGGCGTGACACTCGGAAAGTACTTCTCATCATTATTGCTAGTGGATTGTTAGAACTCGTAAATTAACTGTAGTGCAAGCAAAGTAGACATGGAGTAACATTGATTTGCAGAGTTAGGTGCCTAGACGCAGTGTTCTGATCATTGGAAAATAGCCAGCTAGCACTAATAAAATCAGCGAGGCATCAGATTGAACTTGCAACAGTTTCACCTTGAATGGAAGAACAAAAGGTCCAATGTATTGCATTTTCCTCGGAACAATTTTTATCTGTTGATAACAGTCAAGATCACTGAGATGTTACAGGCCTACTTCTACAAGTCAGTTTCTAACAACTATTACAAAACTACTGACTATATACAACAACCAAGCATATTTTTACACTTAATTTTTAATTTTTGCATTATACTTGGATGGGATTGGCAAACGCTTGTTGAGATATATAAGTTAAGCACCAAAAGAAAGAAAAATAAAATAAATATGACATTTAACTTTTTAATTGAATATAGATGTGATTTGTGGTTACTAAAGAGGTTCTAATGCAATGGCAACTTGGGATCTTATAAGAGGACATGGGTGTAGAGTGCTTTATAAATTTGCAAATGTAATGAAGGATTTTGGTTGCACATTTGTAGACAATGTATGCTAAAAATATTTGATAAATAAATTGTTATTAATGTCATTAGAAGATTAGCGATCACATTATTTGTACCTCATCTATGAATTCTTTTTGCATTCTTAAAGTATGTTTTATGAAAGTTACTTTTTATATCAAGAGTTATATGAAAATTACTTTTTATAGTTTTTTATAATTTTTTATAAATAAATAAGATTTAATTTTTTATAATATTTAAATACAGTTTTTTCTATTATTATAAGTTATAAAATTATATCCAATTATACATGTATATTAGTTATTTAATGTTATTTTTATAAATTATAAATAAATTTAGATATAATCATATTTTCTAAATATAGTTTTAATAACACCAATAATTAGAAGTAGTATATAAACTTTATTAATATACATCCAACCAACTCACTTAAAGTATTCTCATACATATTTAGGAATTAAAAACTAATACATGAAAAAGAAAAACCATTTTTACATTATATTTTGGAATCTAAATAAATAAACTTTTTTAGTTCTAAATAACCACTAAAAATAAATAATATTAGTTATAAATTTTTAAGTTTGTCTAATTAAAATTTTTAACTTAGTGATTTTTAAGTATGGTAGTTAGAATACTTATAAGTTGATGTTATTGGATTATCTAGGATTTTCTTGTTAAACTATTGATATTATTGAAATTAATTTTCAAAATTTTAATTAAGAAAATAAAATAATTATTTTATATTAATTATTATTTTTATTATAGCTATTCCTATTATATATATATATATATATATATATATATATAAGAAATTAAAGTTTAAATCTCACAAAAAAATTTAACAAAAATGTGCATAGTCCTACTTCAAGATCTTATTGTAAAAAACTTACAAGATTAAGTATCTATATATTTTTAATTTATGTTTTTTTAATTTACAAATCTTTTGGTGACTAATACAAAATATGTAAATAACACCTACTGAAAATTTATAATAAAATTTTCTACTTTGAAGATAGCATAATATGATTTTTTTGTAATAAAAAATATAAATAATAATATAAAAATTAATTAGTTAAAAAAATACAACAAACTTAGGTTGCAAGGCTAATTCATTTTAAGCTAATGCAAAATATTTATGTAACTATAAGATAAGCAATACATACTTTCACATCATTGGATATTTCTAAAAAAATATATTCTCTAATAATAATTTTAGACCAAAATCTAAAGTGATGCTCAAATAATGTTTAATATTTTTGGATAAAAAAATATATACAAGTAAAAAATATTCTTGTATTTATCATTACCACCTTTTAAAAACAAATCCTAACAAAAAGTGAAGTAAAAAAATTAGATATCAATTAAAGTACCAAACTACTTCATCTACAAGTCCACATGTAATCTTATAAAAAAATCTTTAATTTTAAAGTTGAAAAATGTACCCAAGAAGATAAATATCTAATATAAGATAAATAATATATATAGACTTAGTTAAATTTAGTTTTGACAAAAAAACTCACATCTCAAAAATAAATGGTGATTTATTTTATGTAGCATAATAATAATTTTTATTACTAAAATAAAATTAAATATTTTAAATAAAATAATTATATAAAATAATTTTTAAATTAGAAAATTAATATTTTCAAAGAATACTCTTATCAATTAAAAAAAATCATCAATGGGATCTTTTCTCATAGGCACATTCTATTATGATTCAATATAAAAACATAGATAAAAATATCTAATTTATTTAGTTCAAAATAAATTAAAATAAACTTTTGTATTTATTTATCAAAACTTATACAGAAATAGGTTCTTTTTAAATATGATAGAAATATTGAATACACACTTTTGGAACTTCTAGTGGTAGAAGAAGATAAGCAAATGTATTAGGAAGTTAATTCTTCATACCATTACAAAAAGTATTGTAATGGATTCTTATTAAAAATCCAAATCATAAAATATAGTTTTTTTATAACATAATCTAAACTAGCTAAATATTTTCAAGTAAATCTCACCAAAATCTTATAATCAAAGATATTAAAAAGCTTGAACATATTTGCAATTCTTTACAAGATAATTTTGATTTAGTCATAATGTTAAAAGAGGCAATAGAAGTGAGGTGTCTAACATTTCTAAACAATCCCAAGAATTGTGATTGTTAAGTCTAAATTAGGTACTTATCAAGGCCTATATTAATATAAAATAACAACTTGAATGACAACTTGAATATGTAGATCTGCATTGCATACATGCTATGTAGATGCACAATGCAATGTAGATGCTATCACATTTATATATATATATATATATATATATATATTATGCATTGTGCATTTAACATCTATTATTATATATATGCATTGTGCATTGTATTTGTATTGTGCATATATGTATTATATATATATATATATATATATATGCATTATGCAAATATGTACAATACATTATGTATGATATGTATAATGCACAATATTATACATATGTATAATATTGTACATTATGCACAAAATTATACATATGTATAATATTGTATATTATGCACAAAACGTATATGTTATATATATAATATTATATAATATAATATTTATAATACATAGTACATATGTATAATAACTATGACTTTATATAAAATTACATAGGTATTATTATGCATATGGATCAAAGAATCATTGAAAAGATGTTAATCATTCAAAATCTATAAAGAGAAGATATTTTGATCAATTTACTATTTATCAATTGATATTAAATCTATATATTTGTGAGGTAATTTACTTCTATAGTGACCATATTAGAAAAAATCATAAAGTTGCATATAGATGTATGGCTATTTATTCTATAAAAAAGAAAAGATAATAAAGATCCATAAATTAACAAATAACTTAAAGATTGGATAATTAATTGTTTACAAAAATGGTCTTACTAGCAAATAAGTATTTGAGGAGATAAATAAGCATGTTTGAATAAATTAGTAAAAAATAAGAAATATTCTAAAAATAATATATTGAGTCTTCAACAAGTAAAATATTATAAAAATCAATTTAAAATAAGAATGTTCTCTTAAGTTATAATTCATAAAAATTAACAAATCTATATTTAAAACTATTTTATTAAAATAGTGATAATCTAATAGATATTCTATTTACTATTAAAATTCAAATTCTATGATAAAAAATAACATTCACAAAATATGATACAAATGCATGTTAATCTATGGATTTTATATTTGGTACTAATAACCTAAATTATTATTTATTTATATTAGTTATATTTAATGAGTAGCACAAAGATATATTAATAGTATAGATTATCACAATTTGACCAAAATAAGAAGATATGTACAATTGCTTGTTAGTTCTTAAAGTATTTATAAATACTTAATATCTAGCTTCGACACCATCTTAATTTATTATAGATGATTCAATTTAAGAATAATAAGTCATCAAATAAGTTTTACTTTCTCAATACAATTAGAATTCTTTTTATTTATTTCATAAATATTTTTATTATATATATATATATATTTATATATATTTATATTTATATTTATAAAATATATTTTTGACATACAAACATATATAGTCCAATACATAAATCTATTTGTATATCTTTCATATATTAAAAAATTAGAAAATAAAATTTAATTAAAAAATACATAGAAAAATATTTATAAAGTAGATATTATTTAATAAAATAGAAAATATAATATATTTTAAAATATATTATAAAAAAAGAGAGAAAGATTATATTTTGCTTGCAAAACAAGCAATGGCAAAACTTTTTTAACAATATGATATTTTAGCTATGAATGAATATTTTAAAAAATATTATTCTTAAATTTATGATGAGTAAATATCTTTGTCTTTGATAGAATTATTCAATAAACTTAGATTTATTGAAAAGTAATTAAAATTATTATTTTATTAATAAAATTATTAAATTTAGTTAGATTCAAATTTTTTATTATTTATGTTATATATATATATATATATATATATATATATATAAATTATTAAAAAGCTATAAAATATTATAAACTTATATTAAACTTATTTTATTTAAATTATTATTTTACCATATAAATTTTTATGTTGTAGATTTATAGTTAGTAGACTCTTCAAATCCTTAATATTGTATTCTTGCAAAGATAGAATAAGTGATTTTAAAATTGATACTTGTGAAAAAGAGAGCAATGTTGTATGCCAACATGTAAAAGAATATGTTGACATAGAAGTCCTTAGACAGTCTATGATAGAGTTAAATAGGAAATCCTATAAAATAAAGATTAAAAAATCTAATGAGAACATTATTCAATTAGCAGAAAGTGGAGATCCTTTCTTATTACCACATCTAACATCACTTTTAAAAAAAGTTAGTGGTGAGGCAAAACTATTACAAACAAGAAGTGGTACTTGATCTATCTATTCTAATATGTTTCTAAACCTAGGGTGGATAATTCAAGCACCTCTACAAAATAAAATAGAAATTACATAGAGGTTTATATGAGAAAGACATGTACAACAACTCTTGAGAATATTTAAGAATAAACTAACTATCAAAACATAGTATTTTATATATTTTAATTTTATATGTAATATGTATATATATATATATATATATATTATGTCATTTACATTTAGATAAAATAGTTTTATGAATATGTTTCTTTTTAATTCTTTTCAAATTTATTATAAAATATACCAAAAAATTATTTAAATAAAATACTCAATAAAAATATGATTATTTTAATTTAAAAAATCACTATATCAAATATAATTTATTCTTTTTTTTTTATTAAATATACATATATTATTATTTTTATTATTATTATAAATTACAAGAATTTATGATCTAAATTATGATTATAAAAATTAAAAAATTAAAAAATTAATATATACATAAATATGTTTATAAATTTATATATAGATGTATGTATATATATATATATATATATATATATATATATTTTTATTTGGTATAAAAAAATTAAATTTTTTTGTATTGAATAAGATTTATAAAAATTAGATAAATAATTTTTTTCTATTTTTATAATATATATATATATATATATATATATATATTTGAAAATTAATTTTAAAAAATATATAGAATAAATATTTTTAAAAATAGATATTAAAATCATATATATATATATATATATATATATATTTATATACTATGATTGTATACATGTATATATTATAAATTAGAATATATTACATGTATATATTAAATTTAATTTTTATATAATTTTATATAATAATATATAAAATTTAATTTATATTATATATAAAATATTTATTATTATATATATAATATGTATATAGAATATATATTAAATACAATATAGAAACACAATGCACTCTAAATCTGACTATAACTAATTGTTTAGTTGCAAAGAAGTTTACTCCTATTTCACAAATAAGATAAATATAATTGTTATTCTAAAAATCCATTGCTAAGCAATAACCATCCTCAGCTATTCAATTATGCATGGTTCTAAAAGTCAATCCTTTTGTGAATGAGTGCCCAATTTTGCATGCTTCTAAAAGTCAATCCTTGTGTGAATGACTAGGTGTTTCACTATAATTCTTTTTCAAATATTGAGGCATTCCTTTGGATCCATATTACCTAGAAGCAGATTCCACATAAAAATTTCTATAAAACTCTAAATCTTTTATGATTGGGAGTCAACTTGGAGGCCAAGATTGCTTGCTACCACATAAAAGCTTTCCAAAGTCTATATTTGTAAAGATGAGAATTTAACTTATGTAGCAAGGAAGTAGCTCAATTCCATACTCTCCATGCTTGTTTGTATTCCCAAAATCTATGTAAAATAGTCTCATGTGTTCTAGGAGAGCAAAATATATAATGGGAGGAGATTTTTTTGTTTGCTTGAGTTTGCCATACATTGATTGCCCCTCTTTGTGCCATATGAACCATATTAGCATATCTTTTTTTTTGGCCCTCACTTTGAAACACATATCTTTCAAATCAAATTAAAAACTTAGTTCTAATAAATTTTACAATTTGGTTGTTGCTAAATTCCATAAAGGCTGATCTTTCCTTAGGAGTTGTATGCCAAATTTGGCAAAGTAGATCATTAAATTGGAGCCTGAATACGAGAATGGATCAAAGGAGATTTTATCTACTGGACAGCAAAATAGTTTGCATGTGTCTTCTCCTATGTAATGATAACACACAAAATTAGTGTTACTTTTTGTTGCCAGAATGGTATCGTACCCAAATATGGACATTCGATCTGCTTGGTAAGGTGTAAAATGATTTACTCAATTCAGGATGGGTGCCACCTAGAGTAAGCTTTACAGATCCAGCTTCTCTTCTACTGTGCAACTACGGCGGTATTAAAGAAATGAGACTAAAGATGTAGATAGAATTTGAAACTTTTTCCTCAAAACGATGCATTCTGTCTGCATAACGTCGGTCGATTTGAACTATGCTTTTCGACGTAGTACTAAGCATTGCACCGTGTATATTCTACTTCATCCTTCAAGTATTCACTCCATTGCAGTGAACGCAGTTTTGAACAAAGATGTTCTGAGTTTCATCCCTGTAGGACTTGCCACAGCTGCAGCATACCTGCAGCGAGAAGAATAAAAGGAGTGCAACAGCCCTTAGGATTACATGGAAGAGATTGAAGAAAATTGCAAACATGTTGCAAATAGTAATAAACCGTTGCTACGCGTAAGAAATACGTATGGGCACAAAAGGAAAATGTACAAGATACACATGCACTGCATCAGCGTGTCAAGTTCCAACAGGTTGAAGCAACTTACGCTACGTCCATCACAAGACCATGTCCCATGACTCCTGGTATAGTCTCCAAGTTCTCTACCACGTCAGCTGCATCCACGTCCCACATTGTTTGATAAGTGGAGGCTCTAACCGCCCGTTCTTTTATTATCAGATTCCTGATTCCACATGAAACGGCGTCATTCAAAAGATACACACGTGGAGAATCTCCAAGTTTGAGAGGATTGTTGAACCTGCACTAGTAATAGGAGTCGTGAAGATCACGTCCAGCAAAAAGTGACCTTCGGGTGTGATTAAAGGATTATCACCACCCAATGGTCCTGCTTCTCCAAAGCTTGGCCGTCTCCAGACCTGCATAAGAAGGCGAGTCAGAATTTCAAATTGGACCTCGCATTCACGCAATGCTGAAGGATTGTAGGAGCAGGGCTAAAGGATCCCAGGACCAAAACGTTTCACATCCCACCAGAATCAAGAACAAGTTTAGATTTTCTACGAATCATATCTTATGAGTTCTCATAAATGACTATACCTCTGCATCGCCCAGAAACATGTCATCGATTTCTTCTGCCACATCTAACCAGTCTTCCTGCAAAGAAAAGAAATCGAGAGCTCAATATTTTGAAAAAATGTGCATTGACGTGATACTGAGTTAGTTGCAGCGTGAACCATTGACCCAAATGACATATCCCAAGCATGTGCATTCTCTCAACAACTTTCAAAGCCGTCGATCGAGAAGCTGCAGAGCGAAGTGAGTATACCTGTTGAATAAGGACAGGCACTGCACCCTCCAACTTGCCCACGAATTGTTTCTCGTCAATGATGAAAACTAACTGCTTCGCTGTTTGCATTATAGCCTGCCCAACAAAAATGCTCAGCACCGACGTTACAATCTCCAGATAGAAAACTGAGTCAAAAGTATTTGAAATTGTGTTTTCTCTCCTTGCAACTATAGGCTCGTACGACTAACTGCAGCTGACCCTTGAAATTCAGAAGGGATCGTTCTAACAATGATTGCGTTGAGCTTCTCAAACAGGGCAGCTACTCGCAAGTGTCCACCTAGCGGAGAGAAGGAAGGATGAGAAGTGAGGCCAGCACACCTTACTTTCTCCTTTAAGACTGACTGGCGGCCTTCGACTCCCTTGCGCCCGATAACTGCAAAGAGAGTACCTTCTTGCACCATGTCTGCGTCATCGAATGCAATATCCAACTGCCGAGACAGTCCAGATCAGCAGACAACCAACAAGATAATTTCATTGTCTACGTACAATCTGCAGTTTTACTCTTACATTGTAATGCATTCTACATGATCAAGAGACTAATTCTCTGACGATATGATGGTTCTACCTGTGGTTGGTCCTCAAATGTCTTCAACGGTACACCTGCCTGGGCTGCTGCTGCAGCGCTTGCACTTGACCTGAGCATTGACAATGATCCGTAAGCCACGGATAGAAAATTCTCTTCGCATTACAAACGAAGGCGGGCGCCGAATTGCATTAAACGTTACAAATAGAATAGCAATTGAATACACTCACATCGGTACACAAATAATGTCTCTGAGGGAGCCATCTCTAAGCCTTTCGCCGATGTAGGCAATGGCCATGCCAGAAGCGTGTCCTGTTCCAAGACCGACAGACATTCCACTCTTCACAAAGTAGTCTACCTGCGCAGGCCAGGATCTTGGTGACTGAGCAACAATTCAACGTGAAACTCACTAAATTTAGGGTATTTAATTTCAAAGCGTACTCTGCAGCTTGTGATGCATTTTTAGTTCATGAACGTTAATCAATGACTAAACACGACGGCCCTCTGCTAATGACACATTGAAGTACATCCGGAACCACCAGTGAAAATAACTCTTCAGCACATGGTGCTAAAACTGTCAGCAGCTGTTGAACCACTGGAATTAACATCCAATTGGCCAATAAATAAGTCGGAGGACAATACATTCCATTAACGCAAGTTTATGCCCTAGAGTCGGAGGTTCACAGAAGCTGAGGGTTCAGCATAATTTACAATCGAAATCGGATAAGAATTATAAATGCCCTTTAACCACTCCATGCATCTCAGGTGCCTCGAATTAATTGTACTAGACTAAATGATAGGATCAATCGAAGGAATCATCAGGAGTCAAATCTACCCACGTGCGGTCACTCAAGCTCGAATGCATGCTTTATCTCTTCTGTCAGTCGAAACACACAACAAAAGGATAAAACATCGAACCGTTTGCCTCGCAGCATCCTTCAGATAGTTCGCAGCAGAGTGAACTTCAAGAGCATTCCCCTCCATCCTCCTGGCACCAACTCCCACCCGTCGCTGATCAAGGAGTCCCTCCCCACTCCCTCTCAAGAATGCTGAAGCTCTCAGCTCAGACCTCACCTGAGGAGGGGACGATTTGACGACCCTTCCGGAAGTGGGTGCAAGGCAAACAGGATTAGCGTCAAGAAAAGGCTCTCGGCAGTGCTGCAGGGTGGCAGTGGCGGTGGCGGAGGGCAAAGCCAGAGGGGAGGAGTGGTGGAGCGCCATAGCCAGAACAGCGCAGGGAGAGATGAGGCTACCACAGCACATCACTGAAGGTAGATAAACACAAACATCCAGCCTATGCAGAGCAGCAACTGTCCTAGTTGGCATGCCATCTCATCTCTTTATCCTGATTACGTGGCTACAGCTTCTCCATCTCTCCTCAAACTCACACCAACAGAAGCCCCAGCTCACTTTGGGTGCTTGGTTTGCTTGAAGGGATAGCCTCCATTTTCAAAGGTGTGAACAGTAACAGGCAATTCTGGAGGTGTGATATCCTGCCACAGGCCAAGTACTAGTCACCACCATAATCCCACATTGTTAATAACCCCTCTTATTGTATTGTAAATAACAAACTTGTCTTCACTTGTCTTAGTTCTGTAGCTAAGGTCATTTGTTAGAAAGTGATGGCTGGCTCAAGCTTCTGATATAAACTCTTTGATATTATAGATATTTTAGCTTCTGGAAAAGAAGCCTTTGATGCAGAGCAATGAAGGCAAAGATGACAAATATAGCAAACACACAATTCTCTAATCAAAATCAATGTGTCAATAGAGTGTCAAATATTTTGTGATGAGAATTGAATTAAGTGAGATAGTATTAATGTTATTTTCTATTCATGAAAATGAAAACTGAAGTAATTTTGCACAATTGTTGGATGAATCAAAACAGCTTTACAATCATCAATCTATCAGAAAATTTGTGAAAAAATTGACCATTCTCAAAGTTGATCAAGACTTTAG
Source organism: Physcomitrellopsis africana (assembly GCA_036785485.1). Classification (NCBI taxonomy): domain Eukaryota; kingdom Viridiplantae; phylum Streptophyta; class Bryopsida; order Funariales; family Funariaceae; genus Physcomitrellopsis; species Physcomitrellopsis africana. The sequence continues at coordinate 248,582 of JAWRVF010000202.1, read as the reverse complement.
TGATTAATGGTGCTCTAGTGGTTATGCATAATCATTATTTAAATATTAAAAATAATCCTTAAATTGCTAATAAAAAATTAAAAAGGTTGTAAAAAAATATGGTTATTGATGATTGATATGATATATATATATATATATATATATTTAAAATAAAAAAAAATTATATGTTACAAATTCTTTTTTTTAATGATTTTTTATTTATACAAAAGAAATTGTAAAAAATGAATTAATTTACTATTACTAAAAACTATTCTTTAGATGTAAAACAAAAACAAGTCATTGTATAAATATTAATAAGTATAACTTGTAAGTATTAAATTATTTATTTTTAAATATATTTCAAAAAAATTCACAATCTAATTTTTTGAATGCAGTAGGTATTTATAGTATTTTTTGAAAGTTTCTAAAAAAATGCTACATAATTGTTAAAACGTTGTATAAAATTTCATTGGTCATTTGAAAAAAATTATTTAAATTTTTGGTTTAAAGAATAAATAAAATTAGCTACCAAATAAAAGAGTATATTAGATCAAACCATAATATAGATGGTTGGACTCCAATAGTGTCGTGGTAGAGAGAATTTGCCTTAAGAAAGTATGAGCTTTTGGCTGCCATTAATTACTCAACCAAGATCCAAAATAACAAAATCCCTAAATTTATATAACAGACTTCTTCATAGGGCTATTACACCTAATTCATAAATCTTATTTCCTCAAAACACTCAAAATATAACAAATACTCTAAAACCCTCATTCACTCGTAGCAAGGGAATTTTTCCCGAACTTCAATAATCCATAACTTTTAATTCAATTGTCCAAATCCACTCAAAATTTACATGAAGTATTGATGTATTTTTAACAACTACTATTACAAATTTCAACCATTGATTCATTATCAATCTTTAGATATTGCCAAAATCCTAACAATAACTTTAAACCCTTATTTACAAACACCCATGTACTAAATTCTTCATATCTTACAAACTAAAAATCCAAATATTATAAAACTTTGATACATAGCTTTTAAATATAATATTACACTTTCTTGGAAATTTTTAGACAAAAATTGGTCCGGAAGCTCAAGATATGGCAAAAACCATCACTATCAACAACACAATCTACTTACTATCTTGAAATTCAATGTGTTGTCTTTGACTCCTAATATCTCCTTCTTTAGAACTTCAAATGTAGCAATTCTTCCACATTAGGTGTAGATCTTGAAATTACCTCTCCAATTGCACTTTCTGATCTCCAAAAGCTCTCATACAACTCCTTGTATCTTCAAAAAAGTGACAGTAGGTACAATTTGTACACCTTAACTTCAAGCGCCTACTCCTCCCTCATAAAAACTCCAAATCTCTTGATTCTTATACCAAAATTATAGCACAAAAAACAAGCTTTCTAACTCTAGTCTATGATTTTCAAGCATTCTCTTTGAAGTCGCTAAAATCCTTGTTCTCCTCACGGACATCCTCCTCAAAGCCTATTGGGCATGACCATTGACCAATAGGAATGAAGAACTTCATCCCTTGCCTTCATTCATCTATTCTTTGCCTTCATCCTTCCAAATAAGCCTCTTAGTAGTTTATTTCTTCATCTTTGGCCCCCATTTTCCCTTCAAGGCTTCATATTAAACATTTAGGTCCTATATAATTTAAATGCCATAACCAAACTAAGTAAAAAAAAACACCAAAATAAAGTTTCTTATACCAACTCTTTTAAATATTTTACTAACCATTCTAACACATACTAAAACTTATGAACATATTACATATTTTGAGTAACTAAGTAATTACAGTACAATAAGGCTCCAATCCAAGATTAGCTTCAAAATCTATTTGGCAGAACTTGAAGGTAAATTCATTACAATCCAAGGATGATCTTCTTTGGACCAATGAAGAATATATGACATGGTAAAAGATGATAAGAACAAAAGTGGATCAATTTAAGATTTATCTAGGTTGATTTGATATTCTCCTAAATATAATTGTATTTATACCTTATAAATTTAGTTTGCATTAAAAGTAAAGTTTTTATTGGTAAAATTGTAGAACTCAAAACACATCAAAGAGATATTATATCATAATCTTATTTTTAAAAAATCTTTAAATAACAAATCATACTATTAAAATTTATACAATATAGTCTAAAAAAGATTTTTAAAATTACGGCAACAATTTGATAAGAAAATCTAATAAACTAATTGAAATATAATATATATATATATATATATATATATATATATAATCATAACAATAAATCTATTTAGTTAAAGATGTTGCATAAAAAATATGTGTAAAAAAAATAAAAAATAAAAAATAAAATATTTATTTATTTATTTATAAAGTATAATTATAAAAATCAAGTAACAACATATTATATGTTTATTTAGTATTTATTATCTAAAAATATTCACACAACAAGAGAGATAAAATCAATAAATTACAATTATGTATTAAAATATTTATAATAGTTTTGCTTACCACAATTTTCTTTTTATATTTACAAATTTATAGGGTCACAATTTCATTTGATCTTTGTTTTCTTTTGTGAAGAGACAACTTTAATGGATATTCTCATATTGCAAATATGGATATATCTATATTTAGCACTAAATGGTTCATTTAAATGATAAATTTCATCCTTGAATAACTCACCCTGATTGCAACAATGTCACATGAAACTGGAGTTGCTTTACATTTTGACTATGGTGAAGAGACAAAATGCATAGTAAAACTATGATTGCCACATCGTCAACAAGCCTGAATATGTTACCACTCTGATCTAATCGAAAACAAGTTCAACAAATAAATATCTAACCAATACAGGAACATGGATTGAATACAACACACACCATTCCATACACAACACCTATTCAATACAGAGCTACCCGAGAGTTCTCATTGAATATGGCTTGAATGCAACATTAATAACAGTGATAGTGCAGGCGAAAACAGTACACTTAACAAAGACGAGGTACTTGGCCCATGTTTCATTTAAACAGCAGTGCAAGCCTCAAGTTTACAGCCGAGCCAACTAATTTCTTTTTAAATTGACAGACCTTCATTAGAGATAGTAAATTGACTTCTAACCATATGGCCGTTACTGAATGCCAGGAGTCATCAGCCAAACTGAACAAGACATTCCCTCTCAGAAAGCGACGGTGACAACCAATGGCAGCTCACTCCGATACAAAGTGGCCCTCTGATCTCTCAAAAGCTTCCTTGAAAGCTCCGCCAAAGTAGCCATCGAAGAAACCTGGTGGCTCCGACACAAAGCAACCGATAATGTCTCGCAAGGTGATGACCCCCAATAACCGAGTGGTCTCATCAACTACATAAATGCGGTACAGATTCTTGCTAGCCAAAGTTTCTATCACCTTCCCAAGTAAATCCGTCTTTTCGCATGTCACAGGGGGTGTTGTGCCGACTTGTGCCTCCACCTCCGAAATCGTTTTCATGAACTCCAATACGGTCAAGTGACTGTCAAACAAATTCAAAACATCGTTTGCTTCACAGTGTCATGAACACCAGTACACTAACTAAGTTCCCTTGTCAGAATTTGTTTCCTAGCAAGTGTCGCAAATGAATCGGAGTTGATAGGGAAACACAAAGTTTCAAATATGTATAAGAACTCCACAACACTCACCTGCGTCTTGCAAAAAGATGAGATTTTAACAATAGAAACCGAACATCGCGAACGCTGATGCTTCCTACAATGTGATGATCAGGACCAGCCACCACAGGAAGTCCTCCAATACCCTTCTCCTTCATCAATTTGAAAGCTTCCAACACCAATTTGCTTGCATCTACAGACACTACCTGTATGCCATCCAACAAGAAGACATTAACATCCCAGAATATCTTAATCAAACCTTTACAAGGAGAGGATCAGTGCTAACCTCAATTGTCACTATCACCGAAAAAATAAAAATAAAAGAAAAGGAAAAAGACTAACTTAACCACTTCCTATGTAACATTTCTAAACAAGTACCTGATCAGGCGCCATGACAGGAAGGCCGAGTTGTTGGATAGATTTTCCTGCAAGGCTATCAAACCAATCGCGACCCTTGCATTGAGAGAGCCCTTTTACAACTGATGATTGAGAGATCATATTCTGAACGACACCGTGATCAATATCTACAGTTGGAATGCTCCGCAGTCGAAATTTAGTAAGCAATAGTAGCACAGTCAGCATAGAGTCATCATGTTGAACCGGCAGAAATGGAGCCCATCTGTAAGACCTTGTGATTTCCTCCACCTGCGTCAATTAGATAAACTGCGTAATCACCTCAATATAACATCAAAAACGATCACTAATCTCGGAATCGAGATTAACATGCTTTTATACAAGAAATAATATACAAGTATACAAAACAAGCAGGTAGCAGTAAAACACTAACATACTTTGGTGGATTTGAATGGTTCATTTTCAAGAATGAGCTTGTAAAAATCTTCACCAAGGCTGTCCACTGCAGATGATGCGTCCTTAACACCTCTTTCTACTACTGCTCCACCTACAGGGACGCACAAGGCACTTCTCAGCAAAATGCACAGGAACTCAAAGAATCGCTAGAACGAGAAGAAAAATTGGGAAAGAATGTATGTAGAATACAACACAAACCGAAACTATATTCGAGCCAAGTTCCGATTACTGAACTGACCTGCAATTGCAGCCCCAACAGCAACTGTTGCAACACCAGCAATTGCAAATGGACCAGTTAGCCCAAGCACAAGGGCTCCAAGTGCACCTAGAGCTCCAGCTCCCATGCCCGCAGCTGTGGCTGATCCAGTAGCTATCGCAGCTGCAGCCAATTCAGCCTGCTCTAGCACCCATAAAATAATAGAGGCATAATCAACAATGCCAATGTATTGTACAGACCATGGATCGTTAGAATTCGCACGCGGGTCCTTCACAGGAGCTGAAAAGATGTTATTTTCTGCAAGCAGGTGCACAGCATCTGATATGGACGCATCGCCTGAGATTTCCAGCACTGCAATCCAGCAAATTGTTTAATAAGTCCTACATCGTTCGTGAGCAAGAAAGAAAGAAAGAAAGAAAGAAAGAAAGAAAGAAATGAGGAATAATAAAAATAAATAAAAGGACAATACGAATCTTGACAATGCCAACAAAGCATACCAAATCAACCAATCGCAATCCAGTCTCTGCCCACATTTCGAACCAGTGCAACGACAGATGAGAGTAACATGAACCTTGCCAAACAGATGATAAACTGATGAGAAAGTAATAGAGTAGAGCAAATCAGCGATGACACCAGTACCTTTGCCACAAGGAAGCTTGGGGAAGGATGAGACTGGAACTTTCGTAAATGCCACATTGAGGAGTTCTCGCACCTTTTCCGGAACTCCTACATTCTCACCTTGCTCCTCCCACAACCTCTCCAGCTGCTGCTCCATCGAATTGTCATTGACGCCCATGCTGATTTATCCGATAAATTTGTATCGCTTGGGATTGTGATCGCGCCTGCTCAATTAAAAATAGAAGACATTACTTCGTCGCAATCACTGAAGGCTACTTAATACTGCTAACTCTTCTCCGCTAGATGTTACTTCCACGCCAAGAAATGCGACTCCATAAATTTCCAGAGCCTGCAATCTCTCACTTCCTATATATATATATATATATATATATATATATCTCTCTAAAAAATACAGGGATTAAAGAACCGAAGTTAACATTATTTGGTAGCTATCAAACCCTGCACATTTGGGTACCTCCGGATACCTTGCACGCAACACAGCACTACCTTCAAATCTTTCAAGATGTCCGATCCCTATGCGCAGAGACTTAATCAGAAACACAAAGAACGGGGACGCTGACAGCACGAGCAGCCAAAATCTCATTTATCCATGCCATAGCAATCCAGTAGTGTTCAACGCAGTTAGGTCGACCTCGTCACACTTAAGAAAACAGCAATCCCCAAAAATATCTCTATTACCAAATCCCCCAACCCTCGACACAAACCCAATTCAACGCTACTTCCTGAAAAGAGAACAAAGGATCTAGCGCTCTGTTAGCTCAGATCCGAAACCCACCTTTCCAAAGTTGATCAACAAGAGCTCACGCTTTCGCAAATTGAAAATTGGCTTCGTCCCACTCCAAAGGGTTGCTTCTAGAGACAAACATACTGAGTCAGATGCACGGGCCAGATGGACGCAGCACAGGCAACACAGGAGGAGCACGTCACAAAGGAGAAGAGCCTTGTTCACACGTGCCTGTTTGGGTGAGGCTTAACCCTAGCTGGCATGCCATCTCACCTCATTTCCTTGATGATGTGGCCACATATTTCGTCAACGTACCAACTGGTAGTTTACTTTTGTGGTTGTGTTCAACTACGTCGTGTACCCAATTGGGTTGTAGTGCGAGGCCAGATTGTCCATTAGGTCACTTGGGTATCAAGGCTGTTGCATCAACAAAGTTTGGAAAGGCATTGGGCGGTGCGATTCGTGTAGTTTGAGAAGCTCTGTTCACGAAACCTCGCCATTAAGCCTATCTTCTTCGGGGTGCGAGCGAGCTGCAAGGATGCGATATTGGGATGTTCAGAAATCTTCCCCTTGTTCTCGAAAGGGCAGGATGTGAGGAAGTGTGGTTATGTGCCGACTAACTGTCCCACGCCAGGCTGCAACCCGTCCGTTCACTACGGTGATCGCCTTGAACTCCAGAAGTAGAAGCGCAGTGTGGACAAATGGATGGATGCAGGCAAAGGCTACTTCGATTTGTATCCTTCGGCTCTGCATGTGTCGTTGAAGCACACAAGTGAGGATGGCGATGAGTTTTACATCCTTCATCAAAAGGCCATTACCCCGGGCAAACTGATTTAAGTCACTTCAACTTGACAGATATCGCAGTAGAACCAGGTATGATCTTAGAGTCTTAGTTGTTGGAGAGATGGGTTACCACCACAACCTCCAGCATGCAAGTAATTCCGTTCTCACATTGGTGTCATCTGTTGCTACAGCGAGTCAGCCTGGTTGTGCAATCGTATTTGTCCAATTTGCGAAACCAGATTTAACCCTAGAAGCTAGGTGATAAACAAATACGAAATTAGACAGAAGAATGGAGATCGGGGTATTTTAAGATACAGGATCCTCAACTAATTGTAATTACACATGTACAGGTCTACACGCATATTGTGCGCACAGCTTTGAAACTTTGTTCATCTTTTGTTGCATTGGTGTCAACTGAAATGTTTGTGGAATAAGTTGATATCAGACCACCTCTAAGATATTTGTTCTTCAGATTTTATTTTCGTTTATTTGTTTATTTTGTGTCTTGAACTAGACCAGTTTGAGAGTGTAGAGTCTTGGCACACTGGATTGCTACAATTATAATCAGACCTGTAAAATTGGTTATGAATGATGCAATCCAGTGTATCAAGAGCTCAGATTGCAGGCGGCCAATTGCAACAGGTAATGAAGTGAAGAGGAGAACATTAGAGGTTCTCTAGATTAAACTGTAAGCCAACCGGAAGCAGAGCATGGCTTGTAGCGGAAGCTGATCAGAGTTAAAGGCTCTCACCACTGCTGATGGCCTACAAAGGCTCATAAGTTACACGTACTCCATGGCGAGACTACTAGGAAGCTTTATAAAGAGTCATGTGATAGATAGACAAGACAAGAGAGCAACTAGACATCATCGTTATCGAACTATCATACTTCTCCTTAAAATCTGTAGCCCTACATTCGAACCCTAGAGCATCCACCTTACACACCTTAAAACCCGCATTTCCTGTAGTGACGAAATGACTACATACTGGAACGCTGTAGCTGGGTGTAATAACAGGGTTTGTTTCCACTGTGTATATCAACGGAACAATAGAAGATTCATGCTCTGCCTAAGGATGTACAGGTGTTGCACGAGTTGATATCCCACTTTGCATTCACTCGCCGCTACAATCCTGTCAAGGAGAGATCCTTCGGACAATTTGGCCACTGAACACGCTGCAAACACTGTTGTCACGCGACTACTAAACAGGATTCCCGTCCCCTCAGCACGAACAAAGCCTTATCCTGTTTTATTTTTTGCTTTGATCACGGCATACCATGCGCAGGTTGTTGACTTGTGTATACTTCAGAGACATAGTTCTTGGTGGTCTTTGTGTTCTAAAACTCATCAAGCTTTGATTCCCAGGCACCACTCGCACCACAAACCCTAAACTTCCCGTAGTCGCGGACGACAATTTTCCCCACAGTCCTATCTCAGATTCTTAACTTACAAGCTCATGAGGTTCTGTCAAGTGGGGTAAGTTGGTCCCCTAATCCTCAAACTGGCAGAATTGAATCTTGTCATGTCTCCTCGCTTGAGACACATCCTTTTTGGATTTAGTAGGTGCAATTCTATTCTTCAGAATATATATATATATATATATATGAACAGACACGCATACATATACTTTTCGAATTTATATGATATAAATATAAATATCTTGATATACATTTACATTTCTTGTTAATATAAAGAGAGCTTAAAATACAATAATTGCATTTGTAAGAATTCAACAAATCTCCAGGGTTGAACAGGACTACAGGAGGAGGCATAGCTTGTGAACTGATTCAACACTTCAACCCAGAGGAAGGTCCCACAAACTCGAGAATGCCAGACTTTGGCAGTCAATTTCTGACTTGTGAACTCTCGCAGAACAGAGTTATTACTCCTCACGTGTCACAAGATTCAATCGTGCAGAACAGCATCGGCCATCTTGCCCAATCCAATTCAACTCCATCTGTCTCCTAGCACGTCCATCAATTCTTATGGAAGCTTTCTTCAACAACAAACTGAAAGCACAAAGAATGCAAACACGGTTATCTTTTGCTTCTATCTAAAAGCCTCGCAGTCGATGCTCCTGAGGCTGCGAATGCAATGATTCTCGTGCTTGTTAATTCAACAACACACATTTGAACAAAGCTTTGTCTGGGTGCAATCAGTGCTGAGGGAGTACATACTCAAGCATAGAAACCCTGATGACTAAAGTAGGTTTGTTATAGTTGGTGTTAGACAACGAAAATTGTTGGGAATAAGAGAATAATATGGGGTGTCAAAGTAGGAGATATTATAAATATATATATATATATATATATATATGTATATATATAAATATATATATATATATATATATATGTTTTGTAACAAATGATTAGTTATATATTTAGTAAATAGTATAACAATATGTCTCTTGGTATAAGGGTGTGATCCTTGATTATGTACTTAAGGTATTTTATCTTATAGAAACTTAATTCAATTTGACTCTTTTATAGTCTTATATGGTATCAAAGCTAGGATTATATTTTTCAAAAAAATTCAGCACTTTGTATATGATTAGAGAGTGTCAATACATTCTATAATACCAAATCTTAGATAAATATTTTTATGCAACATGGTTTATTCTAAAATTTTATACGCACAAGATATCAAAAAATTTGGTGAGACATATTTTAATATCTAGAAGCATAAACTCATCTTATTTCTCAAAGCAAAGAAACTTAGGTCCATTGTTCATAGTGATGAGCATAAACCAATATTGCTTATAGTAACTTACATTACTAGAGACAATGCAAGAGCCCTCTCCTTAACAAGTGAAGGAAGTATAGTTCTTTGAAAAGAGTGCAATATAATAGCTCTTGTAGTAATTAATAATAGTATGGATCTTATTGTAGCATCTCATATAGAAAGCTTAAGATAAATTGGCCCAAATTTTTGAATTCAAAGATGTCATTACCAAAATGCATCTTAGGACTTAATTATATTTATTAAAAATAAAATCCAATGATACCATAATAAATTATATTTATAAGTTTAGATAATTAATCTAACAATTAATTATAGTTGGTAGTCAACTTTCAATTGAAGATGTTTTCCATCCCTTGATAGAGAGCATATCTTTCCAACATCATATGTTTATGAGTTTTCTATAGTGGCAACCAAATTTAACTCTTCAATCATTAATTCTTGACTTAATATAAGAATTTTTTAATAAATGATTTAAACACTCAAATTAATACAATGTATTCTTAATCAATCCTATATATTTATAATTATAATTATAATAAATATTAAAAAAAAAATTCCAATTATAAGGATAAATCTTCTAATAACAAAGTATCAAATAATACAAGATATAATATAAAAGAAATTTATTGCTTTAATTGCAAGTAGCTAAGACATCATATTAAAGATTATCAATTTTAAAATTCAAATGAAAAAAAAAAAAAAAAAAAAAAAAAAAAAAAAATCTTATAATTTTTTATTAAATTTTATTCAAAATCAAAATAGTCCACAAAATCATCAATCATATGTTGCCTCTTTGTTTAATTTAACCAATAAATCATCTATAATTGATGATTATTGATATATAGATATTGGTGCCATCCAATATATGTCTTGTAACAAAGCAACTTTTATAAATTATAAAAAATGGCCAAATAGTCCTTTAGTTTATTTATGTGATAGTACTACTTATGCAATTAAAGATCAAGGAGATGTTGTAATAAAATTATTCAATAATGAAGGAAAAAAAATCTAATATATTATATATTCTTAACCTTATTAAAAACTTATTTTTAGAATCACAATTTAACAAAGCTAGTAGAGAGCTTAATATTCAAAGTAAAAAAATATATATTAAAAAATGATATTGATAAAATACTTACCTCTTATTTATTAAAAAATAATTTGTATAAACTTACTAGTATCAACAAATCTAATTCCAGCATAGCTGCTTTCCTTGCCATTGTCTATGAATAAAGCTTATTTATGGCATCATTGCTTAGGTCATATAAATAAGTAATGACTTCATCAACTAGAATCAATGTATAATAGCATAGATGATTATGATATTAATACTATATTATTATGTCAACCTTGTATTATTGATAAACAATACAAAGTTCTATTTTTTAACATAATTTTTTATATTACAAAGTTGTTAGAACTAATTTATAGTGATTTATGTAGACCAACAAATCTACTAATTTATTTTGGATTTTTATATTTTTAAACATTTATTGATGGCAATTCTAGATATATAATAGTTTATTTAATTAAAAATAAATGTGAAACTTATGATATATTTCAAATCTATAAATAATTAGTAAAAAATCAAACTTTTGAAAAGATAATTATTCTTTGGTCAAACAATGGTGGCACATATAAGTTTAAGGATTTTTTTTTAATTTTTTAATTTTGTCAAGAACATAGTATTCAATATCAATAAAAAACTCTAAATTTATCATAATAAAACAATATTTATAAAAAAAATAATTGTACTTTAGTTGGTGATGTTATTTTGATATTATTATATAGCAACTTATCTAAACTTTAATCAAAGTAATTAAAAGTCCCACTTCTTATAAAGTCTACATCAACAAAATATTCAATTTATTGTATTTAAGAATTTTTAAAAGTATTTTTTTTCTTTAATTTATAAATATTATTATAAAAAATTTGATAATCATACCATACCATGTATTTTTTTAATTCCAATAAGAAATAAAAAAATTATTATTTAGTGAATAAAGATGCTAAAAAAATTATTATTTCACTTGATATTATTTTTAATAAAAAATTATATCATACCCCATCTATAGAAGTTTTATAATATAATAATTTTAAAAATAAAAAATATTATTTTATTTATTTATTTATTTTTACTCCAATAATTGTATCTCCAATATATTATAGATTATCTGTTATTGTGTTGTGGTTTGGCTACCATGTGTAAGTCCTACCATTGAATCTTAATTGGTTGATTAATTAAAATTATAGTTTTTAAATATCATAATATTAAGATTAAAGATTCTATTTAATCATTTAAATATTTATTAGAATTTAGAAGAGTTTATAAGTTACAAGAATTTTATTAGAGAAAAGTCATAAAAATAGAATCTTAATAAGTCTTGGAAGCAATTATTTTAGTTGATTTAGTAATTTTTTTTAATTATAAAAATTATTATTTATTTATTGAAATCAATGTCTATATTGGCCTTCTATCTACATGTATTCCTCATTAGAAACCTATAAATATTATTTAGTAGGTAGAAGAAGCATGAAAAATAAACCTCATGTCTTTTTAGTTATTTATATAAAAAATAGGATTTTTAATTGACTTAAATTGATTTTATTATTAAAAAATCACCAATATCTAATAAAATATTTTTAAATCAATATTATTATTTTTAAAATATTAAAAATATTTTTAAATTTTATTTAGAATTTATTTAGAATTTATTAAGAATTTTTAGAGCAATTTTTGAGACTTTGATAAAAATAAGTTTTACAACCTTGAGAGCCATTATGAAGAAATGGAATAAGATTTGAAGGCTATACAAGGTTTCTAGGCTAATTGAGTATTTTTAAATACCATGGTAAAATTAAAAATACAAAAATATTAGGTCTACTAATAGAAAATAGGAGGACTAACAACTAGTGTAGTCCTTGTAAGAAGGGAGGTGCATAAGTTCCATATGGATTGTATCACTTTAGATGTAGGTAAGAGGATAAGACTCAGGCCTTGTATCCTCCCTAGGACACTCTTATATGCTACTTATGAGCCTTAGTGAGATTCAAATTCTTAATCTCTTAAGCAAGTTATCCTTGAAATAAAAATTATTCACTTAATTTTTTTTATTATTTATCTTTTATCTTTAAATTATCATTACTTATTCATAATAATTTAAATTTATATATTTTTTATATCATTGGAGTTATAAAAAATTATCTATTTAAAATTTTTATTTTTTATTTTTTACTAGATGAAAATCTAGTGAACAAATTGTGATTAGTTTTGTAATATGTAATTGCTTAATTACACATATTTCACTTGTTTTGTATTGTTCTTCTCCTTTGTTGCTGCTTGTTGCTCTTTATATTTTATACCACAATTTATTAGAAACTCTTAATTGAGACCATCTTGTAATTTGAATTGAAGGGTGAATTTTATCTTCACAGAAATAGTACGTTTGTTGAAATGTGGTGCTTCTAATTGTATGTGTAAATATGGAGTTAGTATGTTATAATTTATATTTTTTTTAGTCTTTTTGAATAAGAAATTCAAAGTTAGTTTTTATCATTGATAAAGTTTTTACATCTCTTTCTTATTGGTATATACAAAGCATTTCAAATTATCAATTTATAAGATAATCAAAAAATTTATTATTGAATTGAATGTTGATTTGTTCTTAGATTTTTATCAATCAATTTTTAATTATTATATATTTTAAATTGAAACTTTTAAAGATTATATATCTTGATGTTAGCTTTTTAAAAAGATATTGTATATTCAATTTGAATTTGATTTAAATTTGTAGTGAATTTTAAACTAGAAAGAGATTCACTACCTTGACAGTTTTATATATAATATGTTTGAGAAAATATTTCTTAATGGATGGTAATTATTTAGTAGTAATAATTTTTAATTATAAGCACCTCAAAGTTAAGGTTGTAGTGGTGTAAAACTTAATGCTATTGAACTTGAATTGTACTAAGAGCAATTAAGCTCTTTTAGTAGTTGATGAAGTCTAAGATCCGTTGAATGGTGTTTAAATAATATATTAATATTCTTATTTTCAAATACATTTTGATATTCTTTATATTGCTTTAAAATTTTACTACAACTTCTATTTGAAAGAGGATTTAGTAGTACATAAATGACAAATAGATCTCTTATTATAATAACTTGCATAAATACTTTAGCTCCAAAAATTAATAATTGAGATGGTTTGTTGGTATTTCGAATATATCTAAAAGTAATCTTTTTTAATTTCTAATCAATATAACAATTATGAAATTAAAACTAAAAAAATCTAAGTACAATTAGATTTGAAGAACATTAAATGATATTGAAGAAAATGTCAAATATTTGATCTTCTAATACATTATCAATAGCTTGGTCTTATCTATAAAATCTCTAAATAAAAATAATTATCTATTAATAACTTCTATTGAAGCTAATTAAATCTTTTTTAGAATATTAGTATTTATTGCAATATAAATTTTTTTATTTATAAAGCATATTGAGGCTCTAGTGTTTTAAAATGCTTAAATTAAAGATTCAAAAATTGAAGTTCTAATAATTATAGGAAGTTTAAAATAAGATATAAGGTCTAATGGTACTAAAAGACTTGTATTTCATGGTTGTAGTCTATAGTTATATAAGTCCTATAAATATATTTTAATTGGTAGAATTATTAAAAATAAAAATTTAAATTATCTAGATATAAAAATATTATAATTAAAAAGTATATTTGATTATTTAAGTATTTATTAGAATTTAAAAAGATTTATAAGTTATAAGAATCTTATTAAAAATATATATATAAAAATAGAATCTTAATAAGTCTTGGAAATAATTATCTTAGTTGATTTAAAATTTTTTTTTTATGGTAAGAATTGTTTTAGTTATTGACACCAATGTCTACATTAGTCTTCTATCCACATTTATTATTCATCAAAAATCTGTAAATGCTAGCTAGTAGGTAAAAAAAGCATAAAAAGAATCTTATATCTTTTAAATTATTTATATAAGAAATAGGATTTTTAGTTGATTTAAATTAATTCTATTATTATAAAAAAATTACTAAGATAGAAAAAAAATTAAATTGATATTGATATTTTAAAAATATTATAAGGATTTTTAAATTTTATTTAGAATTTATTTAGGAATTTTTAGAGCATATTTTTAAGACTTTGGTAAAAATAATTTTACCACCTTGGAAAGCCATTATGAAGAATTTTAGCAAGATTTGAAGGCCCTACAAGGTCCCTAGACTTATTGGATATTTTTTAATATCATGGTGAAATAAAAAATATAAAAAAAATGGTTTTATTAATAGAAAATAGAAAGGCTAGTAACTAGTATAGTAGTTGTAAGAAAGGAGGTGTACATGTCCTATATGGATTGTAGCATCTTGGATACAGGTAGGAGTGTAAGACTAAGGCCTCATCGCATCTCTAAGACACCTATATATGCTACTTGTGAGCCTTGGTGAGATTCAAATCATTAATCTTTTAAGAAAGTTATTCTTAAGGTAAAACTTATTTACTTTATTTTTTTATTTTTTATCTTCTATCTTTAAATAATCATAACCTATTTATTATAATTTCAATTTTAATATTTTTTATATTTAATAAAAATTTATTTTTTATTTTTATTTTTATTTTTTATTAGATGAAAATCCAATAAATAGATTGTGATTAGTTTTTAGAATGTGTAATTATTTAATTACATATTTTTATATAATATATTTTTATTCTTTTTTATTTATTTATTAATTATATCTCTCACTTCATACTCTCAATTACAAGCAACTCTTAATTGAGGCCATTTTATAATTTGAATTGAAAGGTGAATTTTATCCTTATAAGTTATCTAATTACAAAGTCTCTATTATAATTGGACATCTTTATTTTCTAATTTTTTTTATATTTTATTTTTTGAATTCACTTGATTGATCTAATATTCTTGTATTTTATGACTTATTTTTTTATGATATAAATATAAATTTTTACAATGGCATTTTTTTTTTTTTTTTTTTTTTTTTTTGTAATATTAATTGCTTGAATTAGATTGTATCAATTTGCATAGGTCCTAATCTTGATGAACAAATTTTTAAAGATCTAGAAGTTGTTGTCATTACTTCATTTGTCTCTTTTTAATCAAATCTTTGTTCTTGGCACCTTTCAAAAAGTTAATTGTCATACATAATTACTTGAGTATTAAATTATTCCATTAAATTTATTTTTGATATTGCCAACAATAGATCTTTTATATTATCTTTCAAATAATATCAAAATTGATAAATAAAATCTTTATTATTCTAATTCACATTACAAGCAAGTTAGAATTTTATAATATAGATAACACATAAACGTGACCTTTGTTGCAAATATTGGAATTATATTTTTGCTACTCTTTTTTAGTTCTTTTCTTCAAATGTAGCCATAAATGCCTCCAAAAATGAATTCAAATTATATAAAAGTTGTCAATCTTTTTTCATCAAAGATGCAAATTAAAAAAGATGACTTTTAAATAGAAATATGTCTAAAAATCCAACTTGAGTGATTCTACTAAGATATCAAGTAAGATGTAATTATATGAAGAATTTAATTTATTGTAGAAGTCATTAATAAAAATTCTTGTTCTATCAAACTTCTTTAGTATTTTGATCTTTGGCTCTTTTACACTTGAGGTAGCAAGACTTTTAAAATTTACTTAAAAAATTAATCTACTTATATACATATATATATATATATATATATATATATTTCAATTATATAATTTTTTGGCATAAATATTAAACTTCATAATTGACTTCTTCTACAAGTGTAGCAATTATACTTCTATGGTTGACATTGCTAATATATGAATTTTTTTTTAAAGAATATTAAAAAGTTTATAAAATCCACAATGATTGATAATCTTTTGTGACTTTCTGTAATTAAAGCATCTTTGATTTGATTTTCTTTTATCTAAGTTGATATGGATTTAGAAAAAATAATACTAATAGAAATATAAGTTAAATTAGAAAAAAAAATTTTAAAATTTTTAATACTAAATAAAAATTTTTATAAAGATGGATACTCTTCTTTCTTTAAAAAAAAAAATTTAATATTATAAAATAAAATATTAATATGAAGTTAGATAATTTATAAGCTTTAGAATATATTAATATTTTTTTAAAAATAGAATAATATATATACTTTTTAAATAAAAAAATTATCAAAATATCAAAGATATGAATCAAAATAAAAATTTGAGAAGATAATATACTCTTGTATCATTAAAAGGGAGAAAATAGACAAATAAGAGATAGAAATAAGATAGAAAGTAACTAAAATGGCTATTATCAATTACAAAGAAGCTAGAAAGTAGTGAATTGAGATTAGAATAAAAAAAATGGTATTTTTAAGAATGAGGATAGCCTTAATCTTGCCTCCACATATATTAGCTACCAAAAAGATCTTATGGAAGCTTTCTAAAAACCATTGTTGTATTGTAATATGGCTTTTGGATGAAAGAATGGATAAAGACCACATGAATTAAAAAATGCTTAATTAAAAGAATAATAGAGATTTTTTTTAAAAAAATTATAACTAAAAGATTGAATATATTTAAAATTTTAATATTTTATATTGTCTTTTTTATGAACATGGCTTCTATGTACTTTGTAGGACCATAAATGAAGTAAGATAAAGTAGATTAGATATAAATACAATGTAATTATCTTTAGGTTGAAATTAAGAGTAGTTTTTTGTAAACATTACTATAAAAATGATTAGATTAACACCTAAGGAGGATCATTTGTGAGATAGAGTCAAAATCAAATCTTGAGGCATAAAATCTCAAAGGCATAAGTCTAAATAAAATTCAAAAGACAATACACTTATATATCATTGAAGAAATGAGAAAGTAAAGAAATAAGAGATATATAAAAGATAGAATTATTTTAAATTAATCTAGTAGCATATTAAATATAAAAAATTAATGTTATTTCTTCATCATTATTAAATAATATGCTATTATTTTATATAACACAAAAGATTTATTTATTTATTTATTATTTTAATAATCTTTATAATAATCATTTTATAAAGAACATGTAGAAATATAATAATTTTGATAATAAATATTTATTAGGATATTTAAATTATTTTTTTAAATTCTAAATTTAGATTTTATTACTATCTATTTATTTTTATTTTATATTTTTAATGTTTTCTTTAATTTAAAATTTTAAAAATACTTATATAAATCTACTTTTATTATTATACCACCTAAAGCCTATATAACCTAAAAAATAAAATAGCTATTATGTATATATATATATATATATATTTTTTTTTTGTTTCTTGATTTTTAGTTTTTAGTTTTGATGCACTTTGAATCATGTCAATAAGAGTAAAACTGCACTTTGTAGATTGTTTTAAGTTTTTATGGAATAAACGAGGCAGGTTGAAAAGGTGGACCATGGCTGTCCTGGCTGGAGCTACATACATTTAGCTATTGATAAGGTTATGAAATGGGCTGAGACTGAAAACAGGAGCCAAACCAATTACCATGAAGACAAGGGCAAAACAACAGAAAAAGGGCAGTGAAACAGGCTAAGCCTCAAACTGCCCAGGTAGAGTCCAAATCTGTAAGGAGGAGGGCCCACCACTGGAAGAATCCATGGCCGTGGCCTTACGCAATAGGTTAAAACGAAAATTTCAAAAAGTATCCTTAAAAAGTAATTGTTCCCTCTTCGTAAAGTTGACAGAATCTAGAACATGTCAACCTTTTTTTGAACCACAGCAGACCTCCTTGTTCTCTGGAACTTTACCCCCCTGCTTTACACAAAAAAGTTATCCAACTAGCTTTTTATATCCAATTTATTTTCTGTCTGCTACACAAATTCCAGCTGTGTTAGGTTATCCCTACCTTTTTAACAGGAAAGGTATCCTGAAACCAGCAAAACAAAAGAAATTATATATCGGTGCAAATCAGATTATGATGACAGATCAGACAAATCGAAGCACCGAGGCTATCGGATTGCGGCGTTTAGGGCACAGATTCCCCGCTCGCTGAGCATCATCACGTTTTCTATGGCCTCGTAAATCCAGTTTACGGTGGAGGAGATGCCGAAGAAGACGACGAATGCGAAGAATGACACTTCACTTAAATAGCTTGAAAGATTCCAAGTTCCATGCTTAAGAACTCCTGGTAGAATCATGTGCAAAACCTGCCACCGAATTACGGTACAATTTGACGAGGGAGTTGTGGAAGAGTTTCCGAAGAAGGAACGCAATCGAGCATGCGGGAAATGATGGAAGGGAATGGAGGGTAGATGGTCGGCACACCAGGTGGGAAGGATGTAGAGGGTGCCCCCATCTCGCCCCTCTTCCAGTTCAGCTTGTAGGGCACCAGCTGCAATGGTGCCCACATTCCAAGAGAAGGATCCAAGGGTACTATCGCTGCACGTGACTCAGCTCAGGCCCGCCGACCCAAACCTCTCACGCGCTCTTCGAACTTCCGCGTCGAACACGTGGAGGGCAGATGTGATCTCGAGCTGTATATCGTCGTACGCTTATTCAAACACCCCTGCGTCACTGCCGTTGCTCAATTTAGAAGCAGATGTGGTGATCGGAGGCGCTGAGGAAGAATCTAAGCTGGACTGTAACATCAACGAGTTTAGCCGAGCTGAATTCAGGAGGGGCTCTTGCTTCTCCCTTGTGAGGATTGATCAATTTGGGGTAGAGTTTTGGAGTTGCCAGGTTTGACAGTTGTGCGTTAGAAGGGGAGAGAGAGAGAGAGGGAGAGAGTCCCAATAACGGACGTCTCAGGTTGTAGCAATCGGGAATTTTATGAAGAACATTTGGTGACGTGAAGCAGAGCTCTAGGTCGCGTTTCGGAATTTGTGAGTCTGGACAGGAGTTGGAGGAAGAGAAGAACCTGGGCGTGCAAAGGAAGTTTTGAGTTAGAATTTTCGCCATTGAACCTGAGGACTGCATTGGAGTCGCAGAAGTAGCAATCGTGAGGGGTTAGAGATTTCTTTTACACGTATAGTTCTTTTTGTTCTTTGGCAGTCAACGCTGATATTGAGTTATATTGGGCCTCGCTGTCCTTGGGAATGGTGGAGAAAGTGCGGTCACAGACTCTCAATGCTAAGAGAGGAGGGAACTTGTTGGCGCCAGTGAAGAGCTCCGCCTCGATTCAGAAGAAGTCGACGTCGTCGTCGTCGTCGTCGTCGTTGAATTTCCCCAAGGACCCTACCTGCGATGCTAGCGCCTCACCTCTGAATGCCAAGGTGTACAAAGGCGTGCGCATGCGAACATGGGGCAAATGGGTTTCGGAGATCAGGGAACCCAACAAGAGGTCACGTATCTGGCTGGGCTCCTTCCCCACTGCGGAAATGGCCGCCAAGGCATACGACGCAGCGGTGGTGTGCTTGCGAGGCCCGTCAGCGACTCTCAACTTCCCCGAGTCTCCCCCACCAGATCTCCCCTTGTGCAACACGCCCCGCGATGTGCAAGCAGCAGCTGCCGCAGCCGCTGCAGCCTGGGCACCACCTGCTAAAAGTGAGTCACCATCCACGTCTCCGAAGACTCTCAATTCCGAAGACGAAACCCACTCGCAGCACGCCTCCTCTTGCGATGACAACACCATTCAGGGCAACTTGGAGAGCCCCATCTCCGCAACGCCAAATCCAACGAGCATGGCCACGGACATGGAGAAGTGGATCAATGCTGAGTTTGGATACTTGGAGGCTTTAGACGAGGCTTGCGACTTTCCAGAGTTGCTAATGCAGTTGGGACTAGCAAATTGCTCACCATTGGATTGTACTACACCTCAGAGTTTCTTCGACAAACACGTCCCGATTGTGAACTCTCCCTCTAGTGAAGACGAGGATTATACTCGTTACGACCCCGAGCTATGGTGCTTCAACTGATTACGGATCACCGAAACGCAGCAAAACGTACTAACTTCGTTACAACTAACACTCATATCCACTCAAGAGTAAAAGCATCCATCAAACGGAGCATCATTGATTGAACAAGCTGAACGAATTTCGCATCTTACAGCACAAGCAGAGATGATCGAGCTGCTTCATGTATAGACCTAGGAGTGGCAGTGAATTTCCAGCAGAAAGGAGCACATTGCTCCATTGTTTGTTTGTGTTAATTTTTGTAGCAATAGAACATTCTTACTTCTGTCATGCTAGTCTTCTCACATTCTTATAGCATGACAGACGCATCAAAGTTTGACGTGAGAGATTCCAGGGTACTTGTCAACACGGCTCTCAAACTCTGTCAGCTGGAATGGCGAGATTCCTCTTTTTCAAGACTTGAGCACTTTGCCACCTTAAGCAGTCGCAGGCGTTCGTGTAGACTGTATGATCGTGTATCAAATTAGTCATACCATGCATTGGCTTTTGGCATTTCTTGCTCCCAAGTTTTGATGATTCATGAGAAATACTTTGAATGACATTATGGAGCGGTCGAGTGTAGTTATGAGGACTGTCTCAAGCAAAGACTGATCGTCTGAACTCTAGACTAGGGTATTCTCTCAAATGTTGCGAACAATTTCGCCGAAAAGAAATTTGTGCTTGATTAGGTGTAATGCACGTACACAAATTACGACAATCCATAAACGTGCTTCCGGAGTCGGCTCTCACATCATTGGCAGATGGAATCGGAACATGAGTCTCACGTATTGCAGAGATGAGCATTGAGGACTGAATACCACATACTTTCACGTATAGATCAATTACGAGACATTCATGGAACGATTCATACTTATAATCCGTCTCCCATTCCCACTCACAGGTACAGACATCTATACCACAAACAACCAGTACGCAGCCATGTCGTTGAGGACAGACAACATACTTGCCAACAGGTGCAAGAGCTTCAAGAATGCTACCAAGTATCGCTTCAAACCCGGCTCTCAACAACTAGCCTTCAAGATGGTCAGATTCCTTTATACAATTGTCGACTTACTCTACTCGCCCTCGCATACGACCATCCAACTTTTATGACGCTCATTTCTTGCTCGACAAGGCTTACCTTCTCCGCCTCGTGCCACACCCTTTGTTTCCGCTACAGTCTATGAGACGTGCACCACAAACTCGGTTCACAAACAACCTGACTTGGATCCGTCAGAGGAATATAGCGATAATTTAAGACTACTGCTGGACAGATTTCTCTGCAGAAGGAATTTTGGTTTATGTGCAAGCGAAGGAAACGTTTGTAGTGCCACTGCTGCATACCAACCTACTTAACCGAAAACAGTGAGGCAGTGCGCTACGGTTGTCGTAGCTATCTGTGGATTGGTAGCCCTGACGCATGGCGGCGATTTGCGGCTTCCAGCGAAGCAAAACACTTCTTCAGTTCACAACCCTCACTCACCCGACAATTGCTTATGTCGTGACATCAAAGGGTCAAGACTGCAGCTGTCAACGGTCTGGATTTACAAGTGCTGCAGCAGCGAGATGGTCCATTCACACATTAAAAATTGCTTCCCGTCATTTTTTGGGAGCCTTGGTTTGACTAGAGTAAGATTAAATTGTTGGGAGTTGGTGAGGCAAAAATGTTGCAAGTCATGTTGCTCATTACCCACTGGTTTAACACCTTCAATGAATCAGCAACGCCCTAGAGATGAATTGGAGTTGGCTTTTGATGATATCAACGCAGAGCCTTGAATATTGTGAGTTATAAGTTAATTCATTAGAATGATGTCATCAAGTTTTATAGTTTAACGTTATCAAGTCTTCTTTGGAGATGACCTGTGTACTATAAAAGAATCACCCTTACTTCAATAAAGCACATTGTTTTGAGTGTGTTCAGTTGGAAACTTGCAACATGGTATCAAAGCAATGGTAGCTATTTTCTTAGAGACAATTTCATGAATACTGCTTCCAGTTTGTAGAGTTAGATTGTAAAAGGTTTAAGTCATTGATTAGAGTTAGAATAATAAAATATTGCTTCTATACACCCGGATTGTCAAATGTAATACATAGTTTGAGCTTATGATTGGTGATGTTTGCTCCTAAAGACAACTTTACTATCCCTTCTCATAGTTGCATAATCCTTGCTATGATTGATCATTATTCATATGAATACAATCAAGAGAGAATCAAGTCTAAAAGTCTCAGGTAGATATATTCTATTACTAAACTCAGTAGTCTCGATTTCTAAAACCAGTAGTTTAGTGATAGAGACTTTGCTCAATATCATGGTTGACAACAACAAGTCTTGCAATATAGGAGAATTGAACAGATTCCTAAGTATATAAAATTATAATATCTAGTAGATCAAAATAAAAGCTATTGTAAGAATAAAATTCACCCTTTAATTCAAATTACAAGATGGCTTCAATTAAGAGTTGCTTGTAATTAGTGCTGTGAAGTGAGAGGTATGATTAAGAAGAAACAAGGAAAGAAAAAGCATAAAACAAATGAAAGTAATACAATCAAACATATATACACTCTAAAATCTTATCACAATTTGTTCATTAGATTTTTATTTAGAAAAAAAAATTAAAAAAATTAAAAATTAAAAAAATAAAAAATTCTTTTATCTTTCTAATGGTACAAAGAACATATAATTTTGAATTACTACAAGTAAGTTATGAAGGTTTAAAGATACAAAGTTAAAAATAAAAAAAATTAAATAAATAGATTTTACCTCAAGGATAACTTGTTTAAGAAGTTAAAGATTCAAGTCTCACCAAGGCTCACAAAGTGGTGTATAGAGTATCTTAGAAGGGCCATGAGGCCTTAATCTTATCCTCCTACCTATATCCAAGGCGCTACAATCCATATAGGACATATGCACCTTTCTTTTGTAAAAAGTTGTAAAACAAAGTTATAACAAAGTTTTGTAAAACATATTACACTAGATGTTGATCATTATGATTTTTATTAATAAAATATATTTTTTTTGAATTTTTGACTTCATTAGGATATTCAAAAATATCCAATTAGTTGAAGAACTTTGTGGGGCCTTCAAATCTTATTCTAATTATTCATAATGGCCTTTCTAAGTGATAAAATCATTTTTAACAAAGTCTTCAACATATATTCTAAAAATTCCTAAAAATTCCAAAATAAAATTTAAATAAAATTTAAGAAGTATTATAATATTTTTAAAATATTAATATAAATTTAAGGCTACTCTATCCTATCTTGATGATTTTTTATAATAATAAAATCAATATAAATCAATTGTAATAATAAAATCAATTTAAATCAACTATAATAATAAAATCAATTTAAATAAAGTTTTTATAAAAGTTTTTATAAAAGTTTTTATAAAAGTTTTTATAAAAGTTTATTTTTAACAAATCCACCAATTAAAATGTATTGGTGGAACTCACAACCATTCTTCATAGAGAGAAATTGTGGTATCTTATTGAAACTAAACGTACCAACATAATTTTTTTAGTCACAATTGATAAAGTTATTTTTATCACAAAAGAGAGGTTCAAATCTGAAAAATAAAAAGTACTTTTAAATTTAATTTTATTTATAACTATAGTCTTATAATACTTATTCATAACAAAGATAACCTTGTAGATGCATGGGACATGATATGTTGATTATACAATACAAGAGATCAATAACAAATTTTATTTCTAATAAACTAATTTCATATCATAATACTCAAAGAAAGTGAAAATGTGACAATTCACTTGGTAGAGACAAATAATATTTGGAACCATCTTCAAACTCTTGGTAAAACCATCTCAGATAAACAACTCATAATCATTGTTTTAAATAGATTATCTAATTTTTTTAACATGATGATTCAAGATACTTCATATATACAAAATCTGACTTTTGAAGATGTTATGGATAAGATTTTGACAGAATCTTAGTGTATGGTCCTTTGAGACCAAAAAATTAGATAAGAAGAAGCCTTATTAGTTCAATTTCATTCCAATTGGAGCACTTAGAACTTTTTTTGTAGAGGAAGATGTAAAGGTTGAAGTTTCTTTCCACAATCTTCTAAATATCATTTCCAAATATCAAGTATTCCCTCTAGCATTTTTTTGTCACTAATCCAAACTTCATATGGCCACACACTTTGAAAATAATCTTTAACACTTGAAACACATCATCTTTGTCTACTACAACCTCAACAATTGTATGTTCTAAGCTAATCATATGTATATCATCCTACAACTTGAGCCCTAGTTATTTGCTATGCTTGTGATCTTTTCAAATAGATTACTTATAATTATCCACATATTATTCTTACAAACTATTATAATAGCAATTGGTATTTTAATTTGAAACCTTCTACACATGTAATTGGACAATGTACTAGCTTAGAATTAATAGAAGACAACATATCTTTACACAAAATCACTACCATCAAAGATTCTTCTCATATTTTTAATAGCATTGGATCCACTTTTGTATCTTTTAGTTTAAAATTAATAAATCTCAATAAGATTCTCTATGTACTAATGTTAAGACAAAATCTCATTTCTATAGGTGCATTAATAGATAATGGACTTAAAGTACTTTTTATCAATTATAAATGCTTGATTTCAAACAAAAACAAAAATAATTCTATTATCACTATTGGAAAATAAGATATTTGCAATTATTTATATAAATTCTAAGATAAAATTATAAATATTATAATTAAACAAATATTAGTATTATTTTTTAAAAAATATATAAGACACTCATCTCTGGTACTAGAAATTTGTCATTTATATTATGGTGGCTTATAATATCTTTCTTGATTTTAAAATATAAGACACTCATCTTTGGTGCTAAAAATTTGTCATTTATATTATGGTGGCTTATAATATCTTTCTTGATTTTAAAATATAAGAAGCTCATCTTATTTTTGAATGCTACATAAAGTTTATGTTGACTGTCTTATGGAATGTCAACACTACAAACAATTTCCAAAATCATCCATTATTTGTACATTTTAAGTACTTTAATTCATCTATACTAACTTAGTCGGCCCTCTATAAATACCTTCATTGTATGGATTTCGTTACTTTGTCATTTTAATGGATGATTACACTAAAAAATCTTGGATTTTTTTGAAACTCAAAAATAAAACTTTTTAAAAATTTTAAAATTTCAAACCTAGGGTGGAGGCAAAGACCAACAAAAAAATCATAACATTATACTCTAACCGTGGTAGCAAATGTCTTTTTATAAATTTATCATGCTCTCAAAAAACCATAGTGTTGTGATGTAAATAATTCTTATATGTGTAAAAGGTTGTATCTTATTTTTGCTAAGGATTTAGATTAATTAATAATCTGGATTTATTTCTATATATTTTTATCTTTATTTTTTAAAAATTCATTTTGTTCCAAAAATTAAAGATTTTACTAATTTTATATTTAATTCTTTTATTATTATAATTTATTTTTTTAATTATAATTTATTTTTTATTTTTTGTAAATTTTTTTTCTTCAAAATCTTTTACTTTAGAGCTTAAAAAGGTATATCTTTCAATTAGCTTGCCTTAGATTTTTTCTTATATTTTTTTATTTTAAAAATTTTTTAATCTTAATTTTACTTTTGAATTTATATTAAAACTAATAGAAAGTCTTAATGATTCTAAATAATTACTATTAATAATATTAAGTATTTTTCTAATATTATAGAAGTATTTTTTTATTAAATCATGATTATCCTTGGTGACAACTTCATATAAGAGCTTTGATCAAGGAATAGTATATTGATAAGAAGAGATGATATTAGATGAAGAAATGAATTGGTGGTTGGAAAATGAATAATACAAGGATTATTGATGGATAGGAAGATTAGCAAGAAAATATACTGGAAAAGAGATTACTAAAGTATGAGGAATATTCACAAATTTTTTTGAAGGATTTTGTTATTGTTGTATTTTATAGGAGCTAGTTATAGGAAGAGTATTTGGAGTCAACAAGAAGAAAGATCAAGAAGGGAGGTTTTATGTATAGATAGTTATAATGAAGAAAAGTCACACTTAAAAGTACTATTGGAGAGGAAATTTAAAATTTATTGTATCATAATAGTAACATTGTTGTGTGGCTTGAACTTCAATATGGAAATATAGTAGGTACCTAGTTGTAAAGAATTTATTTGTAATTTATTGACAAGATTCTAATAAGTGATTTATCTTTAATAAAAAAAATAACATGCTAATATTATTAAAAAAATATTATACTAATAAAATCCTCTTATATTTAAATAGGTTTATACATAAAGTCCTTCTATGGCATATATAAGATTCTTAATACCTTTTTTTTTACAAAATCACAACTAATCAATTGATGATAAGTTAGATTGCCAATAATTTTTAAAAAAAATCTATAATCCTCTTTCAAAATTCTATCTTTACATCAAAATTTTATTATAGCTCTTTGTATCCATTTTTCCACCTCCATAAAGTCTTGGCTTTGCCCTTAGATTGCAAGCATTGACTTCAATTTCCAATATCTCTTTCATTCTAGCTTGGATTTCATCAAGTTGTATATAAAAAATGTAGCAAAGAAAGTGTTCTTTCCAACCCCAATCGCCAATCCTCTATTGCTTTCTGTACATGCGGATTATACCCAAAAGAATGATATTAGGTATAATTTCAACACTTTAACTTTGAGAGCCTATATCTTCTTTATAAAAACTCCAAATCATTCAATTTTTGTACCAAAACCATAGCCAAAAACCTAAACTTGTTAATCCTATCCTTTGATGTTTGAATCTTCTTGAAAAAAAAAATCCTAATTTCTAATAAGACCTCAATCAGCCTCCTTAAAGTCCATTGGGCATAACTTTTGGCCAATAAGAATAGAAACTTCTATCATCCATCTTCATTCATCTACATGGATGGCCTAACTATTCCTTTTCATATTAAAATTCTTTTTTAATCTTTTTTTTAATGAGATTTATATAATATATTCTCTAAATATCAAATAATAGAAGTAAATAAGATTTCAAAGATCATCAGGGTCTAATAAAGATGACTCTAGATATATAAAAGTTATTATCAATATAAAATCAACATCAAAAGTTACTATAAAAAAAAAAATAAAAATAATATAAATCTCAATAATAGCCCTTTTAAATAAATTCCTTCTAAACTAATAATCTAATCATATTTTGTAACCAATGAAATCTATTGATATGGCTCTCACTTAGCTATATAGTAAATTATACATTAAATATATATGCACAATATTTTCATATGATAGCTAAATTACAACACAATAACATTCAAAAGAGATTGTTTCATTTTTTTGGTATTTGCAAGGAGAAGTAAAGAATAGAAATGATCAAGACTATGCATTAATAAAGTAAAAAAATTACAACATACTATTTAACTCCTTTTATTTAAGGATAAAGCTAAAAGTGCTACAAATCCAAAATAGCTATTAGGGCAAGCTCATTAATACTTTTGTATATGATCACTTTATAATAAGATATTTTATCATTCTATTTAATTATTTAATTATTTCTAAAACCAAGTATGTTTTTAGCCATCTAAGAATTGTTCTATCTCTTAAGAAGGGATGATTCATATTGCGGATGTTTAGATAATTTTATTTTGACAAATTTCTATCAAATTTGTCCATATTTGATAAGGCCTTTTTATACTTAGTTTTTGGTATGGAATATATATTATACTATATTTTTTTATAAAAAAATTTATTTATTTGAATCCAAATAGTCCAAAGACAAAGTTTCTTTAACAAGAAGTAGATCTTAGAGTGAGGTAAGACAAACTATTTGTTTTCTTCTATTCCAACATGTTTTAAAAGAAGCTCAAATACCACATTAGAAATATGATCAAATCCTAATTTATATAAATTAATTTAATTATTAGATTTTGATAGAATATTATTATATTGAAGTATATTTTTTTAAGAGATTAAAAAATAAATGTGGAAGAAATTCCAAATAAAACTATATAATAGTCGAATTTAATATATTGATATTACTTCTTCTATAGTGAATAAAGAAATTGGCTTTATAAAGAGATTTTTGACTTGATAAAGACTATTTGAGTAAAAAAATTAAAGCTTGATAGAATTCTAGTTAAATATCAATTAGAAAAAATTAAAAATCTAATCATAAGAAATAATTCCACATATTGTAAAAAGAAGTAGGAGCATTGAATTGAAGGAACTTACAAATATGTGACCAAATTTTTAAAATTTTATTCCATATTTTAGATCTAGTACTCAATTTATGATTTGAAATGAGTGACTTAACCAAATCTAGTATCCAAGTTCCATAAGTTGAAGGTTTAGCATTTATCAATCAATATCTAAGAAACTATTAGAGATTTACTTAGCCCTATTAAAGAATTGCTAAAACCCATTTAGATAGAATAGCTTTGGTGGCTTTTTTTGGATCAATGATGGTAAGGCCTTCTTTTACATGAGATTTATAATAAATAATCTATAATAATTTTGATCAAATTAAAGGTATAGTGTTTCTCCACAAATTTTTTTTAACCTTCAATTTAATTTTATAAATAATTTTTATTGAGTTATTCTATATGGCTAAAAATAAATATAATAAAAAAATATCATATTATTTACAATGATGGCTTGACTTACTACATTGATTTTAATAGTGTACCAATATTTTAGCTTTTTTGTCATTTTATTTATCAAAAATTAATCAACATCATGCATGTTTAAGAAAATATCAAAAGAAGTTTTAAAGAACTTATTGATTTTGGTATTATTTTTTTACATCCATCCAAATTGGTTGGTCTATATTAATCTATCAAATTTTATAAATTGTTAATAGAAAATGGATTTAGACTAATTTATTTCAAGTCTTGAAGCCAAATTAAATTACTTGATAATAATCACCAAATAAAGAATATTTTCTTCGTCTTTATAGATAATGATTATAAAATCATCTACATATTAGTTAATGATTTGTTGATTAAGGCTCTAAAAAATCAAAATACCTTATAGATGGTCTTATATAATAGCATATTGAATTGCAATATTAAGAATTTTGCCAACCAAGATAAAAAGATATAGAGCCAAGGAGCAACCTTGTCTTACACGTCTTTCTTTTGGAAAATATTTTGTAAAAGCACCATAAATATTCACTATTACACTTGCTCCATGGAAACTAATTTTAATCATGTGCAAAAAAGAGTCATTAAAGTCCATCAAAGTTAATGCTTTAAACATAAAATTCCTAGAGAGTTTATCATAGATTTTAGAAAAGTCAATTTTTAATAGGAAGATAGGTTATTTTGAAGTCTTGGTTTAGTTTATGGTTTCTTGGATGACTAATATATTATCTAAAGTAAATCTTAGCAAAAAAAAGGCAATTTGATTAGGATGAATAATCTCATTGAAAATTGATAGGAGACATCTTTAAATCACTTTAGAATAAATTTTGCAAAAAGTGTTTAATAAGGTGATAGGTTTCTATTTTTTAAACTTTGTTTTATTATTTTCTTTGTACAAAAGAATAATATAACCTTTTACAATGCAATATAGAAATTGCCTTATAATTAATGCATGGTTCATCATAGAAATATAGTCTTTATTAATGATGTGTTAGAAGGTCTAAAAGAACTCAATTCCTATTTTGTTTGGACTTGGAATTTTGTCTTTAGTCATGTTTTTAATAACATCTTTAATTTCATGCATATTAAATAGTTTAGATAACTCTTTGTTCATATTCTATATAATTTTATATAAAATATTATAAAACATATTATTTATAGATTTTTTAGATTATTCAAAATCTTAAATTTTTTAAAAAAAGATTAGAATAAGATTTAAAATAAATGTTTTTTAGATCTTGAGGATTTCTTTAGAATTCACCTTAAAGACTTTGGAATTTTATAATGATGGATTTGGAGTGATAAATTTTTATCACAATATAAAATTTTTTGTCAATATTATCTTTAATTTGTCTCTATTTAATCTAAGCTTGAATTAATCTCTTTGCTTGTTGCTAATCTTTAAGTTGATTGAATAGTATCTAAACTTGTTTAAGACAAGCTTGAAGGCCAGTGTCTTAGGGATTGATTTGAAGAACAGAATGAACCTCTTATAGATGAATTTTTTATTTAATATATTATTTTGATCATAAAAATATTTATTCTTTATAAAATAAAAATATTTATATAATTTTATAAGATATATTTTATATTTTATATTTTATCATAATAACAAAAGATCTTCTAAGAAGTTTTAAGACCTTGTAGAACCTTGTAGAATCTTTCTTACATGGATGTCCTGTCACGAACATAAGATTTATTCCAGAAATTACCTAAGTAATATAGATCAATAGAAGTATGTAAAATAAATCGATCTAATAGAGAAGCTTCCTAAAAGCTTCATAGACGCAAAATCACCTTTATACATGTCTATAGGTGATTGGTAGGTTAGAAACTTGATCAACAAGCTAGCCACATGGCACACATGTTGGTAGCTTATGGAATAAGCTAACCATGTGTCACACATGTTAATAACTTACGAAACAAGCCAAGTACGTGGCGCACATGTGAAAAACTTGTCATGCAAGTTTGACAGGTGTCTTGCAAATTAGACATATGTATGAGGTCATATAGAATACCGCCACATAGCTCTTAGTTAGATAGTATTTATAGAGGCAAGAATGAAGCCCTCTTCACTCTTGTCAACTCCTTTCTTGATCCTAGTCTAGTTTCAAGAGTCTTCATGTTTCTAGTCTTTGGCAATAGCCATTCTAGTTTTTCTTTGAATATACATACTTTCTTATTTCCATTTTGTGACTTTTACTTTGATACAATTTCCATTAGATTATGCATCTTTTTCTACCACGCCCTTCACAAGATTGGACAAGAATGCACATACAATATTAGAGCTTTGTCTTTTCTTGTTTAACAGTGGATTATCCCTTTCTCTTGATAAAATATAAGCATATTCAAAGTTATAGAGTACCTACTTCTAAACTGATATTGTTTCTAGAATTTTTTCTTTTGCATGTTTTATTCTACATTTTTCAAAGTGAGAATAGACACCTTCCTTCCTATTATATTATCATGGCAGAGCTTGCGGAAATAAAGAGTGTAATAGCACAAATGCAAGAACAAATGAGAGAGCTAATGCTAAATGTGATCAACTCACCATCACCACAAAGAGCTGAACAAGATTGAAGAAGAAGTGAAGAGAGTAGAGATGGTTGGAAATGCTGGCCAATATCTACATCAAACCATACTACCTCACCTATGGTGGAACACCATTCAAAGATTAGGGAACCAAAAATTAGTTTGTTTGAGAAGTTTGATGGTACAAGATCTAAGTTTTGAGGATTCATGAGTCAAGTATAAGTAGTGATTGAACTTCAACCTCAAAGTTATCCTACGTAAGGATCTCAAGTTAGGTTTATTGGAACATTATTTTTGGATTCTGTTTTATTGTGATTTTTATCTTTTTTTGAATGACGTGATCCAATATTGGATAATTTGGAGGCATTTTTAGCAGAATTTTGATCTATGTGTGGAGAACATAGTGCAATCCGTGTTACAACCAATAAGATTTGCATCCTATGATAAGGCAATCGATCAATGTCATTATATGCTTCATAATTTTGACAATTAAAGAATCGACATCATGTATGATACCGCACTTATCAACCAATTTTTTCTAATGGACATAATATGAGTGAGAAAATTATCACTCAATTTATGTGGGATCCTCAAATATCAATGAAGCAATTGATTTTATGGCAAGCGCGCATAATCGATTTTTGAATTTTGATCCTGGTAGTCGTGACAAGAGAGCCTTTAACGTATTATTCAAACGGCAACATCAACATCCTCACAAAACGCATATTCGAAGTAGAAGACATGCAACTGATGCAGAGGTTTTAAACCTCTTACTCAACAAAGAAAAGATTTAAGCGCTATCAAGGAGGATTACGTTATATCAGGAAGAAAAACGGATCACGCGATGTACGCTGACTATCCAGACTCAATAAGATCACAATCAAGAACAGATATCCATTATTTTTGGTATCAGGATTCCTTGACCAATTAAATCAAGCTAAGATCTACAAAAAAATAGATCTAAGAGGAGCATATAATCTAGTATGCATCAAAGAAGGAGATGAATGGAAAACTGTGTTTCAAACTAGATACAGACATTTTGAATATAATGTCATGCCTTGACTTCATTTAAGAATGCACCAGTTGCTTTTCAACATCTCATGAATGATGTTTTTTGTGAGTTCCTAGACAATTTTGTCGTCTACTACCTAGACAATATTTTGATCTATTCTAAGAACATAGAAGAATATAAAATACATGTTTGTCAAGTATTACAAAAACTTAGAGATGCGGGATTATATGCCAAGATAGAAAAGTATGTATTTCACACTACTTAAGTTGATTTTTTAGAATACATCATTTCAAATGATGGTCTTTTGATGGATTCTAAGAAAGTCTAGACAATCATGAATTGGAAGATTTCAAAGACGGTAAGAGATGTCCAATACTTTCTGGGATTTGTCAATTATTATCGGATCTTCATCACACACTTCTCTCAAGTTGCAGCTCCACTTCCACGTTTGATTTGTAAAGACAAACTCCAATAGAATCAAGAAGCGGAAGCAACTTTTGAAGCTCTGAGCACATCGTTTATTTTTGCATCAATCTTGTATCGTGTTGACTTTTCCAAGGTATTTTTTATGGAAACAAATACATCAAACTTTGCCTTGGGTGCGGTTTTGTCACAAATGAGCAATGAAATCAACATTGATTGCTTAAAAATTTACCTTCTAGGCTATAGTAATTCTTTTACTATCTTAGAAAGGCCATAAAATGATAAAAACATAGTAAAAAGGATAAATTACTAGCATGATTGATACTAGGATTAAGTTGAGGGTAGGATTAGGCTATAAAATCCCTAGGATAGGTTGAATTGATACCCAAGGGTTGGCCGTTTGTAGGACAAGGTCGAAATCAGACCTTTGGCCACAAAAATGGCCACCTAGGACAAAGTACGGGGGTTTATTCAGATTAGGTTTCTGGATTGGATAGCTAGCTTGTAGTTTATTCTAGGAACATTAAGCTTGTTGCCATAGGATTTTGAATGACTTTGCAACCATTTTTCAAAGTCAGGGTTTATATTGGTATTTTGGATTTTATATAAAACAAAGATGGTTTGTATTCTCGAGTGATTTGTGCAATCTGTATAACATCTACAGCTTAAAATTTAATATTTTTTGGATTATTGGATGCGCTAAATGTATACAAAAATTTGTATTAATCTAGTAATGCAATCAAGAGATATTTACGCTTTGATACAAAGGGTTGTCAGAAGTTGGCAGTTTAGGATTGGATAGGGTTTCTATGATAACTAAAGATTTACTAATTGGATCAACATAAATTTTGGCATGGTGATAGAAGACTTATAATTCAAGCTATGTACTAAGTATGAGTTGAAGTTAATAATGGAAGAAGGAGAAATCACCACTGGAATTTCCGCATCAATTTTCAAGTTGGCAGTTGAGAATCATCAGTGCAGTGTCGTGGTGAGAGTCTTAGCCTTAAGAAACATTGGGTCTTTTGTGCCTCTTGTTTCTTAAGTGCAATATGAGATTCATAAAGTTCATAAAATTAAAGAATTTACATAAAAACATACTTTATTAACCTTGCCATATTCTGCCTTTAGAAACCTGCCCTCAAATTTGCCTATAAATCCTAGGATATCACATCAATTGAAGCAAAATTTGGACACAAAGTACTTAAAGAAGTAAGGAAGCAAACCCCATAATCCTTTTGATTATAGCTCATGTGGTTAGAGAGAACCATGTTGCCAAAGAAACCCCTCCATGCTGCCTTTGATTCTGGACCCCCTTTGCTTCACACCTTCATTGCTCCTCATTATCAAAACCCCAAGTATTGAAATTTGGTAGGCTTGTTGCTTGCTTTATGTTGTAAGAATCCTCCAATTTTTGCTCCAAAACTCTTCTTGGAAATAGAGTTATAGACTCTATCCTTCTCCTTTAATTCTATCCTCTACCAACTCTGGATCCGACTACAAATTTCCTCATAATTCTTTAAAAATAACTCCAATAGCAATCAGTTTTTTACAAAACTTAATAGACTCATATATCTACAAACCCCAATAAATTTTACTCAAAATGCTACTTTGATCACAAAGATATGCTCCTCCAAACTTCACTGACTTAGAGATAGACCCCTATCACTTTGAAAGAGCATAACATTTTTTTTATAAGATGAATGAGTATCAAACTTACTCTCATCTCTTTCTTAACTTGCTTAGATCACGTCTATCAAATTTCACACTCAAATTCATCCCCTAATTCTATTCATATCCAAAAAAACCCACACATACACTCTACCCATACAAACCCCAATTCTGCTTTCACTCTATTTCTCTTTTCACCTACATCCGGCTACAATTTCACTCATAACTCTTTGCTCAAAGATCATATTGACTTAAGATTTTGATTCAAAGTAGTAAACTTTGTAAAGAACAAAACCCCAACAAAATTTGCCTCTAAAGTCCAAATGGTTCTCAAGAGCCAAGGCCCGAAATTTAGTAAACCTCACTGCCCTAGTCTTAAACACCTGCAACTTTGATGACTCATATCTCCCTTGATACTTAACCAAAAGACATAAAAATTATTTCTATATGTTTCTTATCTTGTCTACTACAAATCCACAAAAACATTTTACTTAAAATCTTCTCTAATATTCTTCTATATACAAAAATATATACTGCCTATCAAAAAAAAAAATCCTATCTCTCCAAAAGAATCCTCTCTCTTCTTCTTTACAACCCCTTCTTGTCATCCCCGCCTGGTCTTCTTTCTTCCCTTGGTCAAAGAGACACTTCAGCCATGTCTTTCCACCTCTTCAATCCTTTCTTTTGGATTAATTTGAAGGAATCTCACTTTTTGAGGTAAATTCCTATTCTATCTTCTTACTACCATTTTTCTACCAACTTCTCTTCTAATTTCAGCCCACAATATTTAAGTTTAGATCTAAAATAGAAGAGAATAAAGGTAAAGTAGATCTAAGATAAAATAGAAAAAAATCTAATAAGTAGAAAGAAACAATTAAGATTAGATTAGAGATAAAAAAGAAAAAACTACATCCTATACTGCTAAGTCAAAGAAGCTTGTGTGGTTAAGTTCTTAGCTACTTTGGAGTTGATGTGGATTCGAATCCACTTGACTTCACTATAGAAATCCTTGGCTTCATGACTTGGTATTGCTAGTGGGAATTTCAGCATGAAATTAGTAGTTTGGCCTACCTATCATCCTTGAGCTTGTGATAAATATTATAACCTCCAAGATAATGTGGTTATAACCACAATCCCTTCTCTTTTTCATCCTCTCTTCTTCTAATCTTAATCTTTTTATTTTAACACATTCCTTTATATCTTTCACACTATGTTTTAATTTACAATGTGACAGCGGTTTTTGGACATTTTCTTGCAATTTGTAAGTTGAGTTGGATTGAATTTTTTTGAGCATGTAGAAGGCTTAAACCAACATTTGTATGCAAAATTTCACACTAAATGGATGATTGGATTAAAAGTTATAGCTTGTCAAAGCTCACTAATTAGGATTAGGATTTACAAATAAAAATAAAAATTGCTTAATTATAAAAGAAACGAGGCTATTGGGGTATATGTGTGGTTGATGTTACTAAAAGGAGTATTTTTAAATACTTTTGAATTGAACTTTGAATTATATTCTTCATACATGGGTGAAATCTATTAGGGTTTCTTGATTATTTACAAACACATTTTTACCTTCTACAGCCAGGTGCCCGGTGCATTCCCGAATAAGACAACACGTAATACAACAATGATTACGTTGTCGTGTAGTAATACGACTACTAGGTGAAAGAGGGGAGGAATGATTATATTATAGAAGAGCTCAAATGAAAATATTTGAGAAAATTATCTTAGAAAAATAGATAATAGACAAGGAGGTAGTAAAAATTAAAAAGTGCTAATGCTGCCTTTTATAAAAGGGATTTCTACTTACTTTGTAAAGCCATAAAAATGGTAAAACAAAGTAGATTAGAAAAATAATTGGTATAGGTATGTTTAATAAGAAGTTAAGAGTAGGTTTTAGAGAAATTTACCTCAAAACTACAAGAGTTGATATCCGGAGAGGGCCGGTTAAGAACCTGGGTCGAAACCAGACCCCAGGGCACAAAACCGCGTGCCGACGGCGAATGGAGGGTCTTTTTGCAGATCGGAGATTGGGGTTAGGGAGTGAACTTGAAGGGTTTTATATAGGAGTTGATTTTGAGTGATTTGGAGAGAAAACGACTTTGTAATAGCTTTGCAAAGTCAGGGTTTATTTTGGCTACTTGAGATTTTGTGAAATAAATTAGGGTTGATGGTTTAGGCAATTCCAGAAGCTTTGCAGCAGATCTACGGCTGGAAATTTGTGGGTTTTTGGGTATTGTTGTTGTCAATGTGTGCTGTGAATTTGAGATTGATCTAACGGTTTGATCAAAGGTTATTGAAATTTATGTGAGTTGGGGTCTCTGGAATTGGGTTTTAAAGGTCAGTTAGGGTTTCGCAGATTTTGATCAATCTATCAGTTGGATTGGGGTGAAATTTATGTGTGTGTGTAGAAGACTTAATTTCCTACATGCTTGTGAAATTTGGAAGCAGTTGAACGGTGCAAATAGGAGGTTTAGGCACTGGAATATTAGCGTGAAGATTGGAGAAGGAGGCCGGCTGATACCCGAGCAAATTTGTAAGATTTTCTTCTTCTTGGTAAGTTGGATCTTCTTCAAACTTGGTGTGTGTGTTTTAAACTTAATTGTTAAGGTGTATGAAATATTTCAATCAAGATCAACGGTTTGTTTGGTAGTTATTGTGGTTCTAAAACTGCCTTAGAAATTGCTTAGGGTTTGACTTAGGGTTTGACTTAGGGTTTGATTATTAGGGTTTGACTAGGATTTGACTTAGGGTTTGATCAGGGTTTGACTTAGGGTTTGACTAGGGTTTGACTTAGGGTTTGACTAAGGTTTGACCAAGGTTTGACTTAGGGTATGACTAAGGTTTGATCAAGGTTTGACTTAGGGATTGACTAGGGTTTGAATAAGATATGATTTAGGGTTTTAAGATTCTATTTTTAGTATTTTCTAAATTTAGTATTTTATATATTATTTTCTATTATGATTATTGAATGACTCATTTATTCTTCTTTTATAATTTCTTTAAGATTGAATCAAGCTGAAAAATATTGTTAAGGTTTAATAGAAGTTAATTAAGATTCTATTAGAATTGTTAGGATTTTGTTGTGGCGTATTTTCTTTTTATCTTCCACAGCCAGGTGCCCGGAGCATTCTCAAGCAAGACTTCACGTATTACGACATAATTTGGTGAACTCGACGTGAAAAGCTTGAGGTGGAAGATTTTTAGAAAATTTTGGATTTATTTGACTTATGGAGAAAGAAGGCAAGAGAGTTGACGGAAGAATTATGGATGGTGCTTCAATTGGAATAAAAGCTTGAGGTGAAAGCTTATTGGGATTTTTTGGATTTATTTGACTTATGAAGAAGGAAGGCAAGAGAGTTGAAGGAAGATTTATGGATGATGCTTCAATTGGAGTAAAAGCTTGAGGTGGAAGGTTATTGGGATTTTGTTGGATTTATTTGACTTATGGATATGGAAGGCAAGAGAATTGAAGAAGGAATTATGGATGGTGCATCAATTGGAGTTTTTAGTGGAGTTGCAAGTGGAGCAACAAGGGGAGATAGAAAAGGAGGACAAGATGGAAAGAGGGTTGATTTTGAAGCTTTTTAAAAAGCTTTGAACTTTGAAAAATATCTTAGGAAAAAAAAAAAAAAAAAAAAAAAAAAAAATGGCATTTGGAATATCAAGGAGTATCATAGGGTTTTATAGATATTTTGGAGGATTGTGAAGTATCATAAGGTATTTATTAGAATGCTTTCAAAGAAATTTTGGAATATTGTGAATTAAAATGGAAGATGTGTCATCAAGATCTTTGGATGAATTATATATTTTTGATGGAGCTATGGATGGAGCTTCTAGTGGAGTTGCAAGTGGAGCAACAAGTGGAGGTAGCAAAGGAGGACAAAATGGCAAGAGGATTGATTTTGAAGCTTTTTGAAGCTTTGAGCTTTGGAAAATATCTTAAAAAACAAAAATGACATTTTAATTATCATGGAGCATTATATGGCTTCATAGACATCTTGGAGCATTTTAAAGTATTATAAGTTATTTATTGGGGCATTTCAAGGGACATTTTTGAACATTATAGAATAAAATGGAAGATGTTTTGGATAGGTTGAATATTTTGGATGGGTCAAATGTTGATGAGTATTTTAAGGCTTTTTTTATTTTTATGGAAGAGCAACAAAAGATGCAAGCAATTGAAAGGGATATCACAAAGGCATTGCAAGGAATCATCAACAAATTTGGAAGGTTTGAAGGATGCAACATCACTAAGTTTTTACAAGTTTATACATATGAAATGGAAGCATGCCAAATTCCTGAGGCAAAGATGATTTCAAGCTTCTATTTGGCTATTGAACCTAGGATTCATAACAAAGTGAAAAGATTACTTGAAGGGGGTGTGGAGACATGGTCAAAATTTCAAGAACTTTTGAAAGATAAATTTATTGATGCAAATGAGGATAGGATTACCAAGCGAAAGTTTTTGGATTGGATAAATTTACAACCAGGTATGCATATGGATCTTTATGAATTTTTGAAAGAATTTGAAAAGAGGTTTTATCAACTCTCATCCTCTGAGAGACAATCATTGGATGTTTTAAAGATAGACTTATTTTTAAATGGTCTTGATGATGCCTTGGGAGACAAGCTTTTTATGCTTCTTATAGATGAATCTACGGAGAGTGGTTGTACCAATAATTGGGAAGAGTTGAAAGAAGCGGTGATTGTTTTAGCAAAGCAACAAAGGGCACAAGCTAAAGGAGTTGCAGTATGGCCTAAAAAATCTTCTATTTTGGCTTCTATATCATCTTTATCAATACAAGAGATTAATCTTGAAAAAAGAGAAATAGAAGAGCAAGTGGAGGACTCAAAGGAGGAGCCAATTCTTTGCAAATGAAAGAAATTGGATCTTATATTGATAGTGGTGAAAGAGAGAACAAAGACTCTATTCATTTTATTAGTATGGAAGGCCAAGATATCCAAAAATTTGAAGGCAATATGGAGCTCAAGGATTTAGACACTAACGACAATGTGGATGAAAGCAATGTCTATTCTACATTGAGTAAGTTTATGCAAGTTGGTGATGGCAATTTCGATGGAATATTTCTTAATGATAAAAAGAAATTTTCTATATTTGAAGGAGGTGAGGATGCTTTATCTAATACTTTGGATTATGTTGAAGAATTGAAGGTTGAGCCTTCAAAAGAGATGGATTATGGATCTATTCAAGGTTCTAATCATGAAGGTTGTATGAATTCATATCATTATGATGTGGAAAGTGGTGGGATTATAGATGAATATGATGATGAAAGTCAAATTGCATATGGCTATGAGACCACATATGGATTGGATGAAAGAAGTTTTGAAATTTTACACGAACATTATGAAGGGGATTATAAAATTATACAAGGTTATGATGTTTTACAAGGATGCATTCGAGAAGAAATGGAGGATCTTTTACAAGGATATATTCAAGAAGAAATGATAGATATTTCACAAAATTATATGGCAAAAGAAGATTATGGAATCAAAAGTAAGGGTACTAAGTCAATGGCTTTAATCAAGTCAACTGTGAGTACTAATCTTTTGGACCAAAATCAAGGTTATATGGATAATGCAAATGTATTGGGGGCACAATTGGATTTTGATAAGAAAAAGATTCATCATGCAGTGTGGAATTCAAAGGTTGAAAATCTAAAAATCTTCAAATATAAAGACATTGGAAATGGGTTTAAAGATTACATAGACATCTTAAATGGAGGTTGGAATCAAAAGAACAAGACAAAAGATACAAGCAAGATATATGTACGTATATGGATGAGGTTTCATTTAAGTCTTCTTATTTTAAAATTTGTACCTCGCCAATGGTTTGGTCATGTGCAAAAGAAGATAATTTCAACCTACTTGCACATGTGGAGTATATAGAAATATTGGCATTGGTAAAAGAGATAATTGACTATAGAATATTGGCGTATACAAGAAGATGGGTATTAGACTTGCATTAACAACCGCATATAATTTAGAGGGGAGATGGCTTCCTGCTTATTAGAAGAGATGAGGCCATTATTACCTTATCACAGGATGGATATATTTTATTCAAAAATATAAACAATTTTGGAAGAATAGAAAAGAAAAATGTCAAAAATATAGAATATGAGTTGAAGAAATGTGGAGTGCTTGATGAAGATGAATTTATATTGGAGATATTTAAAGAAAGTGGTTTTGATGATATCATAGGTGAATTACAATTACTATTGGATTTAAGTTTTGAAAGTAATGATAAGGTAATAAATGTGCAATCTAAAGAACTTTATGATGAGGTGAAAGAATATGTTGATAGATATAATACAAAGTCGAAATTAAAAATAAGACTGTTGCCAAGAAAGTTAAACAAGTGGCATTGCCGCTACCATTGGATTATGAGAAAGAGTTGAAAGGGCTTACATACAATTGAATTTGAGAGATTCAAGGACATTGAGGTAGCTATAAAGAAGTTGAAAGAAGCAAGAGAAAAAAAGCAAGGAGATGGTTTGGGCTTTCTATTGTCAAACAAGTCTATGACAATGGAACATATGTATTACGGGAACTTGATGGGACACAATTGAAGACACCTATAGCAGGCAAGCGAGTCAAGTTATTCAAACAAAAAGGAATATATATACATTTTGATGAAGAACAAAATCTATTGAGGGGTATTGAAAAAGAAGAAGATGATCAAATTGAAGACCAAGAATATGAACAAGATGAAGAGCATTCAACATATTGAAGAATTATTGGTGCATACCAGAGGATGCACAAGTTCAGGGGGGGTGGATGTCGTGTAGTAATACGACTACTAGGTGAAAGAGAGGAGGAATGATTATATTATAGAAGAGCTCAAATGAAAATATTTGAGAAAATTATCTTAGAAAAATAGATAATAGACAAGGAGGTAGTAAAATTAAAAAAGCGCTAATGCTGCCTTTTATAAAAGGGATTTCTACTTACTTTGTAAAGCCATAAAAATGGTAAAACAAAGTAGATTAGAAAAATAATTGGTATAGGTATGTTTAATAAGAAGTTAAGAGTAGGTTTTAGAGAAATTTATCTCAAAACTACAAGAGTTGATATCCGGAGAGGGCCGGTTAAGAACCTGGGTCGAAACCAGACCCCAGGGCACAAAACCGCGTGCCGACGGCGAATGGAGGGTCTTTTGGCAGATCGGAGATTAGGGTTAGGGAGTGAACTTGAAGGGTTTTATATAGGAGTTGATTTTGAGTGATTTGGAGAAAATACGACTTTGTAATAGCTTTGCAAAGTCAGGGTTTATTTTGGCTACTTGAGATTTTGTGAAATAAATTAGGGTTGATGGTTTAGGCAATTCCAGAAGCTTTGCAGCAGATCTACGGCTGGAAATTTGTGGGTTTTTGGGTATTGTTGTTGTCAATGTGTGCTGTGAATTTGAGATTGATCTAACGGTTTGATCAAAGGGTATTGAAATTTATGTGAGTTGGGGTCTCTGGAATTGGGTTTTAAAGGTCAGTTAGGGTTTCGCAGATTTGGATCAATCTATCGGTTGGATTGGGGTGAAATTTATGTGTGTGTGTAGAAGACTTAATTTCCCACATGCTTGTGAAATTTGGAAGCAGTTGAACGGTGCAAATAGGAGGTTTAGGCACTGGAATATTAGCGTGAAGATTGGAGAAGGAGGCCGGCTGATACCCGAGCAAATTTGTAAGTTTTTCTTCTTTTTGGTAAGTTGGATCTTCTTCAAACTTGGTGTGTGTGTTGTTAACTTAATTGTTAAGGTGTACAAAAAATTTCAATCAAGATCAACGGTTTGTTTGGTAGTTATTGTGGTTCTAAAACTGCCTTAGAAATTGCTTAGGGCTTGGCTAGGATTTAGGATTTAAGATTTGATTAGGATTTGACTAAGGTTTGATCAGGGTTAGACTTAGGGTTTGATTAGGGTTTGACTAGGGTTTGACCAGGGTTTGAGTTAGGATTTTATTAGGGTTAGGGTTTGATCAGGGTTTGACTTAGGGTTTGACTAGGATTTGACCAGGGTTTGACTTAGGATTTGATTAGGGTTTGACTAAGGTTTGACTAGAGTTTGAGTTAGGATTTCATTAGGTTTAGGATTTGATCAAGATTTGACTTAGGATTTGACTAAGATTTGACCAGGGTTTGACTTAGGGATTGACTAGGGTTTGAATAAGATATGATTTAGGGTTTTAAGATTCTGTTTTTAGTATTTTCTAAATTTAGTATTTTATATATTATTTTCTATTATGATTATTGAATGACTCATTTATTCTTCTTTTATAATTTCTTTAAGATTGAATCAAGCTGAAAAATATTGTTAAGGTTTAATAGAAGTTAATTAAGATTCTATTAGAATTGTTAGGATTTTGTTGTGGCGTATTTTCTTTTTATCTTCCACAGCTAGGTGCCCGGAGCATTCTCAAGCAAGACTTCACGTA
Source organism: Physcomitrellopsis africana (assembly GCA_036785485.1). NCBI lineage: Eukaryota > Viridiplantae > Streptophyta > Bryopsida > Funariales > Funariaceae > Physcomitrellopsis > Physcomitrellopsis africana. The sequence continues at coordinate 205,440 of JAWRVF010000202.1, read as the reverse complement.
TTACGACAACGTGTTCTTCAAGCACATTATGTTTTTTCAGCAGCAAGACATTTTGGATATAATAACACTTTGGAACTTATATCAAGAGATTTTTGGTGGCCTCAAATGTGGAAGGCAGTCAAAGATTTTGTACAATCATGTGATATCTACTCAAGATCCAAGATTCCTCGTCATCGACCTTTTGGGCTTCTTCAGCCATTACCTATTTTAGAACAACCATGGTCTTCTATTTCTATGGATTTCATCATAGATCTTCCAAGTTCAAGATCTTTTGACTCTATATTTGTGATAGTAGATTGGTTCATTAAGATGGCATATTTTGTGCCATGTACAAAAATTATCACAGGTGAAGAAACAGCTAAGCTTTTCATTGATAATATCTATTGCTATGATGGATTATCTAAGGATATTATATCGGATAGGAGAATTCAATTTGTGTCAAGATTTTGGAGAATCCTTTTCAAAATCTTAAAAGTGGATATAAAGTTATTTTCAGCTTTTCGTCTTCAAACTGATGGACAAATAGAGCACGTGAATCAAGTCTCGAAAGAAGATTTTGGCTGCTGCACTAATCAATCACCAACAAGACGATTGATACTTTTCCTCGCCATTTATGTAGCCATTTATAATACGATATATTTTTCTATGCAACAAATATCTTTTTTTGCCAATTATGGTTACCACCCATGATTTCATGCTTTTGACTTTTCAAAAGTTGATAATCCAGCGGTAGAAGATTTGGCAAATTGTTTGTCAAAGCTACATGCAATAATGAAGGTGCAATTAAAAGAAGCTCAAGAACGACAAAAAATAAACATAGATGCGTATCACAAGAAACAATCACAATTCAACGTGGAAGATAAGATATGATTACTTCGTCGTAATATCAAGACTACTTGTCCTTATGATAAATTAGACTATCGTAGACTTGGACCTTTTTCTATTTCTGAATAAATCAATCTAATTGCATATTGATTATACCTATCGAAGTCCATGAAAATCCATCTTATATTTCACATGTCACTACTCGAGCCATACAAGACAATGGATATATAAGGAAGAAGACAAATGCCACCGCCTCTTGTAGAAGTGGACTACAATGAAGAATTCAAGGTTGAAGAGATTTTAGATTCAAGGTGGCATCAAAATCAATTGGAATATCTTGTGCATTGGCGCGGATACGATATTAGTGAATGTACATGGGAGCCATCCAAGAATCTAGCAAATGCATCAATAAAAGTCAATGTATTTCATTGACGACATCCGTCAAAATTAAGATAAAGAATGAAGAAAATCTTTACTATAAAGCAAAGCAAGTTCTATAGAGATTTCATCCTATTTTGTATATTATTTTTTATTTTCTTAAATTTGTTCATGCTAAAGAGATGAAAGATCAACAACTAGCAAATTCAGCTCAAGAGCCATCATTTGTGGATTTACCAGACGAGACATTACGACTATTATAACCTTCAAGATGACGGAATAGAGATGAAGACCCTCAAGAACAACATGTCTTTCTTCGGATTGATGGCAAAATACAACATATTTGGTATCACAACCTTGGAAGAGATTCCTGATGTTTGGTGATACTTTTAGAGGTAGGAACTACTCTTGATGGTGTTCCTAATGTTTTCTTTGAAGGGAGTTATGAAGGCCTCAATAATGATCAAATAATTGGATGGTCCTCTCGCCTTGGTATGGGACATTATCGATAGCTGAAAGGACCTATCAACTATCTTCAAAGGAAACAAAGATCAGAGTATGTAGAAAGCACAATTCGACATATCCTGGACTTCTTCAACATATAATCATCGCTCCTCGTGGAACTCGTTCATAGAAGAGGGGATAATGTCACGGACATAAGATTTATTTCAATAATTACCTAAATAATATAGATCAATAGAAGTATGTAAAATAAATTAATCTAATAGAGAAGCTTCCTAAAAGCTTTATAGACGCAAAATCACCTTTATACATATCTATAGGTGATTGGTAGGTTAGAAACTTGATCAACAAGCTAGCCACATGGCACACATATTGGTAGCTTATGGAACAAGCTAACCATGTGTCACACATGTTAATAACTTGTGGAACAAGCCAAGTACGTGGCGCACATGTGAAAAACTTGTCATGCAAGTTTGACACGTGTCTTGTAAATTAGATACATGTATGAGATCCTATAAAATATCACCATATAGCTCTTAATTAGATAGTATTTATAGAGGCAAGAGTGAAGCCCTCTTCACTCTTGTCAACTCTTTTCTTGATCCTAGTCTAGTTTCAAGAGTCTTCATGTTTCTAGTCTTTGGCAATAGCCATTCCAGTTTCTCTTTGAATTTACATACTTTTTGATTCTTATGTTGTGACTTTTCTTTAATACAGTTTTCATTAGATTATACATCTTTTTCTAATTCATGTCCTTGACATGTCAATAATATCACCTCTCCTTTTAGCTCCAAGTTCTCAAAGAATAGTAAAGAAAAAATTGCTCAAAGGTGCAAAAAATCAAAGATGTGTCTTATAATATGTATATCATATTCTAATTGTCTTTTATAGGTCAAAAGTTTCAGTGGTCCTTATAACCAATAATAATGACCAATATTCTTTATTTGAGATCAAACTTGTAATTATATATCTTTATTATAAAAACATCATTAAAATATCGTATTTAGATAATCTTCATAAATAAATTTTACTTTAATAATAATTACTACCAATTGGCTATTAGCTATTCTTCAATATCTTTATGGTTTAGATAATTCTTTCTCTTAGGATTGATAATGTGAATTATTTGGTTGAGATAGCTTAACTTACAAGATATCATTCTCTTGACTATCCATAGTTGAAGTACTAAGCTAAAACAAAAAAAGATTATAGAATTTAATATGAAATAGAATGGATTTGGATTTATTATTCATATTGTAATTTGAAGCTTTTGCAATTCTTTCCTCTTTTTTTATAAAGAAATCCAAAAAACTTTACAAGCATTATATTCATCCTTTTAAATTAGATATTATAGTAAATATTACTTGAAAGTGATTACACATGTCGTCGCTTTTAATTTGAAAGGATATTCTTAAAAAAATTCATGTATTTGCATTAATTAAATTTAAGGCTAGCTTCCATGTTTGTTCATTAACAATATAACTGTGCCAATATACAAAGTACTTCAACTATGCTTGCATTATTCTTAAATCAAGAACTTCTTTAACTTCAAATTCTTCATAATTATCTATTTTAATATAATTCAATGGCACTTGTATTCTTTTTAATATACATAATTCTTTACAAGACTTAAAAAAAAAGTAGAAAAAATAGGATATATTTTTATAGATGCTAATAATTTCAAACAATAGGCAATAAAATTAATTTGCTTTTGAATAAGAAATGGCCCAAATCTTCAATAGTCTAATTTGTTGTATAGTTGGTTGGTTCTTATATTATACCAAAGGAGCCACACTTTATTACTAGTACTAAAAGAAGATTGTTCTTTTTTAAATTTATATACAGTTATTTTTTATTATTTTTAATTTTTTAAAATTTAAGTTTTATAGTTGAATGTAGCTCTTCCAATCTTGTAGCAAATTTTTTAGCTATTGGATTATTAAATTTAGGAGGCAATAATAAATTTAATTTTAAATAATATCTATAATTAGTATAAAAGATATTTATTAAATAAAAATAAAAATAATATTATTATAAATAAATTTAATAAGTGACAAATAAAAAATCTAATCATTTGTTGATAGTTAATGGTTCATCATAGATATTATTCTAAAATTTGATTGACTTGCTCCATTTGGCCATTGGTTTATGGATGAAATATTAAAGATAATTTAATATTTACTTGAAAGATTTTAAATAGTGATTTTCAAAACTTGGATACAAATTGGAATCTTTGATGTGATATAATATCATCTAATAATCTATAATATCAACAGACATTATGAATGAAGAGTTTGGATGTTTTTTCACTTGTGACTATTTTTTTGCAAAGAATAAAATATGCTATCTTGGTAAATCAATCAATGATCACAAATATGGTATTAAAAGAATTAGATGGTAGAAGATATATAATAGAATCTATGGAAATAGAAGAATAAGATTTCCTTAACATAAATAGTAGTTGAAGAAGTTTGTATGGATGATATCAAACATTTTTTAAAATTTGAAACATATATGATATGAAAGTACAACAATCTTTTACATCTTAGGCCACCAAAAATCTTGAAAAAGAAGTTCCAATATCTTATTGAATTCAAAATGTTTAACAATAAGAAAGTCATGTCATTGTCATATTATAATATGACCATAGGATAAAAGAACAAAAGAAGACAAATATTATAGATGAGTTTAATTGAATACTTAGCAATAAAATTACTTTAAAAAATATAGATAAAAAATAGGAAGGTAATAAAAATATTTAATATTAATATTATCTTTTTATAAAAAAAAACTTCTATTTAGCTTATAGAGCTATAGATAAGATAAAATAAGATAGATTAGCAAAAATAATACCATAGGCATCTCTAGATTAAATTAAAGGATAGTTTTTAATAAAAATTATTTTAATAACCTTAGATTGATACCTAAAGAAAGCTGGTTGTAAATCAAGGTTTTAATCAAATTTTAAGATATAAAACCATGCATCCACTATAGAGAGGGGATTTTTTTAATTAATTAGAGAGTGGAATTAGATAACAAACTTAATAGGATTTTTTTAAGCATTAATTTTAAAGATTTTGAATTTATAATGACTTTGTGAGAACTATGCAAAGTTAGGGTTCTATTTGGGTGACTTTGTTTTTTGAAAAATAAAGTAGATTTATATTTTAGAGAATTTTATGAGTTTTATAATAAATCTACAAGTAAAAATTTGTAAATTTGTGAATATAATTGTATTAAATATATATTTTGAATTGTAGCTTGATTGGAAAATTAGATCAAAGATTATCAAAGTTTAAGTAGGTTAGAGTCTTGTGAATTGGATTTTGAAGATCAATAAGGGTTTCTATGATTTTAAATAATTTGCCAATTAGATTGAAATAATTCTTTTTTGAATTGATAGTCAACTTAGTTTTTAATATTTTTATAAAATTTAAAAACACATGAATGAAAAAAACATCAAAAAGAAACTATTGATGTTGGAAGATTAAAATCAAGGTTGGAAAAGGAGGGTGGCTGACACCTCAAAGGATTAGGAGCTTTTTCTTCCAATGTGTAAGTTCAAATTCCTTCAAATTTTGTATGCTTGTTTTTAACTAGCAAATTAAAAAGTGTGAAAATTTTAAATAAATATTGATAATTAATTTAATAAATATTAAAATTTTAGAATTACTATAGGATAAAATTAAGATTTGATTAAAATTTGATTAGGATTTCATTTGGATTTGATAAGGATTTGATTAAAATTTGATTAAAATTTGATTAAAATTTGATTAAAATTTGATTAGAATTTGATTAAAATTTTATTAAGATTTGATTAGGATCTCATTTGAATTTGAATAGGATTTGATTAAGATTTGATTAGAATTTGACTAAGATTTGATTAGAATTTGACTAAAATTTGATTAAAATTTATTTAGAATATCTTTAAAATTTTATTAAGATTGATTAGGATTTGATTAGAATTTATTTAAGATTATATTAGGATTTCTTTAGGATTGGTTAGAATTTGATTAAGATTTCTTTAAATTATCTTTGTTATTTCTTTATGATTTTTAAATATTTTTTTAGGATTTTTTAAAGATTTTTTTATAATTTCATTAGAGATTCTTTAGGATTCTTTTATGATTTTTTAAAGATTTTTAAAGATTCAATTGAGATTTATTTAAGATTTTATTAAAATTGTTAGATTCTTAATTAGTTACAAAATTCAAGTTTACCTTTCAAAGCCAAGTCTCGATGCATTCTCAAACAAGATAACACATAATATGACAATGTGCTTGCAAAATACTAAAGTATGTTGGTCTTTTAAAAATATATAGATGTTTCTCAAAGTAAAGGAGGTCGTCTTCAAACTTAAATTTGCTAGAATTATTTTGAATATTACTAATATGATATTTAACATTAAAGATAAGAAGATCCATAGTTAATATTATACAAATTTGATCAAGAAGTGAAGAATCTAGTAGAATTGATACAATAATTGCTCACAAACATAATTGCTTAGATTTTATGAATGTTATTTGTTGTTAGTCATATGCTATCTCTCTCTCTTTTGGCACAAGGTATAATTGCTTGGACAAAGCATCTGACAACCTTTGTTATTTTATAGGTCAATATGTAATATTAAAGTAAAAGTACGATAGAAATAAATTCTACTGAATTTGGCAATAATTTAAAATACAAGTCAATATAAAATATTTAAGATTCTTATAATCTATATATATAGTCATTGGATATAAAACACCTTCAAGAAAATGGTGCCATTTTTTGAAGAAATTCACAATAGTAAGGAATTATTTATCATAGATTTTATAATTAATCTTGACAATTAAAAAAAATTTAGAATGAAATACAATTGAGTAAATTTTTTTGTCTTTTTACTTTTGCAATAACAAAGTTTTTAGCACAAAATTTGAAGTATCAATTTTTATATATAAGACTTTTATAAAATCCAAATGTATTAAGATTGAAACAATAATAAAAACAATTTTAAAGTCTTAAAAAGTTTTTTATATTTGAGGCCTCTATTCCCAATTATCCTTGCATATCAAATAAGTAAATTGAATAGCTAATTGAAAGTAGTTATTAATAAATATCTGATAATAATTAGAAAATCTAAAAAAATATTATATACTTTGTATTGTCTTAAATATTGCTTAATCTTTGATAACTTGAATCTTTAGATCTATTAATAAACCTTTATTTGATATAATATATCCAAAAAAAATTATATTTAGCTAGTGGAATATATATATTTTTTAGTTTGATATATAAAATTATATCTTTTAATTTTTGTAGTACCAATTCTTCATGTTCATATTCTTCATGTTATTCAAGACTTTTTGAATAGATAAAAATACCATCAAAATAGCAAATAACAAATTCATCCAAAATCTCTCAAAAGACATTATTTATCAAGTATTGGAATATAGCTTGTATATTTAATAGTCTAAAAGGCATGACATTGTATTCAAAATATCTATATCTTATCTATACCTTGTCTAAAATGATGTCTTTCATTTGTTCCCTTTATTAATGTAAACTAAATTATAAGCTCTACAAAGGTCAATCTTTGTATAAATCTTTACTTAATCTAATTGTTCAAAGAGTTATGATATCTATAGCAATGTATAATAATTTTTTGTTGTTATCTTGTTTAAATCCTAATAAACAATGTACATTCATAAGGATCTATTTTTTTTCTTCACAAGAAGTATAAGTGCTCTAACAAGTGATTTAAATATTAAATAAAATTTTTAGAATGATTTTTATCAATGTATTTCTATAAGGTTGTTAACTATGTTTGTAAAACATTACATATTGGTCCAAATGGTAGTTTAGCTCTTTTTTGTAATTCTATAGCATAGTCATACGGTTGACATTCTAATAGCATATATGTGTATTTTTTTTTTTTTTTTTTTTTTTTTTTTTCAAAAATATCTTATAAAATTTATTCAATTTAATTTTTTATTCTAATAGAACACATCACAAATGAAACACTATTTTTTTTTTATTTCTTGCATAAAAATAATAGCTCTATAAAATAAAGGTGTAACATAATTTTTTTTTTGACTTTTTGACTTTTTGACTTTTTGACTTTTTGGTCTTGAAATTTTTTTGTATAGATTTCAATCAATATCAAGATTATGTAACTTGAACTAAAGAAGTCCAATGATGATAGATTTACAAGATATCAAATAATATTAAAGACAATATGTGACATTTAGTCTCTTAATATCTTTTGTAATGGTTGTGTTTCATTAATAATATCATTTGATGCAAGTACTCATCTATCAATGACTTCAACAAGTGTACAATAAATCTTTTGTACCAATATTAAATCAAACTTAGTTGCAAAATCTTTATCTATAAAACATATTGAGGTTCTAGTATTAAATAAGATTTCAATAAAAATCTCACAGTTTAGAATTTTTATATATATATAGGAAGTATAAAAAAAGATGTAAGATTTGGAAGTAAAAAGAGATATTCTTTTGGTAGTTGGAATTTGGTATTATCTAGTTGCATGGTTCCTATTATGACTGGACATCCTTATTTTCCAATTTAGTCAATTCTAGAATTGATGTCATATTTTGTGCCTTGAATCTCTTAATCTTATTTGGACAATTTGCTACTTTATGATTAGGCTTTCTATAATATAAACACAAATTTTCTTGTCAATATTTATCTCTCTATGTTTGTGTTAGCAGCTTAAATTAAGCTGTATCAATTTGTATAGATTCAAGACCTGTTGAATTCTTCTTTAATGTTTTTAAATAAAGGGCAATTGTACTATGATAATTATTACTAAAAATCCAATGTCTTTCTTATTGAAGTTCAAATAGACAATTATTATATTTGATAGCATAAAATATGAGTTTTAAATTATTGACTTAGGATATTGTAATTAATAAATTCTTTATATTGTCTCTTAATCAAATCAAAATTGAGTCATAAATATCTTATCATTTTAATTAAGTCCATATATAAGCTATTAAAATTTTATAGCATATATTATAATTAAACATGATTTTAGTGGTAAATTTTGTATCTTCTTTTTTGCCATTTTTTTTCAATTATAATTTTCAAATACAATAATAAATCTCTCCATAAAAGCCTTTAGATTGTATAATATTAAAAAATTATTTTTTAATAATAGAATAAACCATAAATAAGCACTTTTCAATAAAAGAATATTTACAAAAGCAACTTAAGTGAACATGTCTAGATTATAAGAAAGATATAAGCATAAGTAGAGCCGTACATATTGTATAAAGCATGGAAAATTGGATCTTGCTCCATCAAACTTAATTGGTATATTAGCCTTAAATTCTTTCATAATAATCCTCAAAACATTTGTAGAGGTCAAATGTAGCATATGTCTAATACTTTCTTCTCTCAATCAAACAATTTCTTGTTGCAAATTATAAATTTCTTATCTAGCTTCTTCAAACATTAAGTTCATTTGAGATTTTTTATTTAAATTATAAAAGAATGCAATCTCCTCTTAAAATATCTATAAGAGCTCAAAGATCTTTAAGAATTGTTATTCTATTTTCTACATATAAAGATGTACTATCTATGATTTGATTTACTTTTATATTTATAAAATAAATATATAAAATTTTAAAAAAGAAGAAAAAATTGATGTGCCATGAAAAAAATTATAATACTATATTATTATGTGGCATGATTTTTAATTTAAAAATACACTAGGTACTTGGCTGTAGAAAACTTACTGATAACTTATTGAGAAGATTTCAATAAGTGATTTATTTTTAATAAAAATGACAAATAGATATAATAATATTATAAAAAAATATTATACTATTAAAAATTATATAAATCTCAATAATAGCCTTTTTAAATAAGCCATTTTAAAGTAATAATCTAATCACATTTTATAACCAATAAAAATCTATTGATATAGCTCTCACTTAGCTATATAATAAATTATATATTAAATATAAATATATATATATATATATATATATATATATATATATATGTAATATTTTTATATGGTAGCCAAACCATAATATGATAATATGCAATTAAAATTGATTGAGAAAAAAAAAATAACATTGAACAATATTAATTTAAAAGAAAATAATCCGCAACCTCTAAAATTCTTTAATGCTTTAAAAAAAAAAAATTCAAATTCTATCAAAAAGGTAGAATTTTGAAATCAATGTTAGTACTCTTAAAAAATTGTTATGGATCAAGTCAAAGAATTTATGTAAGATTATAACAAGATAATAAGATACATCAGTCTTATTACAAAGCAATGTAATATAAAAATAAGAATAACATTAGCAGGTCCAAATTAGACCAAAAGTTATATATTATCAAGACTAAAGAGCCTTTCAGCCTCGACATCTATATATACTAAGAATTAGAAAGCTTTCAAGTAACTTTTTATAAAATACTTCACCTCCAAGTCATCTTAGGATGCTTTTAGAGTAGCTTCCTTGTTGCTTCAATGTAAAGAAATCGTGAGAACCTTTTCTAATGACTTCTTATATTGCTTGAAAGTCAAGCAATTTAAAGAATCTTCTCAAACAACTTCTTGGAACCTTCTATAATCTTCTAAAAGCTTCTAAATTCTTCTAAGATCTTCTAAGAAGTTCCAAAATCTTCTAAAACTTTCTAAAATCTTCTTTAAATAGATGTCTGTAATATTGAGGATCATTGAAATAAATATTCATTTTAAAATTGAATAATCTCGGTTTAGAATTCTATAAATTAAGAATAAATTCAATCAAAAGGTGATCAGATAGCACACTATCCTTTTTTGTATGATAATCTTAAATTTGATTTTCTTAGATAAAGAAAAAGCTTATGTAAAACTTATTTAACTTAGCCAAGATTTTTATTCTTTTTGTTAATTTTTCTATAAATAATTTAATAAAAAACCTTATTTAAAGATATTTATTAAAAAAAGTCAAGAATAAAAATAATTCTAAGAATTTTCTTTATTTTTGGATAATATTCTATTATGAAATGAAGATTTATCTCTTATCTTTTCAATCATGTTCTAATCTCTATCAAAGATAAATGAAATATTAAAAGATAGGTTGTTAGCTAAGTCTTCTCAAGTTGATATCTTTCTTGTTTTTTGTTGGATGTATAGATATTAGCCACGTCCATAGAATTTTAAACAATGCTTGTTGTAAAATAAATAAATCCATCCTAATTGATGAGTTTAAAAATTTATAAGGTTTTTATTTTATTTTATTTTATATTATTAATTATTAATTTACTGATAAATTACTTTAAAAAAATAAATATGTATTTGTAATTAAATCCAATGTGGATTTTTATATCTAATTCAAGTTATATTTATTTAATAATTTTATTTTAAATATAGAAATTTAATTAATTAATTAATTAATTAATTATATTTAAAATTTTAATCTAAGATTAACTTAGGATGGTTGATTAGTTAAACAATAAAGAATCAAATAAACATCAATTGCTGCAAATAATATGCAATGAATAAAGACAAGACTATGTCTACTTCAAAAAATCATAATTTCTAGCTAACAACTCCAAATGAGATGTACAACCTATCCACGAAAAGCTAACAAGTAGATCTAATACAAAAAATATAGAATTAAGGTTTTGAACTTACTTCACTTCCAAAAGTTGAGGTCCAGAAGCTACTATTGGAAGAAATCACTAAATTATGTGCTTAAATTTTTTTAAAATCATAATTAATTCATTACATACTCAAATCATAATTACAAAATGGCTATAGAAAGCTAAAAAAGAGATCTATTTAATAAAAAATATAAAATTAGAACAAAAAGCTTATCTTGCTCTGCCAGCCTTGATTCAACAGCAATCATTGAAAAAAATAAATAATTATATACTTAAACTTATAAAAAATCATAATTTATTCAATATTTATTCAAATTACAAAAAAAGTGGTTATAAAAAGGTATTAAAGAGATCTATAGAATAAAAATATCTTAAAAAATTTCAAATTGATTATAATTGGCAATTAGACCAATAATTGTCAAGGATTGAAAAACCCTTCAATACTTATAATTTTTTCTCAAAAAGTTGCACAAACTTTTTAGAGGATGAAAGAAGTGAGAAAGAGTCTAAAGATATAAGAAAAAGAGTCTTAAGATGTAAGAGAGAGAGAATCTAGTATGAATCATCAGATTGACTTTTTAGTTGTTTTATGACAAAAGAATGTATTTAGAGTACCAAAATTATAATTTATAGATAGAGATGTATTTAGAAGATACTAAATAAAGAAAAATAGTATTAATAGAAAAGAAATGGAATCTTAATAAGGCTTGGAGGTAATTATCTTTAGTTGATTTAATATTTTTATTTACTATTAAATATTAATGGTTAGTCATTGAAATCAATGTCTTTATTGGCCTCTTATCTACATACATTACTTTTAAAAATCTTACCAATGATTAATGAATAGTTAGAAGAAGTATGAAAAAGAATCTCATGTCTTTTTAATTAATTATATAAAAAATAAAATTTTTAGTAGATTTAAATTAATTTTAATATTAGAAAAATCAAAAAGTTAGGAAAATATAGTCTTAAAAGGATGTTAATAGTGTGAAAATATTATAGGATTTTTTAGAATTTATTTAGAATTTTTAAAGAATTTTTAGAAAAGATTTTAAGATTTTGGTAAAATTGAGTTTTACCACCTTGGAAATCATTATGAAGAAATGGAGTAAGATTTGAAGGCCATATATGGTTCCTAGGCTAATTGGGTGTTTTTAAATACCATAATAAAGTCAAAAATGCAAAAAGATTAGTTCTACTTGTAGGAAATAGAAGGACATATAGCCAATCTAATCCTTGTAGGAAAGGAGGTGCACAAGTCCTATATAGATTGTAACACCTTGAATGTAGGTAGGAGTATAAGACTAAGGCTTCAAGGCCTCTCTAGGATACCTTTATATACTACTTGTGAGCCTTGGTGAGGTTTGAATTCTTGATTTCTTAAACAAGTTATCCTTGAGGTAAAAGTTACTTTTTTAATTTTTTTATTATTTATCTTCTATTTTTAAACTATCATAACTTATTCATAATAATTTGGATTTATATATTTTTTACATCATTAGAAAGATTAAAAAATTATCTAATTAAAATATAAATTTTATTTTTTATTTTTATTTTTTATTTGATGAAAATCTAATGAATACTTTGACTAGTTTTATAGTGTGCAATTGCTTAATTGTATATATTTCACTTGTTTTGTGTTTTTTCTTCTTTTGTTCTTGCTATTTGTTTCTTTTATTTTACACCACAAATTATAAACAATTCTTAATTGAGGCTATTTTCTAATTTGGATTGAAGGGTGAAATTTATCCTTACATCTAGAGATGCAAGAAAAAATATAATAATATGAGAAAGAGTCTAGAGAATGAGAAAGAAGGGCAATCAAGCCAAGCCACTCTCCTTGGTCTTTGCTCTAACTTGCCTCTAACAAGACTAATTTGAACCATATAAGACTAGTCTTATTACTTACTATGTCCTTTTCATCCTACTAGTTTAATCCTAAGCCTATTTATCTTATATTAATGGTCTTTAAGAACTTCTATCTCAATTCTTCAAGCTCTTTGAAAATTTATCTTCACCATGGTCTTCAAAAGATCTTAATCAATCTAAAAGTCTAATTTAAATCAATTAATTTGCCAATTAATATTTTTTTTTCTTATTTATTATTGATATTATAGGCATATAATAAAAGAAGATTTTATTTGATTCTAAAAGATTTTAGAACATTCTTAATGGTTTTGAAAAGATCCTAGTAGGTCCTAGTAGGTTCCAAAAATATTTTTAAAGATCTTAAAAGATTTTAGGAGATTTTAGATGGTCGTAGAAGATTCTTAGAGGCTTAGATATTTTAAAAAATTATCAAAGAAGGATCGTAGACTTGCTTCATTTCCAAGTATCAAAAAACTCCTTAAAAAACTTCCTTGCATTTAGTTTATATATGAGTCAAGGCTAAGGGGATCTTCAATCTCAACAATGCAATCCTTGTAGCTCATTTTGGATCATGTGGTCTTGTTCTTATGTCTTATCATAGCTTTTAGCTTGTAATATATAATGAAACTTTTTTACTTTAGTTTTTAAAATTTTTGGAGTCTTGTTCTACTTGAATGGCATATCTATAATAGTTTATCAAAATTGATATAGTATTATATTAAAACTTGATATTTTTAAATAGAAAATAAATTATCCTTCTTAGAAATACTATTATATTCTAGAGGTTACAATTTTTTTTTTTTTAGGTCAATATTGTTCTTAATTATTTATATTTATTTTATTTTATTTTATATTTATAATAAAAAGTAAAGAATTTAATATAATAGATTTTAAAAAAGTCAAATTGAATTCAATTATAATTGCCTTTGAAGTATTGAGAGTCAAGATAATATCTTATCTAAGAAAAATAAAGAACTTTATATGACTATATATAATGGTTAAAAAGTAAAATTATCTTAGCTACTATTATAAGTCATCTTAGGAATTCTATTATCAAGATCTATTTCATTAGAAGATATATGTATTTGAAACAAGAATTTAATATCAACAACAAAAGAATCAAGAATTAATCTATCAAAGAAATTTGATGGAACTTGTTCAAAGTTTTATGACTTTGTAAATCAAATAAAATTTATTATTTTATTCCAAACTTAGCAATATTCCATAATTTCATATTATAATTTAGCTACCATGTGAAAATAATATATATATATATATATATATATATATATATATATTACATAGCTAGATGAAAGTCATGTTAATAGATATTAATTGTTCATAAAATATGGTTAGATTATTTTTTTAGAAGGAGTCTATTTGAAAGGGTTATTATTGAAGATTATAGAACCTCATTTTTTCATAATAGCAACTTTTGAGGTTGATTTTATATAAATAAAACTTTTATATTAATAAAACTTTTATATATTTTTAATCAACTTTGTAAGATATTAATTATCCTTGAAATTCTATTTTATTTTTTTTATTTAATATTTAGGATACATATTATATAAATTTTATTAATAAAGAGATAAAAAAAGAATCTTAGTATCAAAAAGAATAGTTGGACCATCTATGTAGATGAATGGAAATAGATGATAGAAATTTCCATTCCTATTAGCCAAAAGTCATGCTCAATAGGCTTCAAGGATACTATCTAAAGCCTTATTAGGAATAAGAGTTTTTTTTGAGATAATTTAAATATCAAAGATTAAGATTAATAATTTTAGATTTTTGGTTATAGTTTTGGTGAAAAAATTGAATGATTTAGAATTTTTATGAAGGAGATATAGGCACTTAAAGTTAAGGTGTTGATTTTGTATCTATTGTCACTCTTTGGAGTATAATGCATAGATAAAGAAAGTAATGAAGGATTAGCAATTGATATTAAAGAGAGCACTTTTTTGGCTATATTGTATATATATGGCTTAATGAATTCTTAATTGGAATAAAAGAGATATTAGAAGTTGAAGTAAGTACTTATAATTTAAAGATAGTAAATAATCTATTTAATTAGTGGTTGCGTTTTAAACTATATCTTAAAAATTTGACTAGATTTTAACTCAAAATTTTTAAAAATATGCATTATTATGCTAAAAAGCTATACAAAAAATTTTGTGGCATTTAAGCATTGGATTTTTGACATATGAAGAAAATAGTATTCAAATGTCTATAAATTAGGATTTTGAGCACCTACTAGGATTTTTGAGATATCAAAAAATTAGAAACAAATCTAGAGCTAATTTATTTTGTGATAAAATTTAAAGATATAAACTATACTTTCAAAAAAATTGATAAAAATTGAACAACTGGATCAAGAGATATTTGATTTTAAAATTCAAAAAGAAGAAAATTTTTTTGTAGCTGAATAAGATATTAAAAGATTTTTGTTAAAATTTGAATATTTTATATAAATTAAAAGAATTTTCTAGGAGCCAAGACTTTATAGAATTATAAAAGATAGATATATAGAGCTTTGATAAAATTTTGATATGAAGATGAATTTTTGAAAGAAGATTATAGATTTCTTTTGAAATTATTAAGAATGTAACTTATACAAAAATTAATTAATTATGATTTGGCACAAAAAGAATATTAAAGATTTTTTAGATGCTATAAAAAATCTTATATATAAACCTACTAAAATATAAAAGATTCTTATTAATACAATATGTTTTTTAATTGTTAAATTTATTTATATACCTTATTAAGGAAAAATCACTTATTTGATTTTAACCAACAATTTAAAGATAAATTTTCTATGATTAAATATCTAATATATTTCCAAATTAAAAGTCATGTTATATAATAATGAAAGCATCTTATATTGGTCTGGTTGAAACTTTGCTCTCAAGTAAAGCTTTGTGTTAATTTATTCCATTATTTAAGACGAATTCTTCTATATTATATAACTTTCAAATTTTTTTGCTAGCATTTGTAGAAGCATTTAAAAAACATGATAATATTTATTTTATCATAATTCAAATTTGAGCCTTTCAAAAAAAATATATTCTATATATGTTTAAATTTTAAAATTTTAGAAATTAGCATATAATATCAATTGGAATGAAGATGCATTGATAAGTAAATTTCATTAGAAATTATAAGATGATATAAAGGATCTATTATTGCCTATTTTTGATCTTCAAATTTTTAATAAAGGTATCAATCAAGCTATGAAGTACAATAATTGGCTATTTTAACATTGGTAAGATAAATGTCTATTGCTTGCACTACAACTTTACACCAATTAATCAGCATCTTCTATATTTTTCAATTTTTGTAAATACTTTGAAATAAAAGATAAAGAAATTGATATAGTTTGCTTTAAATTCTTTTTTAAATAAAAAAAGAAGCATAAAAAAGAATTCAATTTATATTTGTATTATAAAAAATCTTACCACAAGGCTAATAATTACTATAAAAAGTATCAACATACATATGAAATAAAGAGTATAATCACATCACTAGATGGTTTATAAAAAAACAAGAGTATTCAACCACAATAGGGGCTATTGTCATGTTATAATTTTGCTACCATTTTAAAATAATGAGCATATATATTTAATATATAATATATTATGCAGCATGGTGAGAGCCATATCAATAGATTTTAGTTGATTTATCCTACGACACCATATTTGCAATCATTAAGTTAACTTATCATATTATAATATGAATGCTACTTCATTGATCTATTATCTTTTATTTGATAAGTAAGAAAGCTGATGATATTAATGAAGATTTTAGTCTTATTATATATAAGTAAAAAGATGGAATATATATTTATTTTAAAAAGTAAAAATTATAATTATAATTAAAAGAGATTTTTATTATTTTTTACTTAGTCTATTTTATATTGAATCTTCATAAATTTTTATAATAATTTATAAAATATAATTAGATTATTATTTTAAAAAGAATCTATTTAAAAAGATTATTATTAAGGTTTGATTTTTTTTATTTTTTTTAATAGTAACTTTTGAAGTTGATTTTATATTGATAATAACTTTTATACATTCAAAGTCATTTTTATTAGACATTGGCGATCTTTAAAATCCCATTTTATTTCTTTTATATGAAATTTGGAGCACATTCTATATAAATCTTATTAAAAAAAAGAATTGAAAAGGGATCTTGGTATCAAAAGAATAAGCACATCCATACAAATGGATAGAGATAGATAATAAAATTTTTCATTCTTATTGGCCAAAAGTCATGTCCAATGGACTTCAAGGAGGTTGTTTTAGGCCTTATTAGAGATTGAGATTATTCTTTTGGAGAGATTTGAATATTAAAAGTTGAAATCAATAAATTTTGATTTTTGAATATAATTTTGGTGCAAAAAGTAAGTAATTTGGAATTTTTTTAAAGAAAATGTAGATACTTAAAATCAAGGTGGTATTAAGGACATACACTTTGGAGGTTTACAAAACCTTCTAGAATATTCTAGAAACTTTTTAATTGATAAAAATAAGTTGAAAAGTTTTCTAATTAGTGGAAGAAGCTCAAGAAGCTTTTTAGTTAGTGGAAGGAACTCAAGAAGCTTCCGAATTGGTAGAAGCTGCTCAAGAAGCTTCTTAGTTTGATAGAAGACACTTAGGAAGCATCTTAGACATGAGTATATATAGGAATCAAAGCTGAAGAGTTCTTCACTCTTAACAATGCATCTCTTGGAGTTCTAACTCATCTTTCTTGATATTGTTCGTGTACTCATCTGTTTAATTCAAATTCTTGTTGATTTCTTTTGGAAACCTTGTCCAAGTTTTCAAGTCTCTTGTTCTGTATCCTTGTATCTTTGACAATTTGTCAAGACTAACTTCATCTTCAATATCAGAGTTGGATCCTTTTTTATTAGAGAATAAATTATCCTTCTACTCAAAGGCATACTAATACTTTAGATATTATAGATTATCTTCTTCTAAACTGATATTTTTTTCATGACAATATTGGAGCTTTGTCTCTCTTGTGAGAGAGTGGATCATCCTTCTCCTTGAAGGTTTTAAAATATTTTAGAGATTGCACATTATCGTCTTTTAAATCAATATTATCTTATTATAGATTCATTTCTTCTTTCTCTTAGAATGGCTAGAGGTCAAGACATTAATATGATTCAATCTTTTGAGTCTAAGTTAGACGCCATTATAAGTGCTGATATTACTTTATTTGCTAAGACTACGGAGATTGAAGGAGTTGTTGCAAAACTTTATAACGATGCATGAATTGGAGTATTATATTCTAGACTACATCTACCCCTAATTTTTGCGCTTCAAGATGCAGCACTACTTATACTATGCCAAAAAAATCTACTTGTTCAACAATGTAAGGAGTTTCAAGTTAATCTTCCAAAAAAATATGATGATATGTGTTTAAAGTTTTAAAGGTTTGCCAATCAAATTTGATTGATAATAATTCTACAACTTGATACTTATCTGACATAAGAATCATGGATTGAATTAGTTGGCACCTTGCTTACGAGACAAGCACTATCATAGTTTTCTCTCTTGTTTGAAAAAAGATCACCAATTTTAAGCAATTTTGAAGTTTTCATGGAAGAATTTGGAGAACATGACAAGGCTCGATGGACAACAGCTAAGATCCAAACATTACATCAAGAGGCACGCTTTGCATCAATCTATGCATCCAATTTTAGGCAATTAGCATGCGACATCAATTAGGACGAAGAAGCCTTAATGAGCCAATTTTATTGGAGATGAAGAGATGATGTAAAGGATTTGTTATTGTCACTTCCGGATCCACAATTGCTTAATGAAGCCATCAATTAAGCTGTAAAATATGATAACCAATTATTTCAATATCAACAAGATCAATGTTCATAAGCTTCAATAAGACAATACGCAATCCGACATATCCTTGCTATATCAATGAACATTTTGAATTTACACTTAGAAGTAAAAGATATGCAACTTGATGCAATATGATTTATATTTCTTAGTCTACAAGAAAAGAAGCGTGAGATGGAAGAAGGTCTATACTTGTATTGTAGCAAGGAAGGCTACAAGATTGGCAATTGCTCAAAGAAACAAAATTGATATATTATCAAAACCAGGAATGCAATTATTCAAGAAAACAACAATGTTTAGTCTCAATAAGGACCATGTAGCTAAACAATCTAACATTACAAAATTATTTAGGTTCTTCTCTTTTTACTTAACTTGCTCGTTGTTTTATAATTCTTTTGTATTTGGGCCTTGAAAAGCTTTAGACAACTGCTTTGATAGATTCGAAGGTATTTATTTCTTTTTATAGATGAGATATTTACTAAGCTTCATAAAATTCTTCTAGTATAGAAACCCAAACCTATTCATGTAGAGATAATAGATAGACAATTTTTATCCTTTGGTAGTATCACCCACGAAACCATGCCTATAGAAGTGTCATTCAAAGATCATAGAAGTCAGATTGTATTCAATATTATTAGGACTCTTTCAAATCTTATTATTCTTAGGCTATCTTGGTTGATAAAGCATAATCCATCTATAGATTGGAGGCTGCAAAGAATAACATTTCCAATAAAAATCCCTACGAAAAAAATTCAAAAAAAGCCACGAATTGGTATACCTTTATTTGTTGAAGCAACGACTTTCATAAGATTGGCCAAAGAAGATACACCATTTTTTATATATGCAATTCTAATTAAAGAAGATATGACTTCATCGGTAAGTATTCCAAAATAATACAATAAATTTTAAGATGTTTTTCAGAAAAAGAATACTGATATATTGCTAGAGCACTGACCATATGATTGTACTATAGATCTTCAAGAAGGAACACAACCACCTTTTGGTCCAATCTATAATCTTTCTCAAAATGAACTTTTGATATTAAAAGATTATATTGATGAAAATCTTGCAAAGAACTTTATTAGACATTCAAAGTCTCCAGTAAGTGCACTTATATTTTTTGTGAAGAAGAAGGATGGTTTTTTACATATGTGAGTTGATTATTGGAGATTGAATAAAATAACAATAAAAAATCATTATCCACTATTGTTAATCTTAGGATTTTTTGAATAACTCAACCAAGCCAAGATCTATATTAAAATAGATCTTTGTGGACCATACAATCTAGTATGGATTAAGGAGGGAGATGAATAGAAGACCACATTTTGGATAAGGTATGGATATTTTGAATATAATGTCATGCCCTTTAGACTAACAAATGCACTTGCTATCTTTCAGCATTTAATAAATGATATCTTTGGAGAGTATTTAGACAATTTCATGGTGATCTATCTTGATGACATCTTGATCTATTCAAAAAATCTAAAGGAACACAAGGAGTATGTCAAATTGGTATTACAAAAGCTACGGAATATAGATTTATATGCCAAATCAGAAAAATATCTATTTTACCAATCTAAGATGGAATTTTTGAGATGTATCATATCTACTGAGGATTTGACAATGGATCCTAAGAAAGTAGAAGCAGTTATGCAATGGGCCATTCTGAAGATTGTGAGAGACGTACAATGTTTTCTTGAATTTGTTAATTTTTATCGGATCTTCATGAAAAATTATTCTCAAGTTGCCATCTCTTTTATTTGATTGATATATAAGGACAAGTTAGAATGGGGGCCTCAAGTAGAGAAGGCATTCCAAGACCTTAAGATAGTGTTTACTATAGCCCCAATATTGCTGTATCCAGACTTTATAAAGATATTCTACTTGGAGATTGATACTCCAAATTTTACACTAGGGGCTGTACTTTCATAAATGGGTATAGACAATAAATTCCATCCTATTGCATTTTATTCTTGAAAGTTTTCTATTGTCAAAATTAATTATGAGATCCATAATAAAGAATTTTTTATTATTGTAGATTCTTTTTAAAAACGACATCATTTTCTTGAAGGAGTAACACATCCTGTGATTATATATACAGATCACAAGAATTTAGAATATTTTATGTCAACTTGGATTCTTAATTGCCGCCAAGCTTGATAGAATATATCGCTATCTCAATTCAAGTTTGTCATTACTTATTAGCTTGAAAAGAAACAAGGATTATCTAATGCTTTATGAAGGAGATCATATCTTATATCAAGGATAGAAGAGGTAGAGTTTCATCAATAATATACAATTTTATTGAAATCGAAACAATTCCACCTTTGTGCCACTATTATATTGGTGCCTATGAATCCTAGTTTTTTCAATGAGGTGCTTGTTGCAACCACTAATGATGCTTTGGCCCTTGATGTCAAGCATCGCTTAAAAAAAAATATTGAAAAGTTTAAATTTGAAGAAGACTTTTTATACTTTGAAGAATGCTTGTATATCCCAGAAGGACCAACACAATTGCGCATTCTTCAATCTTGCCATGACTTTCGTACTATAGATCACTTTGGATTTAATAAAATCTTCAAACTTATTTCTTGAGATTTTTGGTGGCTTAAAACATAGAAAGCAATGAAGGACTTTGTACTCTCTTGCAACATTTGTTCAAGATCCAAAAATCCTCGACATTGCCTTTATGAACTTTTACAACCCTTGCTTGTGCCAAGACGATTATGGTCCTCTATCTCAATGGACTTTATCACAAATCTATCACAATCTAATTCATTATACAATATCTTTGTAGTGGTTGATCGACTCACAAAGATGGCTCATTTCATCCCTTGCAAAAAGATTGCATTTAGTGAAGAAATGGCAAGACTCTTTTTTGGCAATATATATCAATATCATGGCCTACTAGATGATATCATATCTGCTTGAGGATCCCAATTCATATCTAAGTTTTAAAAGTATCTTTTTTAAATATTAAAGGTAGATATTAAACTTTCTTTGGCTTTCCATCCTCAAACTGACGGCCAATCAAAAAAAATTAATCAAGTATTGGAACATAATTTATAATGCATTATTAACTATTAATAAGACAATTTGATTTGATATGTACCATTAGTAAAATTTGCATATAATAATACTATTCATGCTTCAATTCAACAAATACCATTTTACTCCAATTATGAATACTATCCAAAGCTTGATTTGTGAAGTACGCCAAAAAACAACAATCCAATGGCTGAAGGATTTGCAAAGCAAATATCACAACACCAAACAACTTTGAAGCTTCAATTATAAGCAGCTGAAGATGCTTACAAGGCATCTGTACATAAATTTAGAAATCAATTGCCTGCTTTTTGTATTGAAGATAAAATATGGCTTCTTTGACAGAATATGAAGACTAAGCGGCCATACAATAAGTTAGACTATTGAAGGTTGGGACTATTTTCTATCTAGAAGCAAATCAATCTAATGGCATATTGTTTAGAATTACCATCTCCTATGAAGGTACATCTAGTTTTTCATGTCTCTCTTTTAGAACCTTATAATGAGTCATATATTCTGAGAAGGGTATAAAAATCACTGCCTTGTATCAAAATTGAAGACCATGAAAAATACAAGGTTGGAAAGGTACTTGATTCATAGCGAAGGTGGAGCAAATTGGAATATCTTGTTCATTGGTGGACTATAATATTAATAAGGACACATAAGAACTAGCTGCAAATCTTGCCAATGCGCCTCAAAAGATACAAGAATTTCATCGATTTTATTTCCACAAATCCAAATATATTCAATGATAATTTCTTAGTGAAGATTGGATTCAAGAAATACTCATAAAGAGGGAGAGAATTAAACTAAAGCCTTCATCTATATGTAGTCATTTGTTCCAAGATAGAATAGAGTGGTAGAAGTTAGTTATTATGTCAAACCTTCAAGCATTGAAAGAATAAGACTCAAAAGATTTATTTTCCATACAAACTTTGAACAAAGTAGTGCAATTTTCACAGCCTTTAGTTGAGCAAAGTGAAGACAATACATTTCAACACCAAGTACGAGCTTGGTTAGAGCCATTAGGAGCAAGATCCAACCATGGAGGGCTCAATTTCAATGCTTGAGTTTTAGTGATATTGTTGGAGCTTGGAAAGGTGAATCCTTTTAGTCTTGAGATCTTATTTGGAAGATGTTTTGAAGGCCGCAATGAAAGTCAAATTCTTAGGTGGGATGTTTCAACAACAAAGATACTAATTCAAGGCTATAAGTGATTTCTTTGAGGACCAGTAGAATCTATTGTTCAAGAACGGAGAACAGAATACATAGCTTCACTAATACAATGTATTCTTAATTTCTTATGTATATAATAAGTTCGAGCTCCTTTTGGGACTTGTCGGTAGAAAAAGGAGTAATGTTAAGGATATACACTCTGAAGATTCACAAAACCTTCTAGAATATTCTAAAAACTTCATAATTGATGAAAGTCAGTTGAAAAGTTTTCTAGTTAGTGGAAGGAGCTCAAGAAGCTTTCTAATTAGTGGAAGGAGTTCAAGTAGCTTCCTAGTTAGTAAAATGAATTCAAATAGCTTCTTAGTTAGCGGAAGAAGCTTAAAAAGCTTCCGATTTGGTAGAGGCTACTCGAGAAGCTTTTTAATTTGATAGAAGCTACTCAGGAAGCGTCCTAGATATGAATATATATAGGGATCAAGGTTGAAGAGTTCTTCAATCTCGACAATGCATCTTTTGGAATTCTAATTTACCTTTCTTGATATTGTTTGTATACTCATCTATTTAATTTAAGTTCTTGTTGGTTTCTTTTGGAAACCTTGTCTTAGTTTTCAAGTCTCTTGTTCTGTATTCTTGTGTCTTTGACACATGGCAATTTTATATCTATTATCATTCTTTAGATTATAATGCATATATATATATATATATAATAAAAGATTAATGATTAAGATTGGAGCAGATACTTTCTAGGCTATACTATATATATAAGGCTCAATAAATTTTGAATTAAAAAAAAGGAGATATTAGAAGTTGAAGTCAACACTTACAATTTAAGGGCTATAAGTGACCTGCTTATTTAGTAGTTGCATTTTGAATTATATCTCAAATATTTTGATAAGGTTTTGATTCAAAATTTTTAAAAATATATATTATCATATTAAAAAGCTATATACAAATTTTCATGGCATTTAAATTTTAGATTCTTGAGATATGAAGAAAATAATACTAAAATATGTATAAATTAGGATTTAGAATATCTGCTAGGATTTTTGAGATATCAGACAATTAAAAATAAATCTATAGTTAATTTTTTTGTGATTAAGCTTAAAGATATAAATTATTTTTTAAAAAAATTTGAAAAAAATCCAACAACTAAATCAAGAGATATTGGATCCTAAAGTTCAAAAATAAAAAAATCTTTTGTAAGTAACTAAGGTATTGAAAGGATTTTATTATAATTTAATTACTCTATGTAATTTAAAGGATTTTTTTAAGCCAAGACTTAGTAGAGATTTAAAAGATAAATATATAAAGTCATGATGAAATTTTGATATAAAAATAAAACTTTGAAAAGAGATTATAGATTTTTCTTTGAAATTATTGAAAATCTAACTTGTTAGTAGTTGATTAGTTATAGTTTATTACAAAAAAAAATTTTAAAGAATTTTTAGATATTATTGAAAAACTTATATATAAATCTATTTAAATATAAAAGATTCTTGCTTGTATAATATCTTTTAATATTGTTATATATATTTGTCTTCTATATTAAAGACAAATCACTTATTAGAACCTAGCTAATAAGTTAAAAATAAATTCTCTATAACTAGATACCTAGTCTATTTCCAAATTAAAAATCATGCCATACAATACCATATGGCTAGATTCTTCTACTCTACAAAATAAAAAAAGATCATGTATTATTATCTAATCTTTCTTGTTGCTTTATTATATTAATATATTTGCATGTTTATAAATTTAAAACTCTTCTTTTAGTAGATTTAAGAGCCTTTTTTACTTTATTGATTTAGAATTTTAAAAAATCTATAAAATTCCTATGGTCAAGAAACTTAAGACTGTTCATATAGAAGTCATAGATGATTGATTTTTATTCTTTGGAGATATTATTCATGAAACCATTCTATTAGAAATTGTCAAGAATGCAAGACAACTGATTAATAAATGGATAAAGAAAAAAATATAGAACTAGATTGATTTCAAGAACATAACAATGCTTTGGATTACTTTAAGACTTATATTGGCAAGACTAAGATGTATCTTAGTCTTGGCTCTTATTTACATTGCAAGGTCTATGTCCTATTCAACCTTCTACAAAAACTTTTTTAACTTGATGGAAATATCTATAGAAGATTTTAACTATAAAAGAAATTAAAATTTTTTTAGAAGTCTATGAAGCATCTATAGAAGCTTCTAAGAATATCTTAGAATATTTTAAAATATTGAGAAAGATTTTAAAATATTAAGAAAGATTCTAGAAGATTATAGAAGATTAGAAAAGATTCTAAAAGATTATGAAAGATTTTAGAAGATTCTAAAAAGTGATAACTTGGAGTATATTCATGATATCACCTCTCTTTTTAGCAACAAGTTTCTAAAAGGAGTTGAAGTGATTGATGATTACATCACATAAGTAAGAGATTTAAAATTTGTCAAAGTAGAGAAACAACATATTTCATCTTTTGTTTGTTGATTATTGGTTCTATAAGACCTTTGAGGTAGCATCAATAGCCTCCAGATATAACTTCTATTGTAACAATGTCACATCTAAGAATTTGCTCTTTGTTGTGACCTTCAAAACATCTTCCAAATATAATTTTTGGTCCAATTGGAGTCATCCTTCCAACCTTAAGGAGTATCACCAAAGCTTGGGTATTTGAATTAAGATTTTTGTGATGAGGCCATACCTCCAAAGATTTTAAATATGACTTTATTTGATATTAATTTTTTTTTTTTTATCTTATCCATATTTTTTAAATCTAATGGGTTGTGAAAGTTGTAATAGTTTACTATATCAAAGACATAAATTATAAAGGAATAAAATATCAATACACTCTTATGTTATTGATATATTATATCTAATCACATCCTATAATCAATAAAAAAATAGAAAATTATTCAAAGATAAAATAATATTAAAATTAAAATAGCTATTATCAAAAACAAGAAAACTAAAAACTCTTGAAACAAGACTAAAAATAAGAAAGACATTGATAAGAGTGAAGAAGGCTTCATTCTTATTTCTATATATACTATCTACCTAAGACCTATGTAGTAATATTTTATAGGACCTCCAACACGTGTCCAATTTGTAAGACGTATGTCAAACTTGCAAGATAAGTTTCTTATATGTGCGCCACATACTTCACTTGTTTCATAAGCTACCAATATGTTGTCGTGTTGTGATTTGGCTACCATGTGAAAAAATTGTACATATATATTTGATGTATAATTTACTATATAGTTAAGTAAAAGCTATTATAGTAGATTTTATTGATTATAGGATGTGATTAGATTGCTAGTTTAGAAAGGATCCATTAAAAGGATTATTATTGAGATTTATATAACTTTATTTCTTCCTTTGATTGTAATTTTGAGATTGATTTTATATTGATAATAAATTTTATATATCTTAAATCACCTTTGTTAGACATTGGTGATCCTTAAGATCTTATTTATTTCTTTTATTTGGAACACATATTATATAAATCTTATAAAAAAAAATGATTAGAAAAAGGTTTTTAGTATAAAAAGAGGTAGTTAGGCCATCCATGTGGATGAATGGAGATAGATGATAGAAGTCTCTAATCCTATTGGCCAAAAATCATATCCAATGGTCTTCAAGGAGGCTGCCCAAGGATTTATTAGAAGTTAGGGTTTTTATTTTTGACAGGAGTCAAACATTAGACGCTAGGATCAGCAAATTTGGGTTTTTGGATATGGTTTTGGTACAAATCTTATACAATTTGGACTTTTTATGAAGGAGATATAAGCGCTCAAAGTTAGGGTGTTGAAATTATATCTATTATCACTCTTTTGAATATAACTCATGCGTACAGAGAGCAATAGAGGATCAGCAATTGGAATCAAAGAGAATACTTTCTTGGCTATATTTTTTATATATTTTTTAATAAAATATAAGCTAGGATAAAAGAGATATTTTGAATTGAAGTCAATGCTTATAAGTTAAGGCAATAAGTGACCCCGCTTGATTAATAGTTATGTTTTGAGCTATATCTTAGGCAATTTGATATATTTTTGGCTCAAAATTTTTATGAGTATATATGTTTATGTCACAAGACTGTGTATAAAAATTTTGTGACATTAAAATTTTGGATTTGTGAGATATGAAATAAATAAAGATTAGGTGTCTCTGAGCTAGGGTTTTAAGCACCTGTTAGGGCTTTTAAGATATCAGATGATCAAAAGTAAATTTATATTTGATTCTTCTTTTTGATGAAATTTAAAAGGAGTATCTATACTTTGAAGAAAATTTTATAGAAATTGAATGGTTAGAACAAGCGTTATTGGACTCTAAAATTCAAGAAGTAATAAGTCTTTATAGGCGAATAAGGTTTTGAAAGGTTTTGTAGCAGTTTGAATCTTTTTGTACAAACCTATATAAATATAGAAAGATTTATCAATAAAAATTATCTTTTTTGATATCATTTTATTATTTATTTTTTTTATTAAGGACAAATCACTTTTTAGACTCTTGCCAATAATTTTCAAATAAATTTTTCACAGTCAGGTACTCAGTGTATTTCTAGATAGAAATTCATGCCACGCAACAATGTGCAATACCTAGCTAACTTGTTGGCCAAATTTCTAACCTATCAATCACCTATAAATATGTATAAAGATAAAATTGGATTTATGAAGCTGCTAAGAAGCTTTTCTAGAAGATATTAAGAAATTTATTTATTTTTATTTACTTCTATCTATCCATATTATTTAGATAATTATTAGAATAAATCTTAGATCTATGACATTATCCTCTCTTCTAGGAACAAGTTCCACAAGGAGCAGTGATTACATGTTAAAGAAGTCCAAGATGTGCCAAATTGTATTTGCCACATATTCTCATCTTTGTTTTCTTTGAAGGTAGCTGATAGGTCCTCTCAGCCATCAATAGTACCCATACTAAGGCAAGAAGACCACCTTGATATTTGATCATTGTTGAAGCCTTCATAACTTTTTTCAAAGAAAATATTTAAAATACCATCATGAATAAGAATACTCATCTTACTTCAAAAAGTATCAACAAATAATGGAAGTTTCTTCCAAAGTCATGATACCAAATATTTTATTGTATGATATATTCTTCAATCTGAAAATATACTAGATATTTAGCTGTAGAGAATTAATTTACAACTTATTGGCAAGATTCTAATAAGTGATTTGTCTTTTATAAAAAAAAACAAATAATAAAATAATATTACAAAAAAAAAAGTTATATTGATAAAATCTCTTATATTTAAATAGATTTGTATATAAATTCCTTCTATAGCATATAAAAATTCTTTAATAACCTTTTTTTATAAATTCATGACTAATCAATTATTAATAAGTTAGATTGCTAATAATCTTCAAGAAAAATCCATAATCTCCTTCTAAAACTCCATCTTCATATCAAAGTTTTCTTATAACTCCATAAATCCATTTTTCCACCTCTATAAAGTCTTGGCTTTTAAAGAACCCCTTTATCTTGTATAAAAAGTTCAAATTGCAACAAAAACCTTCAATAGCTTATTCACTTGCAAGGATTTATTTCTTCTTGAAGTTTAGAATTCAATAACTCTTTATTCAACTATTTAAATTCTATAATTTTTTTTCAAAGTATAGATAATACTCTTAAGCTTTACTATAAAAAAAATCAAGAGTGGATTTAATTCTAATTTTCCATTATCTTAAAAATCCTAGCAAGTGCTTATAATCCTAGTTCAAAGATACTTGAGTACTATTTTCTTTATTTTTCACAAATCCAAAATTCTATTGCCACAAAATTTTTGTATATAGTCTTGTAACATAAACATATATACTCTTGAAAATTTTGAACCAAAAGCTTATCAAATTGCCTAAGATATAGTTCAAAACATAACCACTAGTTAAGTAGGGTCACTTACTATCTTTTGATTACAAGCACTAACTTCAACTCTCAATATCTTCTTTAATCTAGCTTGGATTTCATTAAGCCATATATAAAAAATATAGCTAAAAAAGTAGTCTTTTCAATTCTAGTTGCCAATCCTCTATTGCTTTTTGTAAATGCAAGTTATGTCCAAAAGAATGACAATAGATACAATTTCTACACCTTGACTTTGATTGCCTATATTTCCTTTGTAAAAAGTCCAAATCATTCAATTTTTGCACCAAAACCATAGCCAAAAATCCAAACTTGCTGATCCTAGCCTTTGATATTTGAATGTTCTCAAAAAAAACCTTAATCTCTAATAACCCGACTATTAGGTGAAAAAGTGTGGAAACAATATATTATAGAAGATCTTAGTTCAAAATATTGTAGCAAATTATCTTAGAAAAATAGATAACAGTAAAAAGGGAGTAAAACTAATGAGTGTTAATACTGCCCTTTTTACAAATGAGCTTCTATTTACTTTCTAGGGCCATAAGTAAGGCAAAACAAAGTAGATTGGGAAATAAAATAATATAGGCATGTATAGGAGGGAATTAAGAAGAGGTTTCAGAAAAACTTACCACAAAAATCTTGAAATAGATACCCGGAAAGGACCGGTTATGAGCTAGGGTTGAAATCAGATCCCGAGGCACAAAACCACATGCCTATGGCGGATTCGAGGGGCTTCTGCAGATCAGAGATTGGGATTAGAGAGAAGACTTGAAGGATTTTGTATAGGAATTAGTTTTGAGTGATTTGGAGAAAAAATAAGTTTGTAATAGCTTTGCAAAGTCAGGGTTGTTTTCGGCAACTTGAGATTTTGTGAAATAAAATAGGGTGTATGTTTTAGGCAATTTCAGAACTTTTCTAGTAGATCTATAGCTAGAAATTTGTAGGTTTTTGGATATTGTTGTTGTTAATGTGTGCTATAAATTTGAGCTAAATCTAACGGTTCAGTTATATGTAATTGAGGTTTAAGTGGGTCAAGGTCTTAGAAATTAAGTTTTGAGGGTTAGTTAGGGTTTTTAAGATCTTGAGCAATTTGCCAATTGGATTGGAGTAATTTTTATTTTTATGGATAATAGACTTGTTTTCCTATACACATGAGTGATTTGAGACTAATTGAACGATGAAAAAGGGAGAAATCAGTACTAAAAGATCAGCATCAAGGTTGGAGAAGGAGGCCAACCAACACCCAAGAAGTTTTTGGGATTTTTCTTCTATTTGGTAAGTTCGATTTCCTTCAAATTTGTTGTGCTTGTTATTGACTAAAAGGTTGAAAAGTATACAAAGTTTTAAGTAAGATCAATGGTCTAATCAGCAGATATTGAAATTCTAATTTTTCCTAGGATTGATTTGAATTGGTTAGAATTTGGTTTAAGATTTGATTAGGATTTGCTTTAGGGTTTAGGATTTGCTTAGGATTTGGTTTAGGATTTAGGGTTTAGGATTTGACTAGGGTTTTTCTAGGATTTGACTTAGAATTTGATTTAGGATTTGATTTAGGTTTTGACCCGGGATTGACTTAGGCTTTGACTTAGAATTTAAACAAGGTTTGACTTAGATTTTGACTTAGGTTTTGACTAGGATTTGACTAGGATTTGGCCAAGGTTTGACTTAGGGTTTGACTTAGGTTTTGACCAGGGTTTGACTTAGGTTTTGATTTAGATATTTGACTAGGATTTGACTAGGATTTGGCCAAGGTTTGACTTAGGGTTTGACTTAGATTTTGACCAGGGTTTGACTTAGGGTTTGATTTAGATTTTTGACTAGGATTTGACCTAAGATTTGAATAAGATATAATTTAAGATTTTAAGATTCTATTTTTAGTATTTTCTAAATTTAGTATTTTATATATTATTTTCTATTATGATTAATATATGATTCATTTATTCTTCTTTTATAATTGCTTAAAGATTGGATCAAAGTTTGATTAGTATTGTTAAGATTTAATAGAAGTTGTTTAGGATTCTATTAGAGTTGTTAGGATCTTGTTGTTATATATTTCCTTTTTATCTTCTACAGCCACGTGCCCGGAGCATTCTCGAGCAAAATTGCACGTATTACGACAACGTCAGTAGTCTACTCTTTCTCACGTGCTATTGCTACACCGGTCTCAGATCCGCTTCTTCGTCCAAGCTTACAAATTCTTTACGTTGGGCTTTTCTTCCACTCCCTTCAATATCTTGCTCTCTAAAAGTATTTCCTATCTTACAAGTTTGAACCTCTCTTCTTGAATTTTGTATCGCCATCACCATCTCTACTAATACCAGAATCCTTGGTTTCTTTATTAAATTGATAACAAAATCACATCAAGGACATCTAATGAACTCTACAATTTCACAAGAGTACTTAAGAATGAGCTCCTCAAACATCGCAGTCACACAGATGTAAAGATATTTAGATGTAATGAGAACAAAGATCACCGCCAATTCTATGCTCTCTCAACCAAACTCTCAAATTTCTGCTTGATACTTCTCTCACTCTTTGTCAGTAAGTAGAATCTATCTCAAAATAGTCTCTTTTTAGATCTTCCCACAAAAAAAAATCTCAAAACTTCCAATTGTATTTTTGAATCCTAGAATCCTCAATTCCACTTTTAAATCCTCAAAACACTTGATTCACAAAACCTCCATAATTAAACTCTGGGATTCCTTAGCACCCCTAATTTCTCCACAGATAAAAAATCCAGAATCCTTCACTCACATTCAAACATCTAAAACTGATTTCAAACCCTTGAACTTGTAGATTGTGAATTCAAAATTAAAATCTCCTAACTATGAATTTGAGCCTCAGAACTTGATTTAAACCTAAACCTCCACACATAGAACTTTATGATCTCTTCAAATTCATTCCAAAACTCTTTTTTTCTGAAATTTCTATTCTTTATATTCTTATGTTGTTTAAACACAACATACCTCATATTCCAAATAGTACCTTGTACCAAACAATAGATACATATACCACACCATTGAGACTCTGACCTCACTCCTCTATTAGACAACCATACAATTCTTCTTGACTATGCTCCGCCAACTCCTCGATGCCACTAGTCAATGCCTTAGCTGGTTCTAATAAGGTTCATACCGGTTCTCAATCAACAGGCCAAGATGATAGAAATCTACTAGACTTGTCTTCAATTTTTTATATTTTTATATTTTTTTTTGAATTTTCCTCTCCAACTACTATTTCACAAATTAGTCATACTAAATATCTAATTCACTTTTCTAACTCTAAATCTTTAATTTTTTTAAAAAAAATTCTAAATTTTTAAGCAAAATTAATGTGAGGCAATAAATTTTGGCTTACAACGCACTTTATTGAGGAAATTAGAATTAATAGGTATTAATGTAATAGTGGTACAAAGGCAAAATTGCTCTGATTTCAATAAAGTTGTATAATGTTGATCAAATGGTGCCTCCTCTATCCTTGGTATAAAATATAATTCCTTCAATAGACTATGAGACAATCCTTGTTGCTTCCCAGGTTGATAAGTGATAACAAAGTTAAATCGAGATAGCAACATATTCCATCAAGCTTGGCGGCGATTAAGAATTAGAACTAACATAAAATATTCCAAATTTTTATAATTTATATATACAGCCACAAGATGTATTGCTCTTTCAAGAAACTGATGCCATTCTTGAAAAGAATCCACAATAGCAAGAAGCTCTTTATCATGGATTTCATAATTAATTTTGGCAATAAAAAACTTTTGAGAATAAAATACAACAGGATGGAATTTATTATTTAAACCTATTTGTAAAAGTACAGCCCTTAGTATAAAATTTGAAGTATCAATCTCTATATAAAATACCTTTGTAAAGTCTTGATGTATTAATATTGAGGCTGTAATAAATGCCGTCTTGAGATCTTAGAATGCCTTTTCTGCTTGAGGCCCTCATTTAAACTTGTCTTTACATGTCAATCAAATAAGAGAGGCTGCAACTTGAGAATAATATTTAATGAGGATTTTATAGAAGCTAATAAATTCAAGAAAATATTATACGTCTCTCACAGTCTTCAAAATGGCCCATTGCATAACCGCCTCTACTTTCTTAGGATCTATTGTCAAATCCTCAATAGACACACTGTATTCCAAAAATTCTATCTTAGAATCATGAAATATACATTTCTCTAGTTTTTCATATATACATGTATCTCATAGCTTTTGTAGTACCAACTTGACATGCCTCTTATGTTCCTTTAGATTTTTTGAGCAGAATAAGATGTCATCAAGATAGATCACCACAAACTTGTCCAAATACTCTCGAAAGATGTCATTTTTTAAATGCTAAAAGATAGCTAATGCATTTATTAGTCCAAAAGGCATGACATTATATTCAAAATGTCTATACCTTATCCGAAATACGGTCTTCCATTCATCTCTTTTCTTAATCCGTACCACATTGTATGCTCCTCAAAGATCTATCTTAGAATAGATCTTGGCTTGGCCTAGTTGTTCTAAGAATTCTGAGATTAACGGTAGTAGATAATAATTCTTTATTGTTATTTTATTCAATCTCTGATAATCAACTCACATACGTTGTTGTGGCAAAAGTCCGCTTCAAGTAGACGCAAGGTCCCTCTTTACAATCAAGTTGGATCCAATATGCACAAAATTT
The DNA here is from genome assembly GCA_036785485.1 of Physcomitrellopsis africana. NCBI lineage: Eukaryota > Viridiplantae > Streptophyta > Bryopsida > Funariales > Funariaceae > Physcomitrellopsis > Physcomitrellopsis africana. The sequence goes on along the minus strand of JAWRVF010000202.1, from coordinate 171,661 downwards.
TTTAAATTTTTCTTTTATAGTCACAAAACCATGCGTATAGTAAATCAACAAACTAGAAGCTTGGAAATTTATAAATCAAAATCCAATTGTTTATATAAGTTCAAATTTTGGAAGCATAGAGTTTACTTCTTTAGTCATCTTCACAAAAATTCTCAACCGTGAATTCATTACCGATCACCAAATATCATCAAAATATTAGCAAGTAATTATATAAGTAAAACCAAACCAGAAACTTGGAAATTAATAATTTAAGATCCAATTGTTCAAATAAGCTCAAAATTTGGGAAAAAATATCTCATACCTTTGATCGTTGTCACATAAATTTTGAGCCATGAATTCATTGTTGATCATTAGATAACACCAAATCCTTGGCAGATACTTTTAGAAGTCAAATCTCTAGATATCTGAGAACAAATTTGCCATTACTCCCTAATCAAAGTCTCAATTGATATGAGATTGTAGACATAGACTCTTTATAGTATAAGTAATATGTACACCAAAAATGAGCTTCAAATTCATCTTGAAACTCAAGTTCTAGCTTAAAGCAAATCCTTCTATTTATCTAACTTCTTCAAAAACCCAGTTTAGTTTGCTGGGTTTAACTAGCCATAACTCACTCATTCTGAACTTATTTCTATCAATTCTTAGGCGTAAAATGTGTAGCTTGAAGTCTAGTTTCTAACCCAACTTTTTGATTTCTTGCTAGTATCTTAAAACTTCTAATATACCCTGAAAAGTGACAGTAGGTGTCATATTAGTAGTCTAAGTTCAAACAAGCATATCTCTCTCATCTAAGCTCCGATTCCTACGTTTCTACCACCTAAACTCATGCCAAGAAGACGCTCTCTCTAAATACCTCTCTGCCTTTGCCAAAAAACCCCGTCTTCTTCTCCTCCGAGCTCGTCAAAGAAGTCGCAGCCAAGGTCTTCAAAGTCCAAGTCAACAATTAGTAGTTTAAAGTTATAAAAACCCCAAATCTAATCCTCCAAGTCAGCACTATTAATGGTAGCCGATTATTGACATCCAAATCTACTATTTAACCTTGGTAAATCCTTAATTCAACCTCAAAGTCAAAACTCTTTATATCTACAAATATAACCCTGAATCTACTAAAATCTAAGATTGAAAAAAAGATAAAAGAAATAAAAGAAAGTTTCAAGGCTAGATCAAAGTTAAAGTTAAGATTAAAGATAAGGTAAAAATTTAACCAAAGAAAAAGAAAGAAAGTGAGAAATTTTTTTCTAAACTATATAAAAACTTAGATTGGTAAGAAGAAAGAAAGAACTTAATAAAATTTTGAAGAAAAGATAGTTAAGTTAGGTTTTTATATATGGATGTATTTACTTCACGACAATGTAAAGAATCATTCTTTTTCTTTACAAAAAATATAGGTGCACCTGCTAGAAACTTTGAATGTCTGATGAAGTTCTTTGCAAGATTTTCATCAATACAATCTTTTAATACTAAAAGTTCATTTTAAGAAAGATTATAGATTGGACCAAACGATAGTTGTTTTCCTTCATAAAGATCTATAGCACAATGAAATGGTTGGTGCTTTAGCAATATGTCAATATTCTTCTTTTAAAAAATATCTCAAAATTTGTTATATTATTCTAGAATACTTATCAATGAAGTCATATCTTCTTTAATTAGAATTGTATAAATAACAAACGGTGTATCTTTTCTCGCTGATTTTATAAAAATCTTTGTTCTAACAAATAAAGGTTTATTAATTTGTGGCTTTTTATAATTTTTTTTTTACAAGGATTTCTATTCAAATTGTTATTCTTTATGACTTTCAATCTATAGATAGATTATACTTTTCCAACTAAGATAGTCTAAGAATTTGAAGGACTCCTAATAACATTGAATACAATCTGGCTTCTATAATCTTTGAACAACACTTTTATAGGCATGGTTTTATGGAAGATACTACTAGAAGATAAGAATTGTCCATCTATTATTTTTACATGAATAGATTTGGATTTCTATACTAGAAGAATTTTGTAAAGCTTAGTGAATCCATCATCTTCAAAACAAGTAAATGCCCCCAAATCTAACAAAGTGGTTGTTTGAAGCTTTTGAAGGCCAAAATACAAAGGAATTGTAAAACAACAAGTAGGTTGAGAAGAAAGAGAGGAACTTGAATAATTTTATAATATTAGATTGTCTAGCTACATGGTTCCTACTATGGCTAAACATTATCATTTTCCTAAAAAATTATACTTCTAATTTTGGTAATATATCAATTTTATTTTTTCGAGCAATTTCCAACCCTGTCGCATTCCTTGCCATAATATAAGCATAGACCTTTTTCTATTGAATACTTCTTTTTTTTATGGACTAAGAGGTTTAAATTGTACAATATCAAGTTTCATGTCTTTTATTTCTGAGTGTGAATTCAAAATGCTTGTCGATATAACAAGGATATATCAGATTATATGTTGTCTTGTTAAAGCCTACGAACATTGATCTTATTGATATTGAAATAATTGATTATGATATTTTACGACTTAGCTAATAGCTTCATTAAGTAATTGTGGATCCAAAAGCGACAATAACAAATCCTTCACATCATTTTTTAATCTCCAATAAAATTGGCTCATTAGGGCTTCTTCGTCCCAATTGATATTATATGCTAATTATCTAAAATCAAATATATAGACCAATGCAGAGCATATGCCTTGACATAATGCTCGGATCTTAGCTGTTGCCCAATGAGCCTTGTCATGTTCTCTAAATGCTTGCCTGAATGCTTTCATGAAAATTTCAAAGCTGCTCAAAATTCATGATCTTTTTTCAAACAAGGATGCAAACTATGATAATGCTTTCTTTATAAACAAGGTGCCAACCAATCCAATCCATGATTCTTCTATCAGATAAGTATTAAGTTGTAGGATTGTTATTAATCAAATTTGGTTGACAAACCCTCAAAATTTTGAATGCGTATCATCACATTTCTCTAGAAGACAAACTTGAGGCTCTTTATATTTTTGAATAGGTGGATTTTTTTGGTGTAGCATAGGTAGTACTACATCTTCAAGCATAGAAATAGGAGGTGGATGCAATTTAGATTGTAGCACTCCAGATGTTGCATCATTATAAAGTTTTGTAACAATCCCTTCAATTTCCATAGTCCTAGTAGATAAATTAGTAAGAATACTTATAATAGCATCTAACTTAGATTCAAAAGATTTGATCATACTAATATCTTGACCTCCAATCATTTTAAATGAAAGAAAAAATAAATCTATAAAAAAATAAAATTAGTTTAGAGGAGGGTAATCCGTAACATCTAAAATATTTTAAGACCTTCAAGGAGAGAGGTAATCTACTCTCTCACAAGAGAGATAAAGTTTTGATATTGTGATGAAAAAAATATCTGTTTAGAGGAGGATAATCCACAACCTCTAAAGTGTTGGTATACCTTTGAATATAAGAATAATCCATTCTTTGACAAGAAGGATCCAACTCTGATATTGAGAATAAAATTAGTTTCAACAAACTATCAAGAATATAAGAATACAGAACAAGAGATTGGAATTAGGACAAAGTTTCAAGAAGAAACCAATAAGAACTTGAATTAATCAGATAAGTACACAAACAACATTAAGAAAGGTGAGCTAAAATTCCAAGAGATGCATTGTTGAAACTAAAGAACTCTTCAACCTTGATTCCTATATATACTCCTATTTAAGACACTTCCTAAGCGGCTTCTATCAAACTAAGAAGCTTCTCGAGCAGCTTCTACCAACTGAAAAGCTTCTACTAATTGGGAAGCTTCTTAAGTTCCTTCCACTAACTAGGAAACCTCTCAACTGACTTTTATCAAGTAAGAAGCTTTTCAATCAACTTTCACTAATTTAAAAAGCTTCTAGAATGTTCTAAGAGGTTTTGTGTATCTTCAAAGTGTACGTCCCTAACACTAATGTCATTCATTTGCCAATTTAAAAATTGATGTTGATATTCCAGTAGCAATTTTTTCTACTCCAATTGTTAATTTCATCTCAAAATTGATATATAACTTGACCTCTAAGTTTTCTAATATTGTACAAAAAATTTTCTTATTTTGACTAATAAATCTCTAGATACTATAAAAATCCTAAACAATCCTAACTACCAACTTCTAGTACCTATTCGTACTAAAGATCAAACATCTCTCAACTACATTGTTAGATTATTATAATTTTTGACATAGTCTCAATGCATTCAATCATCTACATATTATCAAACTTTCAGCTGTAAATATTACATTAATTGCACAAAATAGTTAAGAGTGCTAGCCCTAATTTTATTACATAAAATCCAAATTACTAATACCAACCTTGATTATAGACAATGATTACAAATTCTTTCCAAATTCTATAAAAATAAATCTTATGCTTCTAGAAAAACCTTAAAACTAGCTCTCAAATCCTAGTTGCTAATCTCCAAATGATCCAATATTTTACCCTTGGTGGCCATTTTTATTGGTAGAGGTCTGATTTCAACCCTATCCCAGACATGGTTGACCCCTAAGTATCAATCCAACCAATTCTAAGGATTTTTAAGCTAAATCCTATTAACCTTTGTATCAATTATAGTAATTATTTATCTCTCTTATTATATTTTTATCAATTTATGGCTTTTTAAAAGTACTAGAAGAGTTTCTACAAGCTAAAAGAAAAAATTAATAATTTTTTTCTATTAGCTATTAAGACAAAAAAATAATCTAAGAGACTTTCATAAAATCCTTCTTAAATATTTTGAATTCCTATTAAACTAAGATAATTGAATATTAAGTAAAAATTTGTCTTGTTTATTTATTTCACTAAATAATGTGTTACAACATGATAGTGCTCTTATATGTAATTTTGAATATTTAATGAAATTCTTGGCTAGATTTTCATTAATATATTCTTATAAGGCTATAAGTTCTATGTGTGAAAGATTATAAATTGGACAAAAGGAGATTGAGCTTCATCTTATAATTTGATTATACAATCATAAAGACAATGTTTTGATAATATTTTTGCTTTCTTATTTTCAAATATATCTTCAAGGTCATGATATTGACTAGGAATATTTTTCTTGAATTATCTAATTGAATCTTTTATTAAAATAGTATATAATATAAATATAGCTTTTTTTAGCAGTATATATAAATACTTTAGCTCTAAAAAATGAAGTCATATCTCATTTCTTCTTTTGATATTTAAGGCTTTAAAAATATTTCACAAATTTCAATCAATATTAAGATTATATAATTCAAATAAGAGAGTCCAATGGCAATAAGATTTGTTGGATATTAAATAATATTAAAGACAATGTATGATATTTAATCTTTTAATACCACTTCTAATGGTTGGATTTTTTTAACAGTATCTCCTCATATAAATTTTTATCTATCAATGACTTCAATAGGTATAGAATGAATCTTCTTTATAAGTTATAAATTGCATTTAGTTGCAAAATCTTTATCTATAAAGCATATTGAGGCTCTAATATCTAAAAAAAATTTAGCCAAAATCTCTTGTCTTGAGATTCTTATATGTATAAAAAATATAAAATAAGATGTTGGATCCAAAGGTAGGAAGAGACTTTTTTTTGATAATTTAGATTTGGAGAAGTCCAATTGCAAGGTCCTTACTATAGCTAGATATCTTTGTTTTCTGACCTCTGTAATTCAGATATTACACTTCATGTCTTAAATTTGCTAGACTTGTTTAGATAGTTTGTTGCCTTGTGATTAGAACTTTCATAATATAAATATAGATTCTCTTATTGATATTTAATCTTCTTTGCAAGTGTTAATGGTTTGAATTGAATTGCATCAATGTGCATGGATTCAAGATATATTGATAATTTCTTTGTTATTCTTAAAGATGTAGCAATTGTACTTTGATAAGCATTACTAAAAATTAATTGTTCCTCTTATTGTAGTTCAAATAGGCAATTATTATAAGTAATAGCTTGGAACATGAATTCTTCTAAACTTTCAATTCTTGCATTATAATCAATAAGTTATTCATATCATCTCTTAGGCCATAATGAAATTAAGTTATAAAAGCCTTATCATTCTAGTCAAGATCACAAGTTGTTAAAATTCTACAATATAAATTGCAGCTAAGTGTGGTTTTTATCGTAAATTTTAGATCTTCTTATCTACTATTCTTTTTTGATGACTATCTCCAAATATAATAGTAAATCTTTCCATAAAAGTTTTTAAATTATATAAGATTAAAAAAAAATTCCAATAATGGAATAAATTATAATCAAATATTTTTTTTATGAAAAGGTACTTATAAAAGTAACTTAAATGAATCCATCTAGATAACAAGGATGTAATTATAAATAGAGCCATATTTGTTGCACAAAACCTCAAAAGTTGGATCTTGTTCTATCAAATTTACCAAGCATATTAGCCTTTGGCTCTTTCATGACAATCCTTGGAACTTCTATAAGGATCATATGTATAGCTTGTTATTATATTTTCTATTTATAAAGATACACCTTCCATGAATTGGTCTACTTCCATATTGAATTAAAAAAATCAACAAGCTTTTAATGTAATATTTTTATACTAAAATAGAATATTATTAAATAATATTAATTTAAAAGACGATAATCCACAACTTCTAAAATATAATAATACATCTTAGAAAAGAGGTAATTCACTCTTTTTAAAGAAAGATTAAAATATAACAAATAAGTATATTAGTCTAAAGGGGATAATCCACATTCTTCTAAAACACAATAGTATCTTCAAAAAGAGAGATAATCTACTCTTTATTAAGGGATCAAAGTTTTGATAAGATTATTTTATAGTCTTGCCAAACTATCAAAGATGTAAGATAATAGATTAGCAAGTGGACAAAAAAAAGAATACAAAACTAGATTGATTTCAAGAACAAGACAATACTTTGGATTGCTCCAAGACTTGTATTTATAAGACTGAGGTGTATCTTGGTCTTGGCTCCTATTTATATTATAAGATCTATGTCCTATCGAACCTTCTATAAAAACTTGTTCATCTTGATGGAAATGCCTATAGAAGATTCTAACTACAAAAGAAATTAAGAAATATATAGAAGTTTATGAAGCATCTCTAAAAACTTCTAAGAATATCTTAAAAGATTTTAAAAAGTTGAAAAAGATTTTAGAAGATTGAAAAAGATTCTAGAAGATTGAAGAAGATTAAAAAAGATTAAAAAAGATTTTAGAAGGTTTTAAAAGACTAAAAAAGATTTTAGAAGACTAAAGAAGATTATAGAAGATTATAAAAGGTTCTAGAAGATTCTAAAAAGTGATAATTAGGAATATATCCATAACAAAAATAACATCAAAAAATCATAGTAGTCATGTTGTACTTAATATCATTAAATTTCTATCTAACTTCATTATTTTAATACTTTCTTGGCCTAAAAGATATAATTTTTGTATAGATTAGATATCTCATAAATTAGAATTTTTTAATATATTCTAACTTATTATTACTAAACTTAATAGGAAACATCATACACCTTGTAGATCTAAAATCATAAAATCATTTTTTATTAGAGCTAGAGCTTTTATGAGAGCAACCAAGAAGATCATTTTTTTTTATTGTTGATGCAATTCCAATATCTAAAGTGCATATATAATTACTTACAATATGTAAAAACCAATCAAAATATATAATATGTTCATAAATTCTAATATGTGTTAAAACAGTTAGTAAAATAATTTAAAGAAGTTGATATAAGAAACTTTATTTTGATTCTTTTTTTTTAGTTTGATTATGGCGTTTAAATTATATGGGACTTACATGTTTAATATAAAGATTTGAAAGGAAATTTGGAGCCTAAAAGATTGAAATTTAAGCTTCTAAGAGATTTATTTAAAAGAATGAAAGTAAGGTATGGAGGAATGAAGATAAGAGATAGAGGACTTCATCTCTATTAGTTGGTCTTTATATCCAATAGAATTTTAATAGGCTATTAATAGTATTTTAAGGATTTGAATGATTTTGAAGATAGCATTTGAAAAGACAAAGTGAATGTTGTAAAATTTAGTTTTGAAAGAAAATTTATATATAAAAATTAGAAAATTCAAAGTTGGAATAAAGGAAATATAACCATTAGAAATTAAGGTACAAATTTAGGACATATTGTCTCTCTTTTGAGAATACAAGGAATTATACCAAAGCTTTTGGAAATTGAAAGATACAATTAAAGAGGTGATTTCAAGATCTACATCTTATATGGAAGAATTGTTACATTTGGAGTTTGAAAGAAGAAGATATTAGAAGTTGAAGATAGTACATATAATTTTAAGATAGAAGGATATATTAAAAGTTAAAAATAGTATATCTAATTTCAAGGCAATAAAAAGATTATTTTATTGATAGTGATGATTTTTGCCATATCTTGAGCTTTTGGATGAATCTTTATCTAAAAAATTTTAAAAAGATGAATTATTATGTTGAAAAGCTATAAACCAATTTTTATGGTGTTTGGATATTTAATCTATGAAATATGAAGAATTTAGCATTCAAGTATTTATAAACAAAGATTTGAAGCTATTGTTAGGATTTTAGCAATATTTCAAGATCCAAATTGAATTTATAGATGAAATTTGGTATGATAGTTGTTGAAAGTATAGCAATATTTTATGTAAAATTTGAGACCATTTAAATAGTCTGATTGGGAGATATATATTGTTGGAATTTTAAAAAAATCTCCTTCTAGGATATATAAGGTTTAAAATATTTTATTAATAACTTTGATGTTTTTGTCTACTAAAAACTTATATATTTGATGTAATTGCTTTAATAGAAAGAATTTTTATATAATTTTGGAATTTTTTTCATCTTAAAATTTGATTGAATAATTAGTGATAGCCAAAAACCTAATTCTTTCTTGAAACTCTCTCTACCTCAACATATTGGTGCTTATATTGAGAAAGTGTCAACACATTAATTATCCAACAAGTCAAGATGGAGAATCAAAATCCAAGGATTGCATTATCAAGTGGCATGGATATCCAAGATTTATTTATGATATTTGCTCAATTTATGGATGAGAGACAACAAATGCAAAGAAATGATAGGAATACAATGAAGGCTTTACAAGTAATGGTGGACAAGGTTGAAAGGTTTAATGGGAGAAATATTACAAAGTTCTTAAAGATCTACATATATAAAATAAAATTGCATTAAGTTTCAAAAGAAAGAATAATTATCATATTTGATTTGGTAATAATAGTAGAATTCAAATAGAAGGTGCAAGAAGTATATATTGGAATTACATTGTGAAGCAAATTTGAAGAACTATTAAAGGATGAATTCTTTAAAGAAGATTCAGAAAAGATAACCAAAAGATTATTTTTAGAGCAGATTGAGCAAAAGTCAAGAAATCAAATGGCTTCAAATGAATTGGTCAAAAATTTGATAAGAAATTTAGTCAATTATCATAACAAGAGAAGCAACTATTGGATTTTAAGAAAATTGAGTTATTCTTATAAGTAGCTGATAAAGACTTAGAAGACAAGTTGCTCATTTATTTGATTGATAAGACATCCAAAAGTGGATTTATAAATAATTAGAGGTTGATAAAAGAGACAATAGAACTTATGGCCAAACAACAAAAGATTAAGACTCATGGCTTGTCATCACAATTAGAGCCAATGCCTACCTTTCAAATTTTAATATTACCTTATAAAATGATCAAATTTATTCAAGATTATATTCTTGAAGAATTGTTCAAGGACATATAGGATCTAAAAGTGAAGATGATTGAATTGAAGAGATCTCAAATGTTGAGCTTCTTGAAGATATTTGAAGGCTTGAAGGAATTTATAGAAAGATATATGTGGTGTGACAATCTAGACCACAATTGTGGAAATGTGACAATAACAAAATTATAATTAAAAAATATATTATTCATTTCAAGAATGGCAAGATAAGATTAATATATTTTGATGAGCTTTTGAAAATCAACTTTAAAAAGGGAGGCATGAAAAAGCTGATAAAAGAGCAGACATGCAAGAATGGTGATATGCATGAAAAAAAAGCAGAGTCTTATTCTATTACAATGGAATAAAAAACAATTAAGATTATTTTCTTACTAGTTATAAAGGCCATGAATAGAGGAGCTAAAGTTATTAGGAGGATGATTGGATAGAATGACCTAATTGATGCTATTAGTGTCAAAGTATTTTTGGATGAAGACCAATAGAGTAATGACTTGCATGATACTATGGTTGAGGAGAAAAAAGGCAAGGCTATTCATGAAAAAGATATTGTTGAACCAATAAATAAGAAGAGATCTCTAAAGAATAAGAAAGCTTTTCAAGGACAAAAATCAAAGAAGATGCCTTCTTTTATTCATCTTGGTGATGTACCATTATCAAAAGAATGGTCAAAGAAGGGCAAAGAGAAGAAGAAGGATGACACAAGCAAGTCCAAAGATAAAAATCCTACCTACAAGCTTCAATTTGATATTGAATCATCCACAAATATGAAGAGTATCTTAGAAGAGAAGATTTTGGATGTCAAGATTGAATTTACTTTGAAAAAGATTCTTAATATAGTAAATAAAGATTTTTATAAGCTAATCATTGATGTGATAAAAAAAAAGAGACAAATAGCAACTGAAGCTATTATGGTGGAAGCATTGGATATTCATGTGATTAAGGATGAAAAAAAAGAAATAAGATAAATATTTATACAATCTATATTATTAGAGTTTGGAAACAAGGTTAGTATTAAAAGAAATAGGTTTAGAAGATAGATTGATATAAGTTTTATAGAACTTAGTTACAAATGGATGGAGATGTTATACTGGAAATACATTCAAAGAAGGCTTATAATGAATTAGAAAGAATACCAATATGTATTGGATTTGTTACAAGCTATGAGTTAAAATTTAAGGCTATTGTATAAATCAAGTATAAGACTATGGCCAAAAAGGTAAAATTAGTGGCTACTTAATTACTACTTGATATTATGGAGCATATCAAGCAAGCAATCAAGGAGCGAAGTATAAAAGAAAAATACAAAATTGGACATCAATTTCCTCAAGAATCATTAATTAAGTTAAAAATTGGAAAGGGTGATTTTTTTATAGCTATAGTAGTGATTTTCTACCAATAGGAATTTAATTCCAATGGCAAAGGTTTATTTGCAGGGAGATGGATGACTGTTTTCAGGGTTCTATAGGTAATTTAAGATATAACTAACTAATGGATTTGCATATTTAAAGACCCTGGAAAAGCTTTAATTCCATTCTAAATCCAGTAGTATTATTTATAATATATATTATACTTAAATTAATAGGATCAAAAACTCTCCTAGCTTAGTTTTGAATTCACTATTCTTTTCCAATCGATACAATATTCTTCTTCTTTGATACTGCACTGTGACGTAATTTCTATCCTATTGCTACTGTTTACATTGCTTAGCTCTAATAATCATCAATGGATTTTTATGATTTATTCTCCTAATTGCTTTTATATTGAATCTTCAATTTTATGATATTTAATATTTTTTCTTATTGATTGATTCACCTTCCAATCTTATTTATCAATTGATTTAGTTTTGATGCATTGCACCTGTACATAATCTCCAATTGGCACACTCATTAATATTTCTTGATTTTTTTAATTTTCATACTTCATCTTTCTATTATAATATTTTTTAATTGATTATATTTTCTCTCTTCAAATTCTCTTAGTGCAATCAGGCTCTTTTGATTGTTAAATACTAACTTCCGATTTTATACATTCAAGCTTAGTTTGCATCCACCATTGCAATTGGTTAATAGCACATATATAATTCCAATTGCTACATACTAATACTCAGCATATATAATCAGGATTCTTATAAAATTGTCTCAATTATTCTTATTCATTCATTATTTAATTCATTCTCAATTCATTCCCACATATACTCATTTATACATTAATCAATAGTTCATCACTTTTTGATTTCAAGCATTCAATCAATTGCTCTCAACCTTTGCTTTTGAAACAGTCTTTCATCAATTGCTTTTGCTCTAACTACCTATTGATCTTACAGCAAATACACAATTTTCAATCGTGCATTCACTCGCATATATACTTCAACATTTGCTAGAATTGCTCCATCATTGCATATTGATTGCTTTTAAATTCATCCAAAATCACATTATACATTCTAGTTAAGAATTGAGTTGAACACATCAACTCAAAAATTTATATACATATTACCAATAGATACTTGATCTTAGTGATTAAGTAGCCATTTTAGAATTGTCGAGCGCTCAATTGACGGTTGATGATGATTCCAAATTCTTGACACCAATTACTCAGAATCCTACAAAAAATAGCTTGACAATAACACACAAGGTCACAATGGTTGCAATGTTTAGCAAAAAATAATCTATAATTTTAAACACTCTTCTCCATCATATCCCAATCACCCTCCATTTCACACCAATTGTACCACATCATATCCTAATGTGCATTCGAGAACCACCAATAGTGTCAAGATGTCTTGTATCACCTTGGGTCCATCTCTACCAAAATTGGAACTTGGGGATGGCATAGATAGGTCTCTTTTTGGATCAATTGCTCTATTAAATGTAATGGTGTCTTCAATTGACTTCTAAAATCCTTTCCAATCTACAATAAGACTTTTCAAATAAGAAAATTTGCTTCAAGCTCTAGCCACATGAAAAGATTATCATACTTGTCCAAATATTAATTGTCTATCTTGTTAGTCAGTTGTGGCACACTCCAATTATTGAGCTGTGGATCCATGCCTAATAGTGCTTGTAGCTTAATCTACAATATCATGGCACTCTTCAATTAGGACGCCTCATTTACATCAAAAGGATCAATCGCAATTGGAAATAAGGCCCGCACTAATATCATTAAGTGAGCCTATAGGTACCAATAGGTATAAAAATACACCGATGGGTGAACATCCATTGCTATTGTTTCATAGACGCACTCTTTATATAGTTCAATTCCTTTAGTCACCCACTCCTCATCATCAAATCTCAATACCAATTGTTAAATTTTTTCCTTCCAACTGGTCATCTCCTCACCATTCCAATTGCCCTAATAGCAATTAAAACCACTAACAAATAGTCTTATCCATTTGGTGCAATTCACCACTCTGCCAATTATTGCTACTAATTATGACTGCTGACATCGATTTGCTTGCACTCACTCCATATCTTACCTATAAAGGAATGATTGTGTCACCAAATCTCCCACTAATAGGTAAACTTGAAAATAATTATCCACCAATAGTTCATCCCTCACTATTATTTCTGCCATCAGGTTTTGCATTTCAAAAGTTACTGCTCTCTCCCAAATTCTCTTAAATTATATTAAAGACAAGATATCATCTAACTGAAAATGATGCAATAAGAAAAAGACTTGACAATTTAATCAATAGGCTTGTTCAAAGACATATGCTAGTGGCAACTATTCCAATAGCTCCAAAATATCTTTTGCTCTTAACACATACCTCCACGTTGTCATACTGTAATTGCTTACAGTATGTAAAATCTAATCAAAATGAATAATATGTTTATAGATTCTAATATGTGTTAGAATGGTTAGAAAAGTAAATTAAAAGGAGTTGGTATAAGAAACTTTCTTTTAGATTTTTACTTAATTTGGTTATAGCTTTTAAATTTTATAGGACCTAAATATTTAATATGAAGCCTTGAGAAGCAATTCGGGTCCAAAGAAGAATTAAACTACTAAGAGGCCTATTTGGAAGGATGAAGATAAATTGTGGATGAATGAAGATAAGGGATGAAGTTCTTTATTCCTATTGATCAATAGTCATACCCAATAGGCTTTGAGGAGGCTGTCCACAAGGAGAAGTAGGATTTTGGCAAATTTAAGGAGGGCATTTGAAAATCAAAGATTAGGATTAAAAAGTGTATTTTTTGGACTACAATTTTGATATAAATATTAAAAGATTTGAAATTTTTATCAGAGAGAAGTAGGCATTTGAACTTAAGATATACAAATAGTACCTATTGTCACTCTTTTGAGGATTCTAAGAGTTATATGAGAGTTTTTGGAGATCAAAAGGTGCGACTAGAAAGGTGATTTTAAATTTTATACTTAATATGGAAGAATTGCTACATTTAGAGTTTTAAAGAAGAAGATATTGGAAATCAAAGGTAGTAGATCAATAGGCTATTTTATTAGTAGTGATGGTTTTTGCTATATCTTAAGCTTCCAAATGAATTTTTATTTAAATCTTTTTAAAAAGATAAATTTTTGTATTAAAAAACTATACATAAAATTTTCATAGCATTTGGATATTTAATTTGTGAGATATGAAGAATTTAGTATACGAGTATTTATAAATAAGGGTTTGAAGCTACTATTAGGATTTTTGTAATATCTAAAGATTAATAAAGATCAATGGTTGAAATTTATTATGCTAATTTTTAAGAGCATATTAATATTTAATATAAATTTTTAATAGATTTGAATAGTTAGATTAAAAGTTATAGATTATTGAAGTTTGGAAAAAATCCCCCCTATGGGTGAATGAGGGTTTAGAATATTTTGTTATATTTTGAGTATTTTTGTGAAATAAGACTTATGTATTGGATGTAATAGCCCTAAAAAAAAGACTTTTATATAAATTTGAGGGTTTTGTTATTTTGGATCTTGGTTGAGTATTTAATAGTAGTCAAAAGCTTAGCGCTTTCTTGAGGCAAATTTTTTCTACCACGACATATTGGTGTTTTTATTGAGAGAGCCTTAATGCATTAATTACTCAACAAGCCAAAATAGGACATCAAAATCTTGGATTTAGATTATCAGGGGAAATAGGTGCCCAAGATTTATTTAGGACATTTGTTCAATTTATGGATGAGAGGCAAAAAATTCAAAAGGATGATAGGAGCACTACCAATGCCTTATACGAGTATAAAGCCATCCCCAGTTTAATCATAATATAATTTAAGACAATACCCATTAATTTGGATTGGCAATAAATTGCCCTCAAGATCTATTGGAAGAAATATTAAAAATTGTATATGAGCCTAATCAGTGTAATTGGAGTTTATCAAGAAATTTGAAAAAATAACTATCATATAATAACACCAAATCGTCTACATGAAATTGCTTGGGAGCCAACTTGCTATTATAAAAGGATTTCCATCATGATTGAATAGCAAAGATATTCAAATAGGCCTCTCGATATTTTTTATCTAAAGCTTTCAATTGAAACAATTGCTCTTTTAAACTCTCAACATCATCCAATTAATTGTCTAAAGAAACTTTCAATAATGGTAGCTCAAATTCAATTGGTAAAATAGCTTCTTGACCATACACCAATTGAAATAGCATAAATTGAGTAGTCACTTTGTAAGCTGTTCTATAAGCCCACAAAGCTCTCCATAGCTTCTTATCTCAATCTATGGCTGAAACTTACAACTATAATGTTTTCTCTCAAAAATTGTAGGTGGATTAATAGGATCTATAAAACCAATAAAATGGTGTTAATGCCAATAAAGGTATTAAAAGCATAGCCAAAGTGGGGGTAGGTCGATCCACTCTTTGGCAAGAATCGCAATATCTAACATATTTATGGACATCCTTAAATAATGTAGGTTACCAGTAATCAGCTAATAAATTTTTTTGGACAGTGGTGTCACCAACAAAATGGCCACCACAAGCATCCAAATAGCAACCTTCTAGTACCAATAGGATTTCATTTTTATAAATGCATTGTCTTAAAATTCCATCTCGTACTTGCTTATATAAACTATTGGCTATCATTGTATAAAGGGCATATTTTTTAACAATAGCCTTAATCTGCACATGTGTACTATTGGCTAGAAACAATTGGATATTCAAATATTGCAAAAATTTTGCATATTCAGGCTGAATCACATCAACTTCAAACAATTAGACATCTGGAAAATTATCATCAATTGGTATAAGGTTAGTCAGGCTGAAAAATTCCAAATAAGATAGATGATCAGCATTTCCATGGGACTTCCCTAGACGGTGTCGGGGTAGAGAGAATCTGCCTCAAGAAAGCGCTGGGCTTCTGGTTGCCACTAATTACTCAAGCAAGATTCAAGTATAATAAAAACCCCCAATTTTATATAAAAGAGATCTCCATAGGGCTATTACACCCAATACACAAGCCTAATTTCCTCAAACCACTCAAAACATAACAAAATACTCTAAACCCTCATTCTCCCGTAGGAAGGGAATTTTTCCCGAACTTCAATAACCCATAACTTTTAATCCAACCGTCCAAAACTACTCCAAATTTATATGAAGTACTGATAAATTCTTCACAACTACCACCACAAATTTCAACTGTCGATTCATTATCGATCTTTAGATATCGCCGAAACCCTAGCAGTAGCTTTAAACCCTTGTTTACAAACACCCGTGTACTAAATTCTTCATATCTCACAATCTAAGAGTCCAAATGCTATGAAACTTTGATGTATAGCTTCTTAGCACAATAATACACCTTCTTGGAAATTTTGAGACAAAAATTCGTCCAAAAACTTAAGATATGGCAAACCCCATCACCATCAACAAAATGGTCTACTTACTGCCTTGGAATTGGATGCGCTGTCTTCAACTCTTCATATCTCCTTCGTCTAAACTCAAAACTTAAGAATTCCTTCATAATAGACGTAGATCTTGAAATCACCTTTCCAACCGCACCGTCCGATCTCCAAAAGCCTCCGTACAACTCCGCAAAATCCCAAAAGAGTGACAGTATGTATGAAATCCACTCTTTAACTTTGAACAAGTATAACTTCTTCACCCTAACTCCAAATTGCCTAAAATTTCCTCTCAAACTATACCCAAAACCCTAAACTTTACCTCTCCCAAATAAATGAAGTCTTTGAAAAGTTAAGGTCGCGGGCAGCCTCCTCAAAGCCCATTGGGCATGGTATTCGACCAATAGGGATGAAGTTCCCTATTCCTTGCCTTCATCCGACCATGGCTTGATTTCATCCCTCCCAATTAGCCTCTTATTAGCTTAAATTTTCATCCTTAAGTCCCCACCTTCTCTCAAGGCTTCATACTAAACATTTAGATCTTATAACTTTTAAATACCATAACTAAATAGGTAAAATAAAATAAAATAAAGTTTCTTCTATCAACCATTTTTAATTTAACTTACTAACCATTCTAACACATATCTAAATCTATAAACATATTAGGCATTTTGAATGGATTTTACATACTGTAAGCAATTACAGTACGACAACGGATCACAATTGTAAATTTAAATTCTTACAATTAACAAGATCCACCTTGCCAATTGATCATACTGATCAAATTTATTCATTAAATACTTTAATATATCGTGGTCTATATAAAATATGAAGTCATAACCTAATAAGTAATGATAAAATTTTTGAACTGCAAAGATCATATCCAATGCTTCCCTCTTAATAGTAATATAATTTTTTTTAGCTGCCACCAATTAACAACTTGCAAAGTAAATTAGATGATCCATATTGGTATCATCTTTTTGACTCAATACACAACCAATTGCAATATTCAAAGCATCTATATATATATATAAAAAACTATTTATTTCAATCAGAAAGAATTAATACAAGGGCTGTAGATAATTTATCTTTTAAAACTAGGAAAGTCTGTTCACAATTGGTATCCCATACTAGGCTGGCTCTTACTTTCAATTTTTTCAATAATTTAGTCAATGGAGATGCTAATAAAGCAAACAAATAAATAGTTCTTCTATAGTAACTAATTAGATCTAGAAATCTCCTTATATCCCTCACAATTTTAGGATGAGAGAAGTTTACAATTAATAGGATCTTATCAAGGTCCACTACTATATCATCTTTACTCACTATATGTCCTAATAGCCTACCATATGGCACAACAAATTGGTATTTTATTGCATTAAAAGATTTGCCATATTAATTACATTTTTCAAAACACATTGCCAATTGGTCCTCATGGTCTTTGTTACTGCCATATACACAAAAATCATCTAAAAATATTTCCATAAATCATTGAAGATAAAGTAAAAAGGCTATTATCATGATCCATTGAAATGTAGCTAGGGCATTACAAAGACCAAACAACATCAAATTAGATGCATAAGTTCTACAATCAGTGGTAAAAATTATTTTTAATTGATCTTTAAGGATAATTTTAATTTAATTATATCCACTAAATCCATCTAGGAAAGAGTAATATTCATGATTTGTGATGGCATCTAATATGGCATCTATGAATGGTAATGGAAAATAATCCTTCTTTGTAGCTTTATTTAACTTCTTAAAATCTTGACAAATCCGTATTTTTCCATTTTTTTTAGATACAATTATAATTAGACTAACCCATTCAATATAGGATATATAATAAATAAAACCAATTTTAAGCAATTTTTTAATTTCTTCCTTTATCAATAGAGAATATTTTAGATTAAGATGACATTATTTTTGCCTAATAGATTTAACATCTGATTATAAATTAATATGATGTTCACATACCTCAAGGAGGATATCTTTTAAATCTTTATAGGTCCAAGCAAAAGATGCTATATGTTTAGTAAAAAATTTGTGCCATGCTCTTCTTTCTTGCTTAGATAATTGCTAATTAATCTAAATAGTTTTAAATTCATTCTCTTCCTTATCAATGGGTAGGTCGTAGCATTGTCCTTCAAAGACATGCTGTGCAACCATGGTAGATTCCAATAGATCAAGAACATTAATTTTACTGTCACCCATAGGATTGTTCAATTCATTCTCATTGTGGATATGCTAAACAACATAAATAACTTTATCAGCCATCTATGCAAAAATATATTTATTGCTATTATCATCTTTTAAATATGGAATTATATATTCTCCAAGTCTTACTTTTTTATAGGTAGATTTCAGATTTTTATTTATATGAATGCAATCAAGTTTATCATGCATCCAATTGGCTTCAACATCTTTTAAATTAAAACTATAGGTTTCATCAACTGATACCTTAGGAGAGTACCATTGGATTTTTTCATTATACCTGACAGGATATGTGTCCAACTTCACTTTCTTATTGCCCTTACCAATTGTTAATAAGCCTCTTCTCTAATCATCCTTGGCATATGCTTAGTAAAGGCAAGGCCGACCCAGTAGGATTGGATATGCCACATAAGGTGTGTTGGATTTAAATACAATATAATCTATAAAGTATTCAATACCAGCTATAATTATTGAAACTTTAGACAAAATTTCCAATAGCCTCATTTTACTTTGATCAAATATCTTGAAAATCAATTAGATTTTTTATAAGCCCTTCAAATTTAAATCTGCTATAGTATTGTCATCCATTAAATTCACACTAGATCCACCATCTATTATGACCCTTTTTATTAACAGACCTTCAATCTGGACATCTACAATAGGAGCACTAAGATTTGGACTTAAAGCCACTTCATTTACTATTAGTTTATGTCTGTTTCTTGCCAAAATAGATTGCAATAGAGAACGGCACTGGGATGCAACACTCAACAATTATTTAAGGGTGATATCAACTTTGATTTTTTCCAAATCTTCCAATAGATCATAAGACATTATATCTTGTATTATACTGATAGGCCTCAATTTTTTTATTTATTTTTTTCAAATGGAATAGAATTGATTACCCGTTGGTTCATGATTTTTAATATTTTCAGGTATCCAATTGATTTTCTTAGTACCTATGGACTCAAGCAATTTCATACCTATTAGTACTATTGCAAGATTTCCTACAAATATAATTGGTTGAATTTTACTTACATCATAAATTGCTTCATTCTCCATTTTATTTTTTTCACTTACTATATGACCCATAGGTATAGCAGGCACTGCTGACGCGGCCACCAATAGATTAGAAAATTCTATCAATTATTTTGGCACATCCATAAGTGCAAGAGCAGCACCACTACCAATAAGTTCTCTATTAAGTACAATAAGGCCTAATTGGTTCTCACTTATAGCATCTTTCATAGCTAATTCATTGATTGTCTTATTAGGAATACTAATTGGTTCTACCTTATGAGTCCCAATTGATTGTATAAGGTTACCCAATTGTTTGGCCAACATGCCAGCGGTGCTAACACCCATGACCTATTGCACCTCTTTTAAAGTTTTTACCAATTGATTTGACTTACTAATTTTATCTACATAAGCATCAACTTTGTTTACAAACCTATTATTATTCTGATTACTCTTATTGCTACTATTGGATATTACATAATCATCACATAATTGGACTAATTGGATACTAGTATCCTTCACATTCCTCCCATTATCCATATTCCTAGGTCCATCTCTTTGAGGACCATTCCACTCCTCGACTGTATAGTCGTGTTGTTTATAATTACTACAAATAGGTATATAAGGAACCTCAGCCTTGGCATTAGGGCAATTGGATCAAATATGACCTCTTTTATTATAATTATAATACACCACACTGTCATTCATCCAATTGAGATTTCTTCCCCTATAGATAAGACCATTCTGATTAATATTACCATAAGGCATTTGCATCCATCCTTGCAATTAGAGATTTGGATTTCTAAGCATAAATTACTTAGGATTATTATTATAACCTCCATTATTAAAATTATTTATAGAAAAATTAGAATTTAAATTTCCAAAAGTTATAAAATTATTATTATTATAATTTTGATTGAATTATGGTCTTTTATTATTATTATTCCAATTATTTTCTATGTAAGTATTTCCTCTCCCATTATTTGAATAACTATTATCATCTTCTACCTGAAACATTAATTTTTTATTAGTATGCATTTGCAATTCATGTATTCTAATATATCTATCTTCAATCAATTGCTTGCATACATCCATGTCATGACTACCTCTATAATAGCAACATTTGGGGAGTACGCCTTGTGAAGAGGAACAATCCTCTTTATAATGGCCCTGGCCTTTATAATTGGTACACTAAATATTAACCTTGTCTAATAGAAGTCCTTTATTAAATACATGTGACCCAGCCCTATTAACTTTCAATTCATTCATTAGTATAGCCAATTCACTAATCATATCGGTAGTATTTTGGACTATCCTACCTATTGGTTGATTTGAAATACTTGGTGTTACCACTGGTACCATTGGTTGGAGAGTCAAGTATTGTAATATCCCATAGTTAAATTATAGATAATTATTAGTATCCTATGATACTGATTGTATCCCTATTGATTATACTAAAGTTATATTATTCTAAAACACCAATGCATGATTATGTATATTATAAATTTTTGGATTATTCCAGATGTTTTCATAAAGCTTTGCCCTATTGTATGCTTCAGTTAATGTTGTAGGAGACACTTCCTTCACATAATCCTTAAGTTTAAAGAGAATCAATCTTTATATGAAGATATTCATTTTCATATTATTATTAAAACCATGCCTTGCAGATAATTTCAAAGTTAAATCTTCTATCCTTCCATAATAACTATCAATGGTTTTATTAGTATGCATTTGCAATTCATGCAGAGATTCACTCAATCGTTCTACATATCTTGTTGGACAAAAATGTGCCACAAAGGCATCCCTTAATGTGGTTTAATTGGCAAAATGGCCTCTTGGATCCCTCAAAAACCATTCTTTGGCATGATCTTTCAGTATAGTAGAGAATATTTCATACCAATGGCTATTAGTCCTAGCATTATTGGCATTACAATTAATTAAAAATTTATTTATATGCCTATCAAGATCATTACCAATATGGCCATGAAATTTAAGTAAAGGTATTAAGAACATGGATCTATCTTCTGAAAGACCAGCCCTCATAACTACGGGCAATAATGGCAGAGCAGGCATTCTCACAATTGAAGTTTGAATGTAATTATTTAATTGATTAATAATCCTATTGGTTTTTTGATTTGTCCCCATAAAGATGACAATATTCACCAATTGTCTCATAGGGCTTCTACTGATCCTATCAATAGTTGAATTACTATCGCTAAATTCCTTCAATCATTCTTAGTCAATTGTTGGTTTATCAAGATCAAAGAATAGTCTTATTTCTTAATCTTTTATTAATTGATCTCTTTTGGTTTCAGTAAACCCTTCATACAATTGATTGGCATGATGCCATTTAATGGATACTTCCTCCAATTGATTACTTTCACTTCCTTCTACTTTATTATCGCTTGCCAAATCTCTAATAGATTCTTTCTTAGTTATCTGATTTCCTTCACCTTCTATAAATTCCTTATAATCCTCATCAATTTATTCACTCGGCACTATTGTTGGAATTTTCTTATTAATTAATAAAATTAAAAATTGATTTTTTTTAGCAAATAATTGTACTAAGTCAATCTTACAAGTAGGTGATATAATCAGACTCTGTAGCTCAATCAATACAATCGGACTTAGTAACTCTGCCACAAACCCATCAGATTATCATTGCTTATAATCACTCAGATTTTTTTGATTTATATTAATGACTAATAATTGGAGTGTAGTTTCAATTGCTGATTGATTGATGTCTATAGGTCTTGTTGGTTCCTCTTGACTTAGGTATATAATTGATTTTTCTAATTGTTGTAGAAATAAGGATATACTACTTTCATCTTTATTCTATTGAAAAAGAATTTAATTTGGCCCTTAAATTCCTCATTCTTATTCTTTCTGTTCTAAAAGCCTTTTCTCTGACCTCCTTTATTTTATTATTTTTTTCTTGACCCCATTGCTAGCTCATTAGAACTCCACAACAAAATATCCAATTGACCACATTTCTTAATTGATCTATAAGGAAACCCTAAATATTTTTTATCAATTGTTGTCTCCTTGGTAGTAGCACCAAATGTAATAGTAATTTTCTATTAATAGAAGTTTAATTCCAATGGCAAAGATTTATTTGTAAGGAGGTGGATGACTATTTTCAAGGTTCTATAGGAGATTTAAGGTATCATTAATCAATGGATTTGTATATTTAAAGACCGTGGAAAAGCTTTAATTCTACTCTGAATCCAATAGTATTGCTTATAATATATATTATACTTAAACCAATAGGATCAAAAACTCTCCTAATTCAATTTTAAATGTATTATTCTTCTCCAATCAATATAATATTCTTCTTCTCTGGTACTACACTGCACCTATTGATTTGCTCTTCTATTACTTTATTCATTTTTAACTCTGCCAAATTTTCTCCAATTGATAAAATATTCTACTTCTTGCACATATTTTGATCATACTCTCTACAAATGCAATAGGAACAATTTCTACCCTATTGCTACTATTCAAGTTGATTAACTCTAATTTCCATCAATATATTTTTATGATTTATTTTCCTAATTGCTTCTATATTAAATCTTTAATTTTATAATATCTAATATTTTTTCTTATTGATTGATTTATCTTCTAATCACATTTATCAATTGATTTAATTTTGATGCATTGCACCTGTGCATAATCTCCAATGGGCACACTCATCAATATTTCTTGATTTTCTCAATTTTTATAATTCATCCTCCTATTATAATATTTTTTAATTGATTGCGCTTTCTCTCTTCAAATTTTCTTAGTGCAATTAAGCTCTTTCAATTATTAAGCACTGACTTTTGATTTTATACATTCAAGCTTAGTTTGCATCTATCATTGCAATTGATTAATAGCATATACACAATTTCAATTGCTATGCACTAACACTCAACATATATAATCAAGATTCTTACAAAATCATCCCAATTACTCTCATTCATTCACTACTTAGCTCATTTTTAATTTATTCCCGCATATATTCATTTACATATTAATCAATAGTTCACCACTTTTTGATTTCAAGCATTCAATCAATTGCTCTCAACCTTTGTTTCCAGAATAATCTCTCACCAATTGCTTTTATTCTAAGTACCCACTCATCTCACAGCAAACATATAATTTTCAATTGTGCTTTCACTCACATATATACAACAATCAATCAACTCATACATCAGAGACTACATTCAATAGTAACATTTATTCATACAATCGCTTATCATGCTTCAATATAATTCCAGTCTCATATTAATTTGTAATAGTATTATAAACAACAAAAATTGTATGGCCTTCTTGGTGTTCATCCACAAGAGCTCCTTTTCTCAAGGCAAATTGCTCTCCAATCGGTCCCTCCTTGATTATAAAATAAGGCAGTCCTTCCAACCACAACAACTGTTTGCTCCCAATCGGTTCTTCCAATAAATGCCTCTTATTATTCCATTACTACTTACTCTCTAATCTCACTAACTTGAAACTATTGGTAATTAATTTTGACAAAATACTAAATCACTTTCATCAATAGTTAATTATAAATAGTTACTAAAAAAAAAAAATCACTACAAATACCAAGAGGTTCTAAGCTCACAATAGCACCAGAGAAGATGATGTTTCAAAAAATGCTTACTAGTCATGGTAAGGCATTTGCTTTAATCCTTGATAAAATTGAGTATGTAGATCTTAGTATTATAATATCTATGATAATCTTTATAATACCACATGTTTTATAGAATTTAAAGCCTATACTTGTGCCTAGAGCTTTATTTTCCAAGTTGATGGAATTATTTAAAAAAAAAGTGAGGATGGATATTCTTGAACCTTCAATTGCTCCCTATTCTAATAAATGGTTTATAATATCTAAGAAGTCAGAGACATTGAAGTTTATTCAAGATATGCAACTAGCAAACAAAGTGACTATTTGAAATATGGGATCAGGTCTTATAATAGATGAAGTATCTAAACAGTTTATTAGTTATATCATCTATTCTATTAAAGACTTGTATTTTAGATATGACCAATTTCAATTAATTTAAGAAAATAGAGACTTAATTACTATGAAGATTCCTTTGAGTTTAATAAGTATGAATACCTTATCTCAAGGTGCAACCAACTCAATGGCTTATATGTAAAATGCTATGAACCAAATATTAAATGAATTTATGTCTAAAAAGACCATCCCATTTTTGGATGATATATCTACAAAAAGATATAAAAAAAATAATAAAGATAAAATTATAGATACTAAAGGTTGTAAAAAGTTTGTCAAGCGACACATTAAAGATATAGCTCAGATATTGGATAAGTTTGAATCAATTAATTTGGCATCATATATAGAAAAATTAAGCTTAGGAGTTGGTGAAATTTTGATAGTGGAGCACATGTGTTGTAGGTATGGTAGAAAATCAAATTCAAAAAAAGTTGATGTTATATCTAGAATGAAGATATATAAAAGTAATATAGAAATTAAAAGATTTTTAGATATATATATTCTATCAAGTTTGAATGCCTCACTTTGTATATATCTTAAAGCAATTATATAAGCTATTGAAGAAGAATAAGATATTTATTTGGAAAGATAGATAAAAAATAGCTATAGAAAATTTAAAGAAGATTTTAAATTTATCACCTATTTTTAAATAGATAGATTATCAAAGTAGAAGATGACTAGTTGTAATAGTGGATACAAGTCCTATAGCAATTAGATGGACTATTGGACAAAATGATGAAGGAAAGAGATTTGTCATAAGATTTGAGGCAAAGATTCTTATAGAAAGACAAAGAGCTTATCCACAAGTTAAAAAAAAGCTTTGGAAAGCATTCATTGCTTTAAAAGCTAAAAAGAATTATTTGATTGGAATTAGTATGATTTTAAAAACAGATTGTTTATTTTTATTTGAAATAATAATTAACTATATTATTCTAAATATTATTATATTAAGATAGATAGCTAATATTAAAATATTGAATCATATTTTGATATATATTATTAATAAAAAAAAAATTGATGGCAAATATATTGTCTAGAGCTAGGTTTACCTTTGAAGAAGAGATGATGGTACATGAAAAGGATGAATACAAAGAAAAAAAGAGCCATAGATATATATTTGCTATCAATAGACTGGATTTTAGAAATGAGGTTCAAATCTTCTATGAAGATTTTTATAAAAGCAAATTAAGAAATATTAGGATTATTTGAATATCATTAAAAGGCAAGAAGACTAGATGGATAAAATCTTTAAGAATATTAGATATCAATCTTATGTTTATTTGCTTAAAGATGGATTCTTATAAATGAAGTTAAAAAGAGTTGACAAAATTCTATTAAGAGTGGTAGGAGATCTTAACATTAGAAATAAGATTTTGAAGGAATTTTATGATATACTCTAGGTATGATAAAGAAGAGTTTGGGCTACTTATATCAGGATCAAAGAAAGGTATTGGTAGAAGGGCTTATACAAGGATATAAAGGTTTTGTGAACAAATACACAAAGTATTAGCTATAGTCTAAGATCAGACATAGAAATGGATTACATCCTACTTATCCATTTATTATTCATTTTTAATAGATAATTGATTTGATAGCCATGTCAATAGGAATTTGAAGCATGAAATACTTGATATTGGTAAGAGAAGAACTATCAAATTATATTGAAGGAAGGATTATAAGAACCAAGACTATTGAAGAAATATACAAATTTATTCTAAAAAATATCTTTAGCAGATATCAAAACATCAAAAGGATGAAAGTTAATAGGAATGAATTAAATAGGATTGAAATACAAAAATTCTTTGATAGATATGGAATTCAACTCAAATTAAATAATTTTTATAACCTCAAAGCTAATGGTAAGAATAAAAGAAGTCATCTTCCTATCATTCATGCATTGGTCAATGCATGTACAAATAAAACAATTCAATGGCGTAAACTGCTTTTATTTGCTTTATAAACTAATAAGACTACTCATAGTACTATCATTGGTTATATGCCCATGGAATTAATATTAAAGTAGAAGCCTATAATGTTAGTTGAGGAAATCCATCCTACATGGATTTTCTTATTTTAAAAAGATAATATTAATTATATATATATATATATATATATATATATATATATATATATATTCCGCATCTAATAATTAAAAAGATTACCTAAGAACTTATAAATTGCAATTAAAAGGTTGAAAGCAACAAGGTTGAGAAACAAAGAAAGGTTTGATAGGTTTTAGGAATATACACTCTGGAGGTTCACAAAACCTTCTAGAACATTCTAAATTGCTGAAAGTCAATTAAAAAGTTTCTAAATTAATAGAAGAAGCTCAAGAAGCTTTCTAATTAGTAGAAGGAGCTTAAGAAGCTTTCTAGTTAGTGGAAGGAGCTCAAGAAGCTTCTTAGTTTGATGGAAGCCACTCAAGAAGCATCTTAGACAAGAATATATATAAGGATCAAGGCTGAAGAATTCTTCAATCTCGACACATATCTCTTAGAATTCTAACTCACCTTTTTTAGTATTGTTTGTGTACACATCTCATTAATTCCACTTCTTATTGATTTCTTCTTGAAACCTTGTCCTAGTTCAAGTCTCTTGTTTTGTATTCTTGTGCCTTTGATAATTTGTAGAGACTAACTTCATCTTCAATATCAAAGTTGGATCCTTTCTTCTTAAAGAGTAGATTATTCGTCTACTTGAAGGCATACCAATGCTTTAGAGGTTGCAAATTATCTTCCTCTAAACTGATATTTTCTTCATCACAATATTGGAGCTTTGTCCTTCTTGGAAGAGAGTGGATCATCCCTCTTTTTGAAGATTTTAAAGTGTTTTAGAGGTTGCAAATTATCCTCCTTTAAATCGATATTGTCTTCTTATAAATTTATTTTTTCTTTCTCTTAGAATGGCTGAAAGTCAAGATATTAGTATGATTGAATCTTTTGAGTCTAAATTAGATACTATTATAAGTCTTCTTATTATTTCATCTGCTAGGATTGTGGAGATTAAAGGGATTGCTGCAAAATTTCATAATGATACAACAATTAGAGTATCACAATCTAGACTGCATCCATCTCCAATTTCTACACTTGAAGTTGCTGTACTACCTATACTATGTCAAAAAAATCCACCTCTTCAACAACATAAAGAGCCTCGAGTTAGTCTTCCGAAAAAATATGATGATACACATTCAAAGTTCCGAGCGTTTGTTAATTAAATTTGATTGATAATAGTTTTACAATCTGATACTTATTTGACAAAAGAATCATAGATTGGATTGGTTGGCACCTTGCTTATGCAACAAGCACTATCATGGTTTGTTTCCTTATTTGAAAAAAGATTACCAATTTTAAGAAACTTTGAAGTTTTTATAAAACCATTTGCGGAAGCATTTGAAAAATATGATAAGGCTTAGTAGGCAATAGCTAAAATCCAAGTATTACATCAAAGGGCATTGTCGCATTATATGTTGTCTTATTTGGAAATGCACCAGACACCTGGCTGTGGAAGGTAAAATTATGTTTGCAAATAATCAAGAAACTCTAATAAATTTCACCCATATATGAAGAATATAATTCAAATTTCAATTCAAAAGTATTTAAAAACACTCCTCTTAATAACATCAACCATACATATATCCCAATTGCCTCGTTTCTTTTATAATTAAGCAATTTTTATTTTTCTTTACAAGTCCTAATCCTAATCATTGAGCTTTGACAAGCTATAACTTTTAATCCAATCATCCACTTAGTGTGAAATTTTGTACACAAATTTTGGTATAAGCCTTCTATATGCTTAGAAAAATTCAGCCCAATCCAACTTACAAATTGTAAGAAAATACCCAAAAACCACATTGATGATACTCGGTTGCCAACTTGAAAATTGATTTAGAAATTCTAGTAGTGATTTCTCCTTCTTCAATTGTTAACTTCAGCTCAAATTTAGTTTGTAGCTTGATCTCTAAGTCTTCTATCACCATGCCAAAATTTATGTTGATCCAATTGATAGATCTTTAGTTATCATAGAAATCCTATCCAATCCTAAATTGCCAACTTTCGACAACCCTTTGTATCAAAGCCCAAATATCTCTTGATTGCATCATTAGATTAATACAAACTTTTGTGCATAGTTAGCACATCCAATAATCCAAATGATATCAAATTTTAAACTGTAGATGCTGCACAAATTGCACAAATTAGTCAAGAATACAAGCCATCATTGTCTTACATAAAACCCAAAATACTAATATAAATCCTAACTTTGAATAATAATTGCAAAGTCTTCTAAAACCCTATAGCAACAAACTTAATGTATTTAGAATAAGCTTCAAGCTAGCTATCCAATCCTAATTGCTGATCTCCAAAATCTCCCTTAATTTATCCTAGGCAGTCGTTTTAATAGCTAGAGGTCTGATTTTGACCCTATCCTACAAACGGCCAACCTCCGGTTATCAATCTAACCTATCCTAGGGATTTTATAGTCCAACCCTACCCTCAACTTAATCCTAGTATCAATCATGTTAGTAATTTATTCTTTTTATCATATTTTTATTATTTCATGGCCTTTCTAAGGCAATAAAAGAATTATTATAGCCTAGAAGGTAAAATTACTAATTAATTCTTATCTAGTAGCTATTAAGTGAAGAAAATAAACTAAGAGGCTTTCATGAAAACCTTGTTAAAATATGTTGAATTCTTGTTGAACTAAGATAATAGAGTATTAATTAAAAAATTATTTTTAGTCATGATTTCACCATATAATCATATCACAACATGACAGTGCATTCTACATCAGTCTATGCATCCAATTTTAGGCAATTAACGTGTGACATCAATTGAAGCAAAGAAGCCCTAATGAGCCAATTTTATTAGGAATTAAGAGATGATATGAAGGATTTGTTATTATCACTTCCGGATCTACTATTGCTCAATGAGGCCATTAGCCAAGCCATAAAATATAATAATCGATTATTTCAATATCAACAAGATCGACGTTCATGGGCTTCAACAAGACAACACGCAATCTGACATATCCCTGCTATATCAAAAAATATTTTGAATTCACACTCAAAAGTAGAAGATATGCAACTTGATGCAATACGATTTAAATCTCTTAATCCGCAAGAAAAGAAGCATCACATGGAAAATGGCTTGTGCTTGTATTGTAGCAAAGAAAGCCACAAAGTTGGCAATTGCCTGAAGAAATAAAATTGACACATTACCAAAATCAAGAGCGCAATTCTTCAGGAAAATGACAATATTCAGCCACAATAGGGTCCATGCGACTAGACAATCCAACATTACAAAATTATTTAGGTTCCTCTCTTTCTATTCAATCTGCTCATTGTTTTACAACTTCATTATATTTGAGCCCTCAAAAGCTTCAAACAATTGTTTTGTTAGATTCGAAGGCATCTCCTAATTTTATAGATGAGGTATTCACTAAGCTTCACAAAATTCCTCTAGTATAAAAATCCAAACCTATTCATATAGAGATAATAGATGGACGACTCTTATCTTCTAGTAGTATCATCCATCAAACCATGCCTATAGAAGTATCATTCAAAGATCATAGAAGCCAGATTGTGTTCAACATTATTAGGACTCCTTTAAATCCTATTATTCTTGGGCTATCTTGGTTGAAAAAGAATATTCCATCTATAGATTGGAGGTTGTAAAGAATAACATTTCTAATAGAGATCCTTACAAAAAAAAATTGAAAAAAGCTACAAATTGATAAACCTTTATTTCTTGGAGCAAGAACTTTCATAAGATTTGCTAAAGAAGATAGACTGTTTATAATTTATACAATTCCAATTAAAGAAGATATGACTTCATTGGCAAGTATTCCAAAGAAATATAATGAATTTCAAGATTTTTTTCAAAAGAAGAATGTTAATACATTGTCGAAGCATTGACCATACGACTGTGCTATAGATCTTCATAAAGGAACACAACCACCTTTTGGCCCAATCTATAATCTTTTTCAAAATAAGCTTTTAGTATTAAAAGATTATATTGATAAAAATCTTACAAAGAACTTCATCAAACATTCAAAGTTTCTAACAAGTGCACCTATACTTTTTGTGAAGAAGAAGGATGGTTCTTTGCATATATGCATTGATTATTGGAGATTGAATAAAATAACAATAAAAAATTATTATCCACTATTATTAATTTTAAGACTCTTAGAATAATTCGGCCAAGCTAAGATCAATACTAAGATAGATCTTTGTAAAGCATACAACCTCGTATGGATCAAGGAAGAAGATGAATGGAAGACTGTATTTCGGATAAGGTATAGATATTTTGAATATAATGTCATATCTTTTAGACTAAAAAATGCATCCACTATCTTTCAGTATTTAATTAATGATATCTTTCAAGAATATTTGAACAAGTTTGTCGTGATCTATCTTGATGATATCTTGATCTATTCAAAAAATCTAGAAGAACATAAGGGACATGTCAAATTAGTATAACAAAAATTGCAAGATATAGGTTTGATACTAAACTAAAGAAATGTATATTTCACCAACCTAAGATGGAATTTTTGGAATACATCATATCTATTGAGGATTTGGCAATGGATCCCAAGAAGGTAGAAGCGATTATGTAATGGGCCATTCTAAAGATTATAAAAGACGTGCAATATTTTCTTATATTTGTCAACTTCTATCGGATCTTTATTAAAAATTACTCTTAAGTTGTCACCGCTCTTGCTTGATTGACATATAAGGATAAGTTAAAATGGAAGCTCAGGAAGAAAAGACATTCCAAGATCTCAAAATAATATTTATTACAGTCCCAATATTGGTGCATCCAGATTTTACAAAGGTATTCTACTTGAAGACTGATGCTTCACATTTTGCACTATGAGCTATACTTTCACAAATAGATATAGACAATAAACTCCATCCTGTTGCATTTTATTTTCAAAAAATTTCTACTGTCAAAATTAATTATGAAATCCATAATAAAGAGCTTCTTACTATTGTGAATTCTTTTCAAAAATAGCGTTATTTTCTTGAAGGAGCAATACATCCTAAGATTGTATGTATAGATTACAAGAATTTAGAATATTTTATGTCAGCTTGGATTCTTAATCGCTGCTAAGCTCGATAGAATATATTGCTATCTTGCTAAGCTCGATAGAATATATCACTTATCAACCTATGAAGCAACAAAGATTGTCTGATATTCTATCGAGGAGATCATATCTTGGATAAGAGAGGTAGCATTTAATCAACAATATACAACTTTGTTAAAACCGGAATAGATCTGCCTTTGCTCTACTATTATATCAATGCCTATTGATCCTAATTTCCTCAATGATGCTTTGGCACTTGATGTCAAACATCACTTGAAAGAAAATGTTGATAAGTTTAAATTTGAAGAAGACCTTCTATACTTTGAAGAATGTTTGTATATCCCAAAAAGTCCAATACGACTATGCATTCTTCAATCTTACTATGATTTTCCTGCTGCGGGTTACTTTGGATTTACTAAGACCTTAGAATTTATTTATTGAGATCTTTGGTGGCCTCAAATATAAAAAGCAATAAAGGACTTTGTACTCTCTTACAACATTTATTCAAAATCCAAAAATCCTCAACATCGCTTTTATAGATTTTTACAACCCTTGCTTATTCTAAGATGGTCATGGTCCTCTATCTTGATGGATTTCATTACAGATCTATCGCCATCTAATTCATTGGACAGTATCTTTATGGTGATTGATCTACTCACAAAGATGGCTCATTTCATCCTTTGCAAGAAGATTGCATCTAATGAAGAAACGGCAAGGCTCTTTTTCAACAATATATATCAATATCATGGCCTATCAGATGATATCATATCTAATCGAGGATCCCAGTTCATATCTAAATTTTAAAAGTATCTTTTTGAAATATTAAAGGTAGATATTAAACTTTCTTTGGCTTTCCATCCTCAAACTGACGGCCAAACAAAAAAAATTAATCAAGTAATAGAACAGTATTTATGATGTAACATTAAGTATTAATAAGACAATTTGATCTTATATCTACCATTAGCATAGTTTGCATATAATAATACTATTCATATTTCAATTCAGCAAATACCATTTTATTCCAATTATGAATATTATTCGAAGCTTGATTTGTAAAGTACGCCAAAAAACAACAATCCAGTGAGTGAAGGATTTGCAAAGCAAATATCGCAACACCAAACAATTTTGAAGCTTCAATTATAAGCAGCTCAAGATGCTTACGAGATATTTATAGATAAATTTAGAAATCAACTGCTTACTTTTTGTATTGAAGATAAGATATGGCTTCTTTGATAGAATACTAAGACTAAGCGGCTATGCAATAAGTTGGACTACTGAAGGTTGGAACCATTTTCTATCCAAAAGTAAATCAATCTAGTGGCATATTGCTTAGAATTACCATCTCCTATAAAGGTACATCTAGTTTTTCATGTCTCTCTTTTAGAACCTTATAATGAGTTGTATATTCTGGAAAGGGTATAAAAATCACTGCCTTGTATCAAAATTGAACACCATGAAAAATACAAGATTGGAAAGGTATTTGATTCATAGCAAAAGTGGAGCAAATTGGAATATCTTGTTCATTGGTGGACTATAATATTAATAAAGATACATAAGAACTAGTCGCAAATCTTGCCAATGCGCCTCAAAAGATACAAGAATTTCATTGACTCTATTCCCACAAACCCAAATATATTCAATGATAACTTCTTAGTGAAGATTGGATTCAAGAAATACTCATAAAGAGAGAGAGAATTAAACTAAAGCCTTCATCTATATATAGTCATTTGTTCCAAGATAGAATAGAGTAGTAGAAGCAAGTTAGTCACTATATCAAATTTTCAAGCATTGAGAGAATAAGACTTAGAAGATTTGTTTGTCAAGTAAGCTTTGAATGAATTAATATAATTTTAATAGCCTTCAATTAAGCAAGGTAAGGACAATATATTTCAACGCCAAGTACAACCTCGGTTGGAGCCATTAGGAGTAAGATCCAACCATATAAGTCTCGATTCCAATACTTGAACTTTAGTGATATTGCTAGAGCTTGGAAAGGTGAATCCTTTTAATCTTGAAATCTTATTTGGAAGATGTTTTGAAGGTTGCAATGAAGATCAGATCCTTAGATGGGATGTTTCAATAATAGAGGTACTAATTCAAGGCCATAGGCAATTTTTTTGAGGACCAGTAGAATCCATTGCTCAAGAACGGAGAATAGAATACATAGCTTCACTAATACATTATATTCTTGATTTCTTACGTATGTAATAAGTTTGAATTTTTCTTGGGACTTGTCGCTAGAGAAAGGAGTGATATTAGGGACATACACTCTGGAGGTTCACAAAATCTTTTAGAACATTCTAGAAGCTTTCTAATTGGTGAAAGTTAGTTAAGAAGTTTTTTAATTAGTAGAAGGAATTCAAGTAGCTTCCCAATTAGTAGAAGAAGCTCATGTAGCTTTCCAATTAATAGAAGGAGCTGAAGTAGCTTTCCAGTTAGTAGAAGAAGCTCAAGTAGCTTCTCAATTAGTAGAAGGAACTCAAGAAGCTTCTTAGTTTGATGGAAGCCACTTAGAAAGCATTCTAGACAAGAGTATATATAGAGGTTGAGGTTGAAGAGTTCTTCAATCTCGACAACACATCTCTTAGAGTTTTAACTCATCTTTCTTGGTGTTGTTTGTATATTCATCTGGTTAATTCAAGTTCTTGTTGATTTCTTCTTGAAACCTTATCCTAGTTCAAGTTTCTTATTCTATATTCTTATATCTTTAACAACATGAGTTATAAACTAAGATCCAAGCTTATTTAAATTAGAAATTGGATTCTGATTTATGCTAGCAGCTTAGAATATCAATATAGTATTACAAAAAAGTTTGCAAAGAAATGATTTGGACCATATATAATATTCAAAGTCCATGATAATACCATATATTCATTATAGAAGTTAGATGGAACTATTATCAAAATCCAATAGCTGAAAAAAGGGTGAAAGTTTTCATGAAAAGGAATAGATAATTTAAAATAAGAAACCTTGAAATATTACTGCTTTAATATTTAAACCAAGAATAAGAAGTTGATGAATCTATAAGTGAATTAAAGCAATTTAAAAGTGATGAAGAGGAGTTATAAGTGGCACATACTAAAAGATGTGTAGGTTTAGAGAAGGTAGATGTCATATTCTAATTATTTATAATATATAAAAATTAATAAAAGTTTATAATATTTTCATAAATTTTAGTATATATTAGAATAATTAATAAAATAATTTAAAAGAATTGATATGAAAAACTTTATTTTGGTTTGTTTTTTTTATTTGATTATAGCGTTTAAATTATATGAAAACTGGATGTTCAGTATGAAGCTTTGAAAAGAGATTTGGAACCTAAAAGATTGAAATCCAAACTATTAAGAGATTCATTTAGAGAAATAAAAGCAAAGTATGGAGGAATGAAGGCAAGGAATAGAAGACTTCATTCTATTAGTCAAACTTCATCTCCATTGATTGGTCTTCATTCCCAATGGATTTTTAATAAGCTATCCATGATATTTTGAGGATTTAGATAACTTTGGAGGCAGCATTTGAAAAAGCAAAGAGAATGTTGTAAAGTTTAGATTTTGGAAGACAATTTATATACAAAAATTAGAGAATTCAAAGTTAGAATGAAGGAAATATAGCCATTTGAAGTTAAAGTGTGGATTTAGGACATACTATCATTCTTTTGAAAATACAAGGAATTCTACAAGAGCTTTTAGAGATTAAGAGGTGTAATTGAAGAAGTGATTTTAAGACCTACATCTTATATAGAAGAATTGTTACCTTTGAAGTTTATAAAAAAGAGATATTGGAAGTTGAAGATAGCACATCTAATTCCAAGGTAATAAATGGATTATTTTAATAATAGTAATAATTTCCACCATATCTTGAGTTTTATATTTAATCTTTATTTTAAAATTTGTAAAAAAATGAATTATTATATTAAAAAACTTTATATCAATTTTCATAGTATTTGGATATTTAATTTATAAGATATAAAGAATTTAGCATATAAATATTTGTAAATAAGGATTTAATATTATTGTTAGGATTTTAGCAATATTTTAAGATCAAAATTGAATCTATTGTTGAAATTTGGTATAATAGTTGTTAAAAGTACATCAATACTTTATGTAAAATTTGAAACTGTTTGGATGGTCCAATTAGAAGATATGTATTGTTGGAATTTTTTTTTAAATCTTTTTTTAGAAAATATAAGATTTATAGTATTTTTTTATAAATTTAGATATTTTTTTCTATTGAAAACTTATGTATTTGATATAATTATTCCAATAGGAATAATTTTTATATAAATTTCTCATGAAAGTACTCTTAAGGCAAATTCTTTCTATTTCCACAATATCAATTTTTTTTTAACATTTGATGAATGATATATTTCATAAATTCTTTAATGACTTTATTATATATTATTTGGAAAATATCTTCATTTATTCAAGACTTTAGAAAATTATGAGCAATATATCCCCCTTATTTTATAAAAATTATAAGATATTGGTTATATACAAAATTTTAAAAATATATATTTTATAAGTTTCAAGTAGAATTTTTTAGCTATATTATCTCAAATGAAGGGTTAATAATGGATCTAAAAAAGATTAAGACCAATAATAATTAGACAACTTCAAAATTGATATGTGATGTTTAATACTTTCTTGAATTTGTAAACTTCTATAAGATCTTTACTAATAATTATTCTCAAATAATTATTCCACTTACATAATTGACATGCAAGGATAAGCTCAAATGGAAATTAGAAGTTAAGAAAGCCTTTGAATACTTAAAAATAATATTCATAATAGTCCTTATCTTAATTCACTTAGACTTTTTCAAGCCATTTTTTATAGGAATCAATGCTTTGGACTTTACATTAGAAGCACTCTTATCACAACCTAGAAGAAAAATAAGACTAAATCTAATTATATTTTA
The DNA here is from genome assembly GCA_036785485.1 of Physcomitrellopsis africana. NCBI lineage: Eukaryota > Viridiplantae > Streptophyta > Bryopsida > Funariales > Funariaceae > Physcomitrellopsis > Physcomitrellopsis africana. Next base: position 134,914 of record JAWRVF010000202.1, on the reverse strand, counting down.
TTTTTAAAAATTCTTAAATATAGAGATTAATCATAAGATCTACAATAAGAAATTTTTTGCTATAGTAGATTTTTTCTAGGAATGGCACCATTTAATTGAAGGTGCTTCACATCCAATAATTATGTATACAAATTATAAGAACCTTGAATATTTCATGTTGGCTCATATTTTCAATCATTGTCAAATCCATTGAAATATGACTCTATCATATTTCAACTTCAACATCACATATTAACTTAAAAAACAATATGATATTTTATGGCATGATTTTCAATTTGAAAATACATTGGATACTTGGCTATAGAGAATTTACTTGTAATTTATTAGCAAGACTTTAATAATTAGTTTGTCCTTAATAAAAAGAAAAAATAATATCATATTAATAAAAATATCTTATATTTAAATAGGTTTGAATATAAAGTTTTTCTATGGCATATAAAAAATTTCTTAATACTCTTTTTTGTATAAAAACATAACTAATTAGTTGTTGGTAAGTTAGATTTTCAATAATTTTTAAGAAAATCCATAATCTCATTTCAAAATCTCATTTTTATATCAAAATTTTATTATAACTTCATATATCCATTTTTCCACCTCTATAAAGTCTTGGCTCCTAAAAAATCCCTTTAGTTTGTACAAAATGCTCAAATTACAATAAAATCCTTCAACAGCTTATTTACTTATAAAAGAAATGAGCTCAAAATACAATAACTACTTAAATGGGGTCACTTACTACACTTAGATTGCAAGCACTAACTTCAACTTCCAATATCTCGTTCATCCTAGCTTAGAATTCATCAAGTTGTATATAAAAATTATAGCCAAAAAAAATGCTCTTTCTAATCTCAATTGCCAATTCTTTATTTTTTTTAATACGTGCATGTTATATTCCAAAGAGTGATAATAGATACAATTTTGACACCTTAATTTTGAGTGTCTATATTTTCTTCATAAAAATTCCAAATCACTTAATTTTTATACTAAAACTATAGTCAAAAACCTAAACTTATTGATTCTAACTTTTAATGTTTGAATGCCTTCAAAAGACACATCCTAATCTCTAATAAGGCCTTAGACAATCTCCTTGAAGTCCATTAGGCATGACTTTTGGCCAATAGGAATAGAGATTTCTATCATCCATTTCTATTCATCCACATGGATGGCCTAACTATTCTTTTTCACACTAAAATTCCTTCTTAATCCTTTTTTTAATAAAATTTATATAATATGTGTTTTAAATGTCAAATAAAAGAAATAAAATAAGATTTTAAGGATCATCAATATTTAACAAAGGTAATTCAAAATATATAAAAGTTATTATCAATTTAAAGTAAACTTAAAAATCACTATTTAAAAAAATATATGATTGTATAAACCTTAATAAAAGCCTTTTTAAACATATTTCTTCCAAAATAATAATTTAATCATATTTTATAATCAATAAAAATCCATTGATATAATTCTCACTTAGTTGTATAGTAAATTATATAAAATATATATATATATATATATATATATATATATATAATATTTTTACATCATAGCCAAACTACAACACAATAACGGATTATTAAATATTTTATCAAAATAATTATATCTTGCATCTAAAGAATAAAAAGCAATATATGACTAACAATAGACAAAAATCTTAAAATCTAAGAAATATTATATTTGAACTACTACTATATCAATTTCAATGGATTCTTATTTTTAAATAAATTCATATAATCTTAACTATAGGTCTTTTTATTTTTTATATTAAATATTATTTTAGCAATATCTACAATGATTCAAATAAATTTAAATTTGATTATGATTTTTTCTACTTTAAAGAATGTTTGTATATCCTAGAAGGACCATTGTGCCTTCATGTTTTCTAAACACATCATGATTTTCTAATTACAAGACAAGTTGGATTCAACAAGATATTGGAACTTATTTCTAGAGATCTTTGATGACTTCAAACATAAAAATTTGTCAAGGGATTTGTCTTCTTATATGACACATGTTCTAGATCAAAAAAAACCTTGATATTGCTTATATGGACTTCTTCAAGTACTACCAATTATAAAACAACTATGGTCTTCTATTTTTATGGACTTTATCACAGATCTTTTACTATCAAATTTTTTTTAATAGCATAAATATAATTGTTAATCAATTTATCAAGATGGTATATTTTTCCTTTTGTAAAAAGATCATTATTGGTGAAGAAACAGCTAAAATCTTTATTAATAATATTTATTAATATTATAAATTATCAAATAATATTATATTAGATCAAAGACCCCAATTTGTGTTTAAATTTTAGAAGTCATTTTTTTTAATTTTTTGAGTAGATATTAAACTTTCTTTAACATTTCATCTATCAATTGATAGTCAAATAAATCAAATCAACCAAATCCTAAAGCAGTACTTAAGATTTATCATCAATTATTAACAAAAAGATTAGATATCTTACTTGTCTCTAATCAAATTTGTTTATAATAATATGGCTCATGCATCTATTCAACAAACTCTATTTTATTCTAATCATGGCCACTATTCAAAATTAAACATATTATTTATTGATAGATCTAAAAATCCACCAACAAATGATTTTACAAGCCAAATAGTTGGTATCTAAGCTGCCTTGAAACTTTAATTAGAAGAACATCAAATAAGTTCTAAAGAGCCAACTAATATGAAAAGAAAAGAATAATCTTTATTTCAAATTGGGAATAAAATATGGTTGCTTTGATGTAATATAAAGACTTTTTTATCTTCTCACAAGTTGGACTACCATATGTTAGAATCGTTTTCTATTCAAAAATAAATTAACTCTATTGCTTATCAATTGAAACTACCAGCATCCATAAAAGTATATCTTATTTTTTATACCTTTCTTTTAGGATTTTATAAAAAACCAAGTATGTTATAAAGAATATAACTTCTACTACCTAATATTGAAGTGAATAGCCATAAAAAATTTGAAGTAGAAGAAGTACTTAATTTGAAGCAAAGACAAGGATAGCTAGAATATTTTTTGCATTGGCACAATTATAATAGTAGTGAGTGTACATGAAAGCTTCAAATTTAGTCAATATGTTGTAAAAAGTACAAATATTTTATTCACAACATCCTTCTAGATTTAAAGTGGTAATATGAGTTAGGTAATATTCTTACTTGACATATCCAAATATGGTATATTTTATATTTTGTAATTTTTTGTAAGAGTAGAAGCAATTTTAAAAGTTTTAAAGCTCAATCTTTATATACATATAAATTAACAAATCCAAAAGTAGTCTCAATCCATATTATTCTATTATAGTTTGGCTATTATATAAAAATTATATATATATATATATATATATATATATATATAATTTATTATATGGCTAAATAAAAGTTATATTAGTAGATTTTAGTTGGTTATAAAATATGATTAGATTATAATTTTGAAGGAATTTATTTTAAAAAACTACTATTAAAGATTGTATAATCTTCTTATTTTTTCTTTTTTCTTTTTTTATTTGATAGTAAATTTTTGAAGTTGAATTTATGTTAATAATAACTTTTATATATTTTGAGTCAACTTTGTTAAATATTGGTGATCTTTGAAATTCCATTTTATTTTTTATTTGATATTTAGAACACATATTATATAAATCTTATTAAAAAAAAAGATAAAAAAAGATATTTTTAATATCTAAAAGAGTAGTTAGGCCATTTGTGTAGATGAATGGAGATGGACAATAGAAATCTCCATTACTATTAGCCAAAATTCATACTCAATAGGCTTCAAGGAGATTGTCTAAGGCCTTATTAAAAATTAGAGTTTTTTTTTTGAGATAATTTGAGCATCAAAGATTAATATTAATAAATATAGATTTTTGGCTATGGTTTTGGTATAAAAATTGAGTACTTTGGAGTTTTTATAAAAGAAATATAGGCATTTAGAGTCAAGGTATTGATTTTATATCTATTATCACTCTTTGGAGTATAATACATGCATAAAGAAAGTAATAAAAGATAGGCATTTGATGTTAAAGAGAGCATTTTTTTGGCTATATATATAGATATATATATATATATATATATATATGGTTTAATAAATTCTAAACTAAAATAAAAGAAATATTAAGAGTTGAAGTTAATACTTACAATCTAATGAAAGTAAGTGATCTATTTAATTAGTGGTTGTATTTTGAGCTGTATCTTAAGCAATTTTTGAGCTAAAAAACTCACCACAAGTTTTTTTATGTTTTTAGTTGATTGAATTAGAAAAAATTAATATTTTTATAATTTTTATGGATTTTTTTTATTGTTAGCATTTATAATACTACCATCTAAGTGTCTTCCAGACAATACACTATTAGTATTATAGATGGATAAAAAAAATAAAAGAATTGAGGTAAAAATATGAGATTAAAGGTAAATAATAAAAGATAAAAGATAAAAGATAAATAGTAAAAAGTACAATATAAAAGATTAAAATAAAAATTACAAGTAAAAAGATTAAAGATAAAAGATGAAAGATGAATGTAAAAGAAAAATATAGAAAAGCAAAAGTTAAAAGTATAAACTTAATTGATAATAAAAGTGAACCAGGGAAGAAAAAATTCCAATGGAAAACTTCCAAGTAAAAATAAAAAAATGAAGGAGTAGGATAATGAAATGAAATTAGCTCAAGAAGTATTTATTAATAAGTATTAAGATCATTCAATAAGGTGCTAGGAGGAAATTACAAATAATTGTACAAAAAATGAAAACCTAACCGAATGATGCTTCCGATCCAAAGAATCAATTCCCTTTTACTAAAATAGCTGCTATTGTCTTGTTCTTGATTAGATTCAAGCGTGCTTAGATCTCTTAGAATGGTAACTTCAAGCTCTATTACCACCAAAAAGTTTAGCTCCAAACTCACTTTGGTTTGGAAAATGTTGCTCCTCAAAGTTGGTGCTCTGAAATTGTCCAACAACAGACCCCCCTTCACTAAAACGGTTGCCATCATCTTGTCTTTGGTTGCTCGTGAATAAGATTTAGTTTTTAAAAAATAAACTTCAAAGTAATTCTTCTTCAATAAATTTTACTTTCAATTTCTTCTTAAAACTCCAGATCTTGTCCTCCAAAGTCACTACTCCAAACCAAAGGGGCAACAGATACCTTACTACTAAAATAGCTGCCACTGCCTTGTTCTTGATTGCCTGTGAATAAGAATAGCTTCTCAAAAACTAGACTTTAGAGCAATTCTTCTCCAACAAACTTTACTACCAATCTCTTCTTAAAACTCTAGATCTCATTGTCCAAAGTCACTACTCCAAACCAAAGGGGCAACAGACACCATGCCACTAAAATGGCTACCACCGCCTTGTCTTTGATCTAAATGGCCCGTAAAATATGTTGTTGGAAAGCAAACAAAAAGTACTACAACCTTCTAAAAATCCAAGTTCTAACTCTACTCTTACTAAGAGTTATGTGTGAATGAAACATAGCCCAACTTAGAAAGAAGAAACTACACTTCAAGGAAAAATTTTGCAAGGGCTTCGCCAACAAAAGATGAGAGAGAGAAAAAATGGCTACCCAAGCCTTTTTTAACCAAGAGCAAGGCAGCCTAGAGGTGGCGGCCACATCCCCACCCTTAAACTATAAATCCCTAATCAAGATCAAGGATCCAAAATGATCGTATGCCCAAATCCGAGTTTAAGGCTGGATTCACCTGTAACTAAGAATAGACTATCTTTTTAACAAAAATAACACCACTAATGTGTTTAAAACACAATTTCATCCTAAGATTGACTACTCACATGTCCAAATCTAAGTTTTAAAAGCATAATTTTAATCAATTTGCTAATTGCAATTTTTGACTATTGTTATTTTACTAAAATATTTCAAGAAACTTTTATTACTATCTTCTAATTTGAACTTAGATGAATAATAACAATCTAAATATAATCATAGTATTTTCTTCAACTAGATACATTTTAATATGGTGATTAAAATCACCAATTGCTAAACAATTTTGACTCATAACATTTAAAAGCCGATAATTTTCAAAAATTATTGGAATTAATAGAATTCTAAATTTTGGAATTCTATTATCTTCTAATAATAGATTAAGCTAGTATATTTGATATTAGTCCTAGATGGTCATCCTATTATTAAGTTTAGATAATTTTTTATTTAATTTTCTATTAATATATCAAGCTAATTTTTTTAGAATAGTAAGAACATCTATTTAGCAAGAATAATCCATTTAACAAGGATTTTAGCCACTAATAAATACTAATTAGTCTAATTTTATCATAACTATTGGTTTTTGATTGATTTTAGGATAAAAATAAAGAACTGAGCTATTTTGATGGCTCACACAATTTGACAAGGTTTTGACTCAAAATTTTAAAAATATATATTTTTATATTATAAAGCTATATAAAAAATTTTGTAGCATTTAGATATTGGATTTTTGAGATATGAAGAAAATAATACTTAGATGTCTATAAACTAAGGTTTTAAGCACTTGTTAGGATTTTTGAGATATCACACGATTAAAATCAAATCTATAGTTGATTTTTCTTATAGTAAAGCTCAAGAATGTAATCTAAACTTTCAATAAATTTGACAAAAATTGAATAGCTCAATCAAGAATTATTGGAATTTAAAATTCTTAAAGAAATCAATCTTTTGTAGATGAATAAGATATTATTATAGATGAATAGGATTTTATTACAATTTGAGCATTTTGTACAAATTAAAAGGTATTTTGGAAGCTAAGATTTTATGAAGGTGAAGTGATGGATATATAAAGCTATAATATAATTTAGATAAAGATGAGATTTGAAAAAAAAAAAAAAAAAAAAAAAAAAAAAAGATTTTTTTAGAAATTATTAAAAATTTAGCTTTTTAAAAAATAATTAATTATAATTTGGCATAGAAAAAGGTGTTAAGGATTTTTTATATGCCATAAAAAAAATCTTGTATACAAATCTATTTAAATATAAGAATTTTTTATTAATATAATATTATTATGTTTATTTGTCCTTCTTATTAAGGACAAATCAATTATTAGAGCTTAGCCAATAAGTTATAGATAAACTCTCTATAGCTAGATATCTAGTGTATTTTCAAATCAAAAATCATACCACATGACAATATTAAGATTGTGACACGTCTTTGATTTATCTTGTATAATTTGATATAGATAGTCAAGAGAATAATACCATATCAATTAAGCTATTTCAATGGAACATTTTATATTATTAACCTCAAAAAAAAGAATTACATGAATTAAAAAGATGTTATAAAATATCCAACATAACTATTTGGCAATCATAATCAAAATACAATCTATCCATGAAAGACACTTTGAAGAAGTTTTTGCAATAAAGACAAGAAAGTTCAAACTTGGTTTATAGTAGGAGATGTTGATTACTATCATTGATTACAAAGACCTATGAACCTTTTGAATTGCAAAAAATAGCTTGAATATGTCACAAATATTATGTGATGTATCTTTGACTTCCTTCACCTTTGATCAACTTCAATTCTATCCCTCTTTGTGGAACTCGAAGCTAAAGGAAGAATTGATGCTATGGACATACAATGAAAGATAATTCTAAAAGATCCTAGAAGATTCTAAAATATTCTTGATGATTTTGAAAAGATCCTTATAGATCATAATAGGTTCCAAGAAGGTTTTGAAAGGTTTTAAAAGATTTTGGCAGATCTTAAATGATTATAGAAGGTTCTTAGAGGCTTAGATATTTTAAGAAATTATAAAAGAAGGATCTTAGGCTTACTTCATCTTTAAGCATCAAAAAAACTCCTCAAATAGCTTTCTTACATCTTGTATATATAGGAGTCAAAGAATCAAGGTTGAAGAGATCCTTAGTCTTGACAATGTAATCCTTGTAGCTTAATTTGGGCCTTTTGGTCTTTTTCTTATATTTTGTTCTAGCTCCTTATTTATAATATAAAGTAAATTTTTTTTGTTTCAATCTTTTGAACTTTTGGAGTCTTGTTCTATTTGAATGGTGTATCCATAATAATTGGATTAATAATCAAAACTTCTAGTTCCCAGCCGACTCTTGCTTCAATCTCCATGCAAAATCAAAACTTTGTTGATTTATTATTTTTAAGATGTTAATATATTACATATCATTTTATTTGAAAATGCACCAGATAGTTGGTTGTAGAAGGTAAACTTATATATCACAAATAATCAAGAATCTAACAACCCTAATATAATCCTAAATAAATTCTAATTGAATTTTTAATAATCCTAATTAAATCTTAAAAGAATTATAAAGAAATTCTAAAGAATTCTAATAAAATCATAAAAAAAAATCTTTAAAAAATCCTAAAGAATTATTAAAGAAGTCATAAAGAAATCTTAAAGAAATCATAACCAAATCTTAAATAAATCCTAATTGAACTTTAATTAAATCTCAAATAAATTCTAATAAAATCTTATTCAAATTCTAATCAAATCCTAATCAAATCCTAAATCAAATTCTAATCAAATCTTATATCAAATCCTAAGTTAAATCCTAATCAAATCTTAAGTCAAATCCTATATCAAATTCAAAGTTAAATCCTAATCAAATCTTAAGTCAAATCCTAATCAGTTCTAAATCAAGCTTTAATGAAATCCTAATATCCTAAATAAATTATAATTAAATCTAATAGCAAATTTAAAACCTCAATAATTATTAAATTAACTATTGATCTTTATTTAAAATTTACACATTTCTAATCTATTAACTAAAAACAAGCATACAAAATTTGAAGAAATTTGAACTTACAGATTGAGAAAAAAAACTCCTAATTTTCTTGAATGTAATTATTCTCCTTCTCCAATCTTGATAATAATCTTCTAGCATCAATATCTCCTTTTTGCATTGTTAATATGTTCTAAAATTTCACAAAAATACTAAAAACTAAATTGACTACTAGTTCAAAAAATAATCATTCAAATCGTATGGGCAGATTACTCAAAATCAAAAAAATCCTCATTGACCCTCAAAATCCAATTTTTGAGACCCTAGCTCCCTTAAATTCTAATAACTTTTAATCTAAGTGTTGGATGAAGCTAAAATTTACAACAAACATTTAACACAACTATATTCACAAATCCACATAATTTTACTTATAGATCTATTATAAAACTCACAATATGCTCAAAAATAAAAATCCACTTTATTTTTCAATAACCAAAGTCATCCAAATAGAACCTTGACTTTGCACAACTCTCAAAAAATCATTACAAATTTAAAAATCTTAAAATTAATGCTTAAAAAAATCTTATTAAATTTGCTCTCAAATCCCACTCTTTGATCAACAAAAATTTGCTCTCCTTATTTGCTATAGGTGCATGGTTTTATGCCTTGGGATCTAGTTTTAACCTTGATTCACAACCAAATAATGTAGGTTTGAAAGGAACAAAATAAGATAAAAGAAATTCTCAGAAGTTATACATGACACAACAAAATAAAAGTGAGTTTTTGCTTAATTGACACCTCCAACATAGAAAAAGAATAAACACAATAAAATTAATGAAAAACTTCCCAAACTTCTCCCAAAATTGAGGCATCTTATTGGTGTCAATGAACACAAAATTCAAGCTTGTTCATGTCAATGAGGTCAGAATCCTCAGAATTAGGTGCACGGGAAACACCGGAAGTTGAAGCTCAAACCTGATGCTGGCCTGTCTCATGTATCAGTACTGAAGGAGCTGATTCACAGTAAAAAAAAAACTTACAAAGGTTGAATGCAATAGCTAGAAAATAACTGTGAAAGAATTTCGTGTCTTGTCTGGTTGCTCTACAGTTGAGTCAAGTGTATTGATGCTCGTTTTTCTTGTGATAGATTCCATGAGGAGACGATGATGAATGAGGCATTTTGGGATCTTGATACGGTCAAAATCGAGGGTGCACTGGGGCAGAAGTTTCAACGGATTGTGAGATTTCTATGTCGACAATGGGATGAAGATGGCGAGCACAGTGATATTATCTTGCTATGGAATCCTACGACTTTGAACGAGGTCGTGTGACGTCAGTAGTGGATATGGTTTTTTTCTTTTTTTCTTTTTTTCTTTTTAATATGAGAAATAGGCTGAACAGACTGGGGCAGAGTTTGAGAATGTTGACAAATTCCTTGAAATTGCAACCCAAGTTGAAATCGAGCCATCTCGAAGTCCATATCCAACCAAGTTGACAGACAACAGGCAAGAAGGAACCGTCGGCACGGTGATCAGTTGGGGCATTCAGAACAGGGTTCTAGAGCAGATTTAGAACACTTTCCTGCAGGACAAATCAGCGCCGTACCGAACTATGTTACGGCAGCTTTCCTTCCAGAAGCAGCTTTCTGCCATGCGGCCAAAAGTGTTGGCACCCTCAAGGTCTGCCCTTTCATTCTCTACTTCCCTGTCTCTGGAAGCGCACCACAACCTGGAAAAACCCCATCTGAAATGTAGCTACCATCTCAGGCGGAATGGGATACTCATCAGCTTCCCTCACAATCCGCCCACATTCGCCAGACGCCCGATCTCCGCAAGTGATTGGATCAGGATACAGGCAGAAAGGAACCTCTTGCTCGCGTGCACTGTATTTGACTATTTTTTCTGGAGATAATTGCCCCCGCCATTTAGACAGTAATGCTACCTTGTAATAAGCAGCTGTGGCTACAAAATGGATTAAGAGACTCAGTCACTAATGCAGAACATGACCATAAAGTTTTACAGTTAAGATACTTCTGTTCCATCTACCAAACAGGAAAGTAGAGGCTCTCAAGTGACAACCCACAAAAGCAACGTCTGGTGGAAGAAGGTTGGGCTCAGCGCCCGAAGTCAGGGATTCCATAGAATTTGCGCTGGAAGAACAGTATACTTAAATTAATGTGTTGAGAAATGTGGATAATGTTATGGTACTTAATGGCAGATGTTTGATTCGCACGTTTTACAGACAATCGTTGACTTTACAGAGAACATGCACCCGTTGTTCAACATTCAAATCTGCTCCAGTGTTTTGCTTTTACTCTCTGATCAGAAACATGATAAAGTATTTGGGTCATAGGTAGAGATTGCAGCTACTCATTGCTGAATGGTTGCTGCTAAATTACACTACTAATGTACAAGCTGGTGGACTGCATCTCAGGCAGCCGTGGAAGCACTCTCCTCACAACGTTGAGGATGGCCAGGATTACGTCATAAGAATAAGGCAGCACTACAACATCTAACCCTCTCCTGAATATGAACTACTCAATGGAATGGGGAAAGACATAGCCCAGTCGAATAATCATAGAGGACAAGGCTTGGCATCATTAGAAGGATCCCTAAATGATTGCTACTTCACCTGCTACTAGCTACAAAATCGTGAAGCTCACTCCTTTACCTGAAAGTATCTGTCGATGAGTTTGTCCTATCACTGAATGGATCGGGAAAAGTCAACCCCGGTCTCAAATCTGAAAGAACTGAACCGTAGCCAAGATGCATTTGCACAAATGGAATTATTGCTGAAAGCAAAGCACCTGGACATTCTTCATGCGGCAAATGTCCACAATTGGGTATTGCCACAAACTTCTGCAGAACACCAGGAAACCGGTCAAAATCGAACTGAAGTGGGAAAATTATAAGATCAAGGGTCTCCTACAACAGTACTATGCAAAGAACCACGCGACGACAACAAACATGTCATGGAACATACCGAGCTTGGAAGCTGAGATGTCAAAGACTGGGCAGATCTTATGGGCACCAGATTGTCTTGAATCCCCGCCACAACCAAAGCAGGCAGATTTTCTACGCATAACACTAACTCAGCGGCACTTGCGGTGGGCAACCCCATGGTGGCCTTGCTGACCTCTGACAGGGCCTTATCCCAATTTTCAACGCGCAGTGGTGCCTGCAAAAAATAATCAAAACTACAATTAACAAGAAGACTCAACCAACGAGATATCACCCAAAAGGTTCGACAAATTGAAAAGTGGTTTTAAAAAGTTGGTCAATGCGATACGAGAATCACTCAGAAAAACAGGTCTAACCTTATAGAGATCCATAGTTTCTGAAGTTAGCTTCGATGCATCATGCCAGGCACGGCGAGTGGTAACTTGCGCGATTTCTGATCGCAGAAGCGACCTCAGCATGTGACGCCCAAGGGTTGTATGCAACAAAACTCGAGCAAATGATGGAACAACCTCTCTTGCAAGACTGACGCCCACCAGAATCAATCCCTTCACTTCCACCTGCGGAATCATAACAAGAGAGAATTGTTTCAGCTATATGTTGATAGTGCTGTTAAAAATTTATTTGTTAGCTCTAACCTACAGTACAGATAGCTAGGTAGAGAACCCAAAACAAGCGAGAACATAAGAGAATGTGTTAATATTGGTCTTTCGAATCAAACCTGCGCGGAATTTCTCGACTTCGAAGAATGGGCAGCAGCCATCAGCGCAAGCAAGCCCCCGTCAGAATGACCAACTAGGATGACTGAGGTGAGCCCCAACTCCTTGCAGAAGGCATTGAGCAATTCAACCTGGATGCAGAATGAAAATTCTATGTAAGAAACGTGGCCTGCTTTCAAGGTTCAGGTCAGATGAGATATTTCTGGTGTGAGAAGAATATGCTGCAGTCACAAGGAGTAACTTGAATACCTGCGTCTGTAATTCGTAAGGATTTGGCAGTCCTTTCGGCTCCCACTCAGTTCTTCGAGGGCGAGTGGTCAATCCCCATCCAGGTCGATCAAAGGCCACAACCTTACAACCAACCTCCCTAGCGACAGTGCCCATGACGTGCCTCCATGAAAATACCCCACCACCAAAACCATGAATAAAAACAACCGCAGATTTTTTCCCGTGAAAGTCGGTATTCACATTGCTTGTTGGGGTGGAGGGCATAACTACTGGCGCATTATGAGTCTGTTGCATGATCGCGGGCCATCCATTCAGCGCTAGTGCAGCGTTCGACCATGATGAGGATCTGAATGTTGAGAAGTTGTTTTCACCTGCATAACCGCTCAAAAGCGGTGTATGCAGAGGTCCACTAATAGAAGTCCGGACAAGAGGGTTCCGGGTAGACGAAAAACTGGGTGAGTTTTTAGAGGAACTCCGTGTGTACTGAGACAATTCATGTGCTTCATAACTATTGCTCAAGGGAATTTGACTAAATGCACTGCCATCGATAGATTTATAATGTACAACAAGCCCTTTCACATCCACAAATTGACTATCGTAATCTGCAAGCAGATGAGCTGGCAGATCATTGTCGTCTTCCTGCTGTGGCTTTGGTAACATATTGCTCTCCAAATCAGTTCTCCGGAGAAATTTGGGAGAGGAGACTCGAGAAACACGCTGGTACCCGTTCATTGATGGTTTGCTGCTCGAGACCTGTTGGAGGCACAGCATGACAATCAGCACCTACACTTAAGGAATAGGTGTAGAGACGCGCACACTTCCTTATTTCTATTACAACAAGCACCTGTAACTGTGTCACTGGGAAAAGACTCAGAAACAACAAAAACCCTGCACGACTATCAAAATAGAAGAGTTTACAACCGTTACTTACCCCATCCAAATCAATCTTGTCGAAACACAGCTTGCGACGAGCCTGACACCTTGCCTTAAAAGCTACGAAAATGTGCAATATTGCGAATACAGCTGATGAGACCAAGAGCAACGGAAGTCCCATTTTGTGTCTTCTTTCGCCTACTGACATCGGAGCTCCTGTGGAGGCATAGAAGTTTTCGTACATAGAGGCCTTGACTGATAGAAACACGGTGGTACCAATGCCAGAAACGACAGTGATTCCCAAGTAAGGACCATGGCAGAGGCTTGGAACACCGCAAACGGCATACGCGCCTGCAATTCAACTTGCACGTGAGAGAGAGTCACACGGAGCATGCGAGGAGAATGCGAATGGAAACTCGAAATGATACAGATCATGCAAGATGAATATTAAAAGGGGTACAGAGTTGAGCGCACAGAGAGAGAGATGCTTACACAGAGCAGCGAGAGAACGACCCAATGATAGGAGAGGGATGTCGACAAGAGAACCCCTAAAACTGTACGTTGCCCAGTCAGCTCGAAATGAAAAGCAAGACGAACAGCAGGTGAAAGCGGAGAAGACGATGCTGATATCCAAGATGGACACGAGAATGGGACCAGATGACACGAATAGTGATCCCAACATGCTTACAAGGAAGAACAGCGTCCTCCCAGTTCTTTTGAGACTCTCCAAGCTGCTCCTTCCCGAACCCATAATGGCAGACCTCCGCGGGACTCCTGAGAATCAATCGATGGCACAACCTGTGCTAAATTTTTGCACTTCGACAAATTCTTGCAATCGCAGCTCCACACACAGAGGATTCGCTTCAGCAAAAAAAATAAATAAATAACCAAGAACTATAACCTTTCGTAATCAGGCTTGGATCGCTAATTTATCAGTACTGTGAAGCCGAGCATGGAACGAAGCGAGTGAAATCCATAGCTTCCGCCCAATTCAATGGCACATACACTGCTCCAACGATCTTAATAGATACACCGATGCCCACCCTGCACCCAGTCATGTATCATCAATTTCACATCCACGAGAAGAAAAAAAAAAAAAAAAAAAAAAAAAAAAAACACGCCCAGTAGTGTTCCTTCTCTAGTCCTTCAGCTGTGGGAAATTTTAACTAACACAGCACCAGTTGACCTTCGAACTTGGTGCCAGATGAGGGCTTCCCATTCAGATGCAGCACGTTATGTAAGAAATCTAAAAAAATTGAGCCTAAATTTGCTGCCAATCGATTCATCCCACCACGGCGCACCAACGTCGATTAGGATTTAGGAATCAACTAGGCCCGAGGACTTTGAATTTAACGATTGCTCGAAACTCCTGGGCTAATATAGAAGACTTTCACGGACAGGAACACAGGCTAGAAAATGACCACTTACTCCGCTTTCGAAAGGACTAAGCCAGCTGGCAAGACATGAGAAGTTCACGCCTATCAGCATTCACTCACTTCGCATCTGCACTAGAATATATCGTATTAAACCACTTCTAATCTAACTACTAATCATCAACTATTCCTGTATAAGGCCATAACCAATTTTCAGGTGTGTATGTACATCTCCCGCCCCGTACGAGTGTTTGAATGAAATCTAACCACTTTGAAACAGTAGCAGCGCACGAAAGCCCTCCTGAATACCGAAAGAGGTCTATCAGCGCACGCCTGCCGAAACTCTCACTCTAATCTCACAGAACCACTGTGAGGAAGGACTCGTCCCAGCTCGTCTTGAAATGACCGACGGAGTTTGTAATATGAATTGGCCATGATAAATGACAACCACCCCAATAAAACCAAATAAACTGATGCACACCTGCAACTAACAGCCGATCCCACCCTCTTCGTAATTACATTACGCGGACTTCAGCAACAGTTGCTTCATCGCATCACAACACGTCTGTTGGAACGCACGAAGAAGAAGAAACTCCTCAACACAGGAACTAGCCTCCTTGCCTCCATAAACGCTCGCAGTCCAGCTCCCGACAGGATGCAACCTCCACCAACCGAGAAGATCCTTGCGCACACGTACGGAAATTGACAAGCTCCGAGGCTCCCACCTCCACCCGACAACACGGCTTCTTCCAGTTCGGAGAACAATACTTCTAAGCGACAAACGAAGAGTCGCCGGAGGGCGCAACTGGCGCGCACCCTCGAGGAAAGTCGTTCGTCAACAAACTAAGGAATCAATGAATTCACAACCAATCCCAAAGAATTCTTGCGTACATCACACTCTCGTGCTTGCAGGCGAGACGCACAGAGCCAGCTTGAACACAAGCTATTGGGTCTCCTCCTTACCAATCCTCCTGCCGCCTTGCTTTGCTGCTGGATCTGCGTCCGGGGCTTGTGGACAAGTTCGTCAGAAAAGCCTCCCGTCACTCATTCCAGCGAGATCCATACATGAAACTAGCACACGAAGTTTCTAAAATTCCCTTGACACTTGCACACCCGTAGGTTCAGGAGCTGTATGCGACATGATCACAGCAGCACCCGAAATAGACCACCTCCCTTCCTACAAGTGACGTTTTCAGCTGCGAGTAAACTATTTGACAAAACCCCCGGTTACTAGGCTCTCTCACCCCTACTCGACTAACAGTTTTATATTCCACAAATCTAGAAGAGGGACCCACGAAGACAAAAATTTCAAATAAATTGAAAAGCTAAGGTTTCCCAGCTCTCTCTCTCTCGTTCGGATTCTATTTCCTGCCCTAATCACGCACATGCCGCTGTTGCTCACCAGTACCCAGATTCCAGCACCCAACCAGCGTACAAACAATTTCTCATTAATACAGATCGATCATTGACAACCCCTCTTGCTCTCTCTCTCTCTCTTGCTCACTCTAACTTGCTCTCACGCTTCATGAGACCCCACAGCTACACAGGCGCTGCGATTATCCGTTCCTAACCAAGGAACCCAGTAATGAGAAGTGGGATTTGAATAGGGAAATGGTAGAAAGTAATTGGTACTAGTGGTGGAGATCCGAGCGCGGTGAAAGGATGAGAGGGCGAGCAGTGCAAGAGACGCCATGGTGGGGGAGAGAGACGAACTGACAACCTGGCAGCACGCGACTGACACGAGCTATGGCGTCAGAGCGCTTGACCAATTTTGCCCCGACGGCTGTGGGTAAATTCAACGGCCCTCCCGGAAATGCCTTTCGTAACAATGCTGCTGCCACCGCGCTTGTCTTCGCATCGGAATCAGCGACATGACATATCAGTACGTGCGTTTGCAGATCGACCTACAATCAGTGAACAGAAAAAATGAGGGAGAAAAGTTCGCGGCGCCTCTGGGAACCGGCAGCCTGGCCATGACTGCGGCGGCAGGGATGGGCTTGCCCTGCCCCGCCCGGCTCTGCCCGTCCCTGCCCTGCCCGAGTAGGTGGCGCTGCGGCTCCCCGTTTCCATCCACCCGTGCCGTCCCCCCTCCCCAAACCTAAAATATATATCCTTGTGAATTTTTCCATGATCACGTGAAAGACTTGGACAAATCGTATGAAGACGAAGAAGAAGACTGTATCCTTTTCCTAATTACAAACTTTGATTTGGCCATGAATGATTAAATGCTTTGTTTGACCACAAAGTAGTGAACAATAGTGGATTGTCAGAAATTGTATTAAGGTTATTTGTTAAAAATATCTGTAATTTATTCACCTTTATTTTATATATATATATATATATATATATATGTGTGTGTGTGTGTGTGTGTGTGTGGCCCTCTCCATAACTGTAATCTATATGTTCATGTTAAATGTTGGAATTGTGTTCTGCAATTGAATGCATTGGATGGAAGTACAATGATCTGATTTTAAGAGATTATCTTCTATTTAATGTGATTGGTTTCCAATACATTTATTTTTCCAGGTACACTAGTGTATTTGTATTTACAAGTTTCATGCTTTGAATTAAATTTGTTAGAAATACATTCAATTAAAACACACAACATATAAGTATATCATATTTAAAATGATATTGATTCAAATTATGAGAATATTTTTAAAACATTATGCTTGTCATTATGTGTATATAAATTTTAAATTTTGAAAGCATTCAAATAATAAGTTTATACAGAGTTTATATTATTATAATTTTTTATTTGTGATTTTTATTTATTTATAAAAACTATATTCTATGCTATATCAATCATTTTTTAATATTTCACTTTAAGATAAATAATAACATCATTGTTTGTAAGTAGATTTAATATAAAAATATATGTATACACAATAAATTGCTTTACACAAGAACCAAATGTAATTGAAGCAATCAGTGTAAGTGGAAATATGATTGCTTAAATGCATGATTTATAAAAATCTGTAATTTCAATAAATAATTAAGGTTTGCTATAAAATACTGAATTATTTGTGGATAATATGTGGATTTAGCATGAATTTACATCTATATTCACAAGAATGTTTTATTAAATGAGTTGCTCAAAGTTGTACTCTTGTATTTTCTCCATGCATTAAAGTAGTTTATAAAGCATACAATTTTTAAATACTTAAAAGAAGATTTCTGATACTTGCAATATTTTTTTGATGTATTCAGATGTGGTATGTCTTTGTCCATAGACTGGTCAAAATCTTAACCTTTGGTAATTGAAAGAATATCCTAAGGCGAAAAAAAAAAAGTTTAATATTGCACAAACATAATGTTTATTATAATTGACATGTGATTATGTGATTATGTTAAATATTATAATATATAACATTGTGGATAAAATGTGGTTATGTTAAATATTATATATACACATATTGTAGACTGTTTAACATTTAATTATTAAAAAAATAATATTTTAAGAAGAATGTTAATTCAATGTTAATTCAAACATTCTTAATGCACATATTATATATATAATTATATTATTGTATTGAAATTAAGATATTTTCTTAGAACCAATAAAAGCAAATCTAAAGCAAAGGCATGTATTAAAAATCATTTAATAGAAAATAATAAAAATAAGTTAATAAAGATGAAAATAACTACCATTCAAATAGAGAATAATAAAGTAAATTTTGTGGACATCAAAATAAAAAAAAACACAACTTAACAGAATTTTAAAATGACACAACTCTAAAGATTTAGAAGATTGGAGGATCAAGGTAGATTTAGTACATAAAGAATAGGGGATTGAAAGTTGGTTATTTTGGATTAGCATTTAGATAAGTAACCAGTGAGGTTTTTGGTCTTGTGTTGAAGATAAAATTGTACTGTAAAAAAGCAACATAATAGTCTTAAGAAGATGTGGAACTAAAACAATATGTAAGATTTAACTATATGGATGTTTTAATATAAAACGGTGAATCATCTTGTTGTTGAACATATATTGCTAGTATTTTATGAAATTATTCTTCTATCCCTCTTTGTCATAAGTACTCCTTTATAAAATTGTTTTTAATAAATGAGAAAGAAATATTAATTTAGAATTAAGCAAATGTATAATATTAAGAACTAAATATTATTTTTAAAAAATTGCTAAAAGAAACTTCAACTATGCTTTCAAATCTATATAAAAGCATTAAAAATAAAATGAAACCAACCCTCAAGTAATAGACATGATTATTGATTGCACTATTTTTATGCTAAATGATATAAATTTTTGTTAGTTTTTAAAGTAAAACCAATGTGTGCATATACATGTGTGTATACATACAACCAATGGCATGCAACTTTACCAAAAACCCCATAAACACCTATAATATTTCAAACTCCTCCACTAGAATAAAATTGTAATCCAAATACACCAAAACTAGCATACCCAAAAGAAGTTTGCTGGTGACGATTAGGGCATTCAGAGAGATTCATAGGGATTCACTTAATGCAAACCCTAATCCACCCCTGATTGAACCCTAATTCCGTCGTGAATGAAGAGTTTCAGGGAATGCGATGGCACCGTGGTGGAGCTAAGCAAGACCAGGTGGAGGTCGCGGACACGAACACGACCGTGGTGGCGACCAAATACACGGGCTGCCATGCGAAGCAGAGCCCTGAGGACCGGGTCCTCCCTGCGCGCCTTGAACCAGCACCGAAGCCACGATTAGAAGATTCTGGGCGTGAGCAGAATGTTGGCCAACAGCAGCTGAGCCTGGGGATCAGACTTGGATGCTTTGGCAGTCGGGCATGGCCTCCGTTGCTGCTGCTTAATCTGGCTCATCTCTCGCTGGAGGAGGAGCCTCACTCCGAAGTTTCGTGTCCGCCGCGAGGTCAAACCCTCACATCCACGCTTACTCCCCTCAGTGGCTCAGATCGCCTCAAGCTCAAGCTCGGGAAGCACCTCCTTCGTCGCGCCGGCTCGCATTTGGCTCGCAGCTTCCAACTTCCGAAGCCATTCCTCCTTGGATGCACAGCATCTGCAATGCCGTAACAAATATCTGCTTCTTGTGGTTCAAAGGTTCCGAAGTAAACACTTTAAAACAAATTTTATTGAGGAGAAAACAAAATTAAAGTTCGGAAACTCATCGAATTGGGTGGAGTCTGGCGTCTCCATGAGCTGGTTTTGCGGTGTTTGGAATCACCAGATAACGCAACTTTTATCATTTGCTTCAAAGTCGATTTTTTCTGGATTCTTGCATTGAAAACCATTCTCTTATCAACTTGTTTTACTAGTTGAATGGAAGAATCTTTCGTGTCAACTTGTTATTATACACATCAGATTGTTATTTTATTTGTTGAATGGAAGGTTCTTGCAATGTATAGTTGTAACCTTTCCAATACATACTTTTTCTAAAAGATTCTAACGTGGTTGCAATCAGTTTTAAAAAGTTTAAATGTCAAGCTCACAAAAATGTTTTGATTTATCAACAAATATATATATATATATATATATATATATAACATGTGCTTGAAAAGTTGTAAAGTATCATAAAATGAAATTCCACCTTAATTTGTAAATTTTCTATCCATGGTTTACTATAAATAAATAGATAAAACTTGTTTCCTAAAACTATAGTTGTTACTTTTTAAACATCAGTTTTATTAATGGTTGAGTATCAATTCATAACAATATAAAATTGTTAATTAAGAATTGTGTACAGTAAAATTATAATTAAGAAATTTTCATTTTATACATAACACTATGTAATAATGTTTATTGTTATTAAGTGTTTATGTATAGTATATAAATTTTTGATTTATTAAAAATAAAATAAAATTGAAATTTATTTTATTGTATACAAATTTAAACAAGTAAAAAATAATTAATACCAAGAAAATAAGTTATTAAATTTATTTATTATTGAATTTTAAAAACATTAAGTTTTACCAAATAGAAATCTTCTGATTTTACCAAAAAAGCATACAATGTATGTAATATTTATTGAATTAAATCAAAGAATGAAAAGTTCAAAAAATAATATTAGAGAATTTTAAATTAAAATTTTTAAAAGAACATGTGAAAAGATAATGTGAGTAAAGAGTTTATTTTTATTTTGTATAATCAGAGAAAAATAAAGGAAAAGTGAAATGTAAGCCTAGGAAAAGCTTGTGTTCCCGAATATGGGATTTCTTTGTGTAAACTTAAGTCAATAATCCACTTCAATAAATTATTGATGTGAACTTTATATTACTTCCATTCCATGCTCATTTTGTTTGATACCATACTTATGCAAACTTCAATTATTAGGTTAATAATAATAATGTAGTTTCTTTAGCCAAATAGAAAATATGTTAGTGTAATTTTTTTTGTTTCTTCATTGTTTGTCTTTCAGATAAGGTCCTTCTCTTCTTTTTTCTTTTTTTTAAATTTAAAATAACAAAATTGGATTGTGTAACTGTAGTAATTTTATGTATTTTCAATAAATTATTGTAATTTATTTTAAAAATTCTTTATGCTTATCCATCTATTAATAATTTTATTTATTTGAGCAATTATTTATTATAAATGCTACCAAATTCTTATCTGTTGTTGTTATACATGCAATATTAATAACTATAATTGTATGTGCATCAACTATAAATCCAAATTGGTGTAACATTTTTTAATACATACTTATTTAAACTAAAAACTTTATTTGTATGTATTGTTATTTTTAGTTGTAAAATTATTTATAAACATGATTTTTAATTACAATCACTATTTTTAAATGCATATGTGTATATATATAATTATTTTTTTTTGTTTTTAATTACTTCCAAAATTTATTCGCAAACACTTTTATGAAATTTATTGAGTTGTTTTGAAATATACAATTTAGTTCAAATGTATGTTGATTATTGCAAATTTGCAAAAACTATCATAAGTTTTTAGAATTTTTTTTGGTATTTTTTGAAAATTTATACATTTATACTGCCAACATTATCTTTAAGTACAATTAAAGATAATTGAATAATGTAACAAAATATGGTAGTTAAAAGTTTTTCTTTCCAAGATTTATTAACATGTTAAAATAAATTATTTTCATAAATTTCAAAAACAAATAATGCAAAAATTTACCACCAAGATCAATCTTAAATTTGAGATACAGATTTTGGTCATGAACCATTACAAAGACATTTTGTGAATTAATCTGTAAGAGTAATTCGTAAACATAAATTTATTGGTATTTTTTTAATATAAAATTTAATCTTAGTTAATGTGAAAACAAAATTTAATCTTAGTTAATGTGAAAATAAAATTTAATCTTAGTTGATGTAAAAAATAGATACTATTTTTTTACACTTAGTTTTTTTTATTCTAATTATTTTTAGATATTTCAAAATAATTAGAATAAAAATAAAACTATGTGTAAACAACAATTTTGAAATGGAGTACTTATTCTTTAAACTAAATCATTTAAAAAATATTTCAAGCACAGTTATTTCTTAAAATGAACCTAAAAATTGTATCAAACATCCTCTTTACATTTTTCTGGAGCTAACAAAAAAATAAACAAATGACAAATAATTCCACATTTTAAAACTTTTTTTCAAAAAATGAATTCTACCCTGGCCAAATCATAATATTATACAAGACTTAAATGCCTGGGTCAGATACAAAAGTTAATATTCCACAGCTAAAACCTTTGAATGGCTTTAGAACAAGACAACATTACCTTAAATGAAATTCTTGATTGTCCTCAAGATAACAATAGAGCCAACCAAATTCCTACAATATGAACAAAAAATCAGCAATATAAGACTAAAAATGATTGAATTTAAAAATAAATATTTTTTTAAAAAAAATCAAGCCTAAATAAAAAGAATAAAAATGAGTTGCTTATACCATCCAACAGGTAGTAAAAAAAGAACTAACAAATCAATCTATACCATTGGTACATGACAAATAATGGTTTGTAGAATATTTTGATTTGGAAGTTGAAATTAAAGAAGAAGT
Organism: Physcomitrellopsis africana; assembly: GCA_036785485.1. NCBI lineage: Eukaryota > Viridiplantae > Streptophyta > Bryopsida > Funariales > Funariaceae > Physcomitrellopsis > Physcomitrellopsis africana. The sequence goes on along the minus strand of JAWRVF010000202.1, from coordinate 112,093 downwards.
TTGGTGGAAAGGTTGATAACACTTCTTGTACATATTAATTCATATTATGATTGATTACCATTAAAATATGAAATATATTTTTGTTGAATAACTTTAAATAGATTTCTTTAGATTAAATTTTTTTTGACCATCTTCAATTTTTATCTTTAGTTGTTTATGCAATTCTTTAAAAAATATTCTTAGCATTTTTGTTATTTATTTGTGAATGTTGAGAGCATAACATAAAAAAATAATAATATGAACTTGTACATACATGTAATCTTATGAAATTAATATTTTGAATGCTAAATTTGAATTTTCTAATATTAATTTTTTAAAAAAAATCTAGAAAGATATAGTAGTTTTTTTGTTTAAGTATGATAATTATGTTACATATTGTGAGTGATTTGGGTTTCTATTCAAGGAAAAACTAAATTATGTCCATTCAAATTGCATAATTTTATAAAACATATGTAAAACATAAAATTAAGTAACAGAAAGCCAGTTTCAAACCCAATTTCTTGTAAACTTGATTTGATTTAAATTTATATTTGTAGACCCTCTATTTTTGAGTTTGTAATGGTTTTAAATACAGAATGTATTATTTTAGGGTCCAACCTTATTGTGTCTGTTACACATCAACTTTGGGATATGAGAAACCCTGATAGTAATTGATTAGAAAGAGCACAAGTAACAACCATAAACATTGACAGATGTATATATATATATATATATATATACATATATCCACTAGCATTTGAGCCCCTTGTTTTATTTTAGCAGTAATATGTTAAAGTAATACGGTCATAAATTGGGATTTAATAGCTATGGAGATTGTTTTTAAAAATAGCATCACAACAATAAAAGTGAATTATAAGAATGTCATTTGTTTTTTGCAATGTGGACAACACGTAATATCGTTGAAAGTTATGAGGTATGACTCATGGTATCAAGTTTATAGTCATTTTCTACTTTTATCATTTATTAAGAAACCTAATTGAGACAAGTCGGTAAACAATCATAAATGGATGGATGTATGAAAAAATGTAATACCATTTGGACGGATGTATACACAAAAACTATTATATATATATATATATATATATATATACACACCTCTTTTTCTTATATGGAAAAAATAAAATATGTTAACATGCAGGTAAATATTACATTGAACATTAATTTAAAAAATTGTATCTGTTAATCAAAAAAGAGACAAACAAACATTTGCATTTTCAACTTGTTTGAATGACATTGTGTTTTTACTGATTTTGAAAATAGTGTGATTTAAAAATAAAAAAATAAAAAACGAATTTTAAATTTTGAAATACTTATTATATGAACATCTGATTTTGTACCACTTGATCCATTCAATATTAAATTCTTTGCACAAATCACACAATTTCAAAAATCTAGGGAATGTAGCTATTGTCACCCTCATGAGTATATGAATGTCTAGCTAAGAATTATAATTGAAACAGTTACAAATATCATATCTGGTAAATTACAGCATGTCTAGGCTGTTCAATTAAAGTCAAACAAAGGAAGAATCATTTTCCTTCTAGAGCACCAACAACTTTAACTTTCTTTCAGGAAAACAGACTCAAGTTGTGTATGTTTGACTGCACTCTCATTCTCTTACAATATATTGACTCATCTCACAACCATTTTCAATACTTTTGTCTGTGTGTTCTTCATGTCCCCTTCCTTCATGTGTCAATATTTCCTTCAAAGGGTAAGGCATAACTTGGGGAGTCATAAATGTGGGGAAAGGGGGGAGTGAGGGGGGGATGACTGTGATTACCTTTGAAGTCAATGCAAGTTGGTCAAAGTGACTTTGTAACATTCCATCACAAATAGTATGAGCACTCAAAATAATTCTCAAGCATGAACAAATGCCCATTTCACCTAGATGGGAATCACAGGGAGAAAAAGTAAAATTCTGAGTGGAAAAACTGCTTTTACTGTTTCAACCAGGGAGGGAAATTGGTTGTTGCTCCTCCCCTAACAGCTTCCCAAGGCACATCCACATTTATCTTTATTGTTAATATTGATTTCTTTATCTTTTTATTGGTTGCAGTGCACAGTGTTCTGAAGGTTGCTGGCTGTAAAAGTAGTTTTTGAAAGAGGAAATGGACTTGAACTTGGGACTTGAACTTGAACTTGAACTTGGGACTTGAACTTAAACTTGGGACTTGAACTTGGGACTTGAACTTGAACTTGAACTTGGGACTTGAACTTAAACTTGGGACTTGAACTTGGGACTTGAACCATGGTTGACTGATTGTCAACCCTTTCAGCCAACCTACCAACAACCACCTAAACTTCCTCAATACAAAAATATGGGTTGGACCCTCCCAATGTTGTCTCTTGCTTGGCTCCATGAGGAAATGCCTTTGTGCTAAAATAAAATTCTATAAATATGTATACCAAGATACATGTGGATATTTAGAAGTACTTACTTTAAAAGAATATCAATACTCTACCAATGATGCTTTCAGAAATACCAAGCCTATCAATGATTTTCAAAAATGATTTAGGAAATGTAATGTTATCAGATGTTTGACAATGTTTACTCATGTAGACATTTTTCAAATTTCAAAAAAAATATTGGAATATGAAATAAATAAATAAAAAGCCCAATTTTTTTTCTAATGATAGGATTCTCAAATAAAAAATGTATGGTAATTTTCCTTGTGCTCACTTTTGCTCTTTCCAATATATCTAGATGACTTACTTTGGCAAAACATGTTAATTACAAGAAGTTTGATTAAGAAATTATGTAAATCCAAATTGTGTTTTTCAATATAGAAACCTCTTCTTATTCTTCAATCAGTCTCTACATTTTATGAAAAGTATGATTATTTATGTGTGTTTCCAATAACACACACACACATTAAAATATATATATAGATATATATATATATATAGATATAGATATATATATATATATATATATATATTGAATTACTGCTAATACATCTTTGCAAAACTCTCTTTAGTTTATTGAAAGCCACATCAAACTAATTCGGGAAGTTGGCCTATAAATTGTGAGTGTTATTATTCATCTATGCAGATTTTTAATGTGATCATGAAGTGATTACAAAAATAGAAAAATCACATGTTTGAGATGTTTTAAAATAAAACATGATCCTAAATGTAAATTTACAATGATGAACTTTTGTCCTTCATAGTTAAAATAATTAAATATTTTTTAATCCTTACCAGTAATATGCTATATGTAGTTGGATTATTCCTTTATAGTATTTTGCAATAAATACTAATATCACAAATTTTGGTTGATATCATTATGCAGTTTTGAATGATTAAAAAAAAGTACAAACTTGCATTACATGTCAAGTTGATATGTATATCAGTCCATTTGTGATTTACATGATGGTTTGCAAGCATTGTCAGCTACATTAATTTATAACCTTACATACATATTTCTCCATAGATGACACAGAGATTTAACTGTATGATTTCAACTGTTAAACCTGACAGAGTAATGAAAACTTGTATTGATTGATGACATCTCAAACAGTACATGTTTTTTTTGATTGGTTACTTAACTTTTGGATTTAGCTATCAAGTTTGTGCAACTGGAATCTTTAAACAAGATCTTCACCATAAATCACATAACAAGCAACCAATTTCATGTGTGTGTGTGTGTGTATATACACACACACACACACACACATACACAAGTATAGCACAAACTATAGAAAGGCCAAACAAACTATTTTTTCATCTATTCATAAAAGAAATATTTGAAAATAGCTCATTGCATGTAAATGAATATACAAAACACACACGTACTCACAAACAAACGGGAAGATTCTGGCAAGTGATGTGCATTTCCTCACACTGATTACGCAGTTCCGTTGGTGTCGAGAGCAGGTTGATGAAGGAAAAAACAAACGCTCTGCGTCGAATGAACAGCCACGTTCACCAGTGAAAAGCACGTACTGTGAATTTGAAATCCCTAGTTGTTGATTTGACTTATTAGCTGGCTTTTTGTCTACAGAAATTTATAGAGGATTCAATCGAGTGAGTACACCAGCTCCAACCGTCTCTGACTCTCACTGACATGCAGTGAATGATTCCCACTAACTTCGGCGATTTGAACTTGGTTGTAATACTACGATGTTCCATTTCAGCATGGCGCCGGAGAAAGCCTTAAAAAACAACTTGCATGGGAGACGGTACTACACAAAGCCGTTAAATCGATGGCCAAGACGATCCATCGTCGATGCAGCATTTAATCTTCGTCCACTCTGAAATACAACTGCTGTACTGACTATTCCCGTCTCGACAACGAATGAAAAAATCTAAATCCGAAACGGTAAGCCCTAAGCCAAAAAAACAGCAGCACACATTTAAATTTCGTACGCAGCCCGGCGCAGAAACAATACCTGAGGAAAAATCTCCCCGTTCCACTCCTCTACAGTAGCATCCAGATTCCTTCCTGAGAAATCTCGCTGTCGATATGGCATCTAGGTATTTTATTTGTTACAATTTCTCAACCGCAGGATTACTATCTACTCGTTTCGGCACTTAAATCATTACTCGGAGCTCTTTACCCCACCCGCTGCCCCCATCGCCCATACCAGGAGCCATGCGTTTGCTATTTTTGAGCGTCATCTCCAGTTTACGTTGAGAAAGAGATGAAACGGGAGGAAAAACAAAAATATACATTTAAAAATATAAGGACAAAATACCAAAGAACCATTTCCTTGGGTCTGTGTCCAGCCCGTGATGAAAGCCGACCTGTGCAGCACACCTACTCCAGTGGGGGGGTCCACGCAGGGGGCCCGAAGATGGAGACAAAGGGATCATGCTCAGATCTTTACACACTGAAAGTGGAATTGCCTTTTCGACAAGCGAAAGCCAAGATGGAATGAATCCAAAGGCTTTCGTTCCACAAACACACACACACTGGGAGAGTCGCGATTCTCTGCAGCCTTTGACCCTCTCCGAGCTCCACCTCGCATAGTAATCTCATGCCACCTTCTGGAATTCTCGGTCTTGACGTCGGCGCTGCTGCTGTTGCTGCTGCAGCTTCACACCTCGAGACCCCAGTCGACATGCTTCACATTCGGATACACTCCAGCTGGCAGCCCAATCCCTACTGCGCGTGCCACGTGGTCCTCGTCGTCGCCACGTCATACCCGACTCGATCAACTCGCCGGTTTGATTCTTCCGCTGAATGAAAAGGGGTTGACGTAGCATTGGATTCAGGAAGCATCGAATATTTTTCCTGGAGTTGGCTTTCGCATTGGAACAATGGGTTGACTGGTTCTAGAAGCTCATCCCCCTTCTTCTTCTTCTTCTTCTTCTTCGTTTTTTTCTTTTTTTCTTTTTTTACTTTTTTCGGTTTATTTTGGTTTTGTTTCTGAGATTGAGCCTTTTGACTTGCCACAAGGATGACTCAGCCCTATCCGCAAAGTTGGTTGTGATTGGGCTCCTTAAGTCCATTTGATGGAATGCTTGTTCACATGCAAAGCATCTTACACAAGATTCTTTGAAGATGCAAACAATACTTTGGCATGCTCCATAGCTAAAAGCTTATGATTATACACATAGACCAATGAAGAATGTATTGAATGTATTGTTAAAACTTTAATATTGTTTTTGTTTACTCTCTACAATAACATTCATGAAGCAAGGTTGCAGATGTAATAATTGGGATTTGAACCACCACTGCTTGGTACTAACTTAAAATTCTTGGGTAGTTTAAAGCCACTATGGATGTATTTCTATAAATAATTATGTTTTGATCCTGCATAAAATAGATGTGTGATGATACATCAATTAATATTGTTTATCTACAAATTTATGATAAACAATATTATGTTGATGTATCATTTAATTATATTATAGTTGATGTATCATTTAATTATATTATAGTTGATGTATCATTTAATTATATTATAGTTGATGTATCATTTAATTATATTATAGTTGATGTATCATTTAATTATTAAAACTAATCAAATAAATGTGAAAGTTAGGATCTTGTTACACAACTTAACACGAATTATCAAGTTCATGATTATTTGGAAGTAAACACAATCTCATTATGACAAAAGTTTGATTTAAATGATACTGACAAATATCAATATTGAATTAAAATGCATCTTTCACAACCACTTTTTGTTCCTTCAAAGAAAAGTATGCATCACTAAACTTCCATCACATAGCTACAAGTTCTTCACGCATTGTAAAACATTGCAACATTTTCCACACCAGACCTTGAGAATTTATATTCAGAATAAAAGATTATGTTCATCAAAGCACATTCTTAGTGTAACTTCAACTTTATATTTGTATTTGCATTTATTTTTGTCTATTTATTTCTTTAAATTTAGTTATCCTGTAAAGTCCTCACATCTTGAACAAACATATGCACCTTGCATCTCTAATAAGCATGCACTAACCCATTGTAAGTTAACTCAGAATACATCACAAAAATGAACCATCTGGCTATCTAATCACGAATGAAGCCACACAGAAATGCCACCTCAGCAACAATAAACCAGAACCCATTAACAAAGGCTCCACATGGGACAAGGGGGGGTTTTTCAGGACAATAAACCCAATTGGTAAACTAGACACAGAACCAAAGCAATTGTATACATCAAGCACTTGACAACCAACCCCCATGAACTCCACACTGAACATCAATTCCCACACACACCATAGTCCTTTTAACATGTAAGCTTATCAGTGTGAGTGAGGACACGAAGACAAGCGCGAGGTCTTTACGATACGCGGCTATGGGGGGACCAAAGAGCTTCTGGGTCCGTATCACCGTGCCGCATGAGCAACCAAACCTTGCACAAACTAGCGATGCACAAGGGAATTGCAAGAGAATGGTGCGGCGATGGTGGTGGTACTGAAGTTGGGTTGAAGGAGAAGGAGAAACTCAGGACGAAGCAAAGCAATAGAAAAGTAAAGAAGAGCAAGGGGATTAAGAGGGTGGTGGAGGAGTATTTTTTTTATTAGTTGTGGATGAGGGTGGATTGACATGAAGTAGAGGAACCTGATTGCGGCATTTTCCAGACGGAAGTGAAGGTGGTGGGTTGTTTGCGCCACAAAAGGTTGACTACGTTGGAATCAGTGAAGGAGAGCTCCCAGAACTTGCTGTGATTGGAGATGAGCGTCTGGCAGACCTTCTTGGTGTCGTCGCTTAGGTCCTGGGGGACGAATCCCGCGCGCGTGATGCGGCGCTGCCACTGCGGGTACGATTCGTTGCGTTCGATGCGAGCGATGCCCTCGCACGCCACCATATTGAGCACCATCATGCCGCCCTCGTACTCGATGATCTGGCGCTCCTCCGGGTCCCGGCCATTGAAGCCGATGTCCATGGATTCGTAGCAACTCCACCAGAAGCTGATCGCGTTCTGGAAGCGCGTCAGGAAGTCATGGGAGCAGTGGTCGCTGTCGTTGTCGCTCATGATGAAGACGTCTGGTTTCAGTGAGAAGAGGAAATCGAAGAAGTCGTCGCGGGGTGAGAGTAGCGGTCGGGATGTTGGGTTAGACTTGATTGCGCGATCGGGTACCTCCTCCGTGAGCCGATGTATGCGGAATTGGCACACTGCGGCCAGAGTCTGCAATTGTTGATTGCAATTTGGGATTAGTGCGAAATATTCAACCTTAAAACCCTAAAACTCTTCATCTTCGCAGAAAGGAGAAATTACATAAGAAGCGGGTTTAAAGAGGGACTGGTGCTGAGATGATTGTGAATGCATGCGAGGAATTGCGTGACTGAGAATTCACCTCGCCATCTCTGATTCTGAGATCTTCTCGAGTAACGCATTCCAGCGCCTTTGTGACCATGTTCACTTCCATATGGAGTCCGACGAGACTGGCAAATTTGACGAGGCGAGTCATGAGATCAGCAGCTTCGGAATTAACCGACTTTGCGGTGCGCATGTTGAGCTCCTCCCTGCGCTGGTCCCTGATCATCGTAATCCTCAAAATAGCTGGTGGCCCGCCGGGACGGCTGACGAGAGTGTCAATGAAGATGGGCCACTCTATACCTTTGCCTACCCCGATGTCAATGAGATGTAAACGACCCTTCCCCGCGCATACTTCCATCAGGGTTTGACAGGCGGCTGTGTAGCAATTCTGGTGCCAGGGAACGTACTCATGAAATTTCACAAGAGCACGGTGCACAGTTTTTGGGCCGAAACTAATTTCCTGATCATAATGGCGAGGACGAAGAAACGTTGACGCTGCTTCCATCCTACCAGTAATCCTACAAAAGAGCGCTCGTAATCCGTAAGCTGCAAATCTCTGATTCGCGTCCCCCACAACCGAGGCTAGATCGTTCAAAACCCACATCAAATGCTGCGTTCGACTGACGTTCCTGCTGGCTATAGCTGCCGCGCACAAATTCAGAAGCTGCATGGCCCAACGTGGCTCACCTAAATGCCGGATGCCTGAGAATCCGGAGGCTATCAACTGCGTGAAATCATTATCCATTGCAGTAGCTTGGCCATTGTAATCACTCCTTGCAGAGGTATTGTAAGCTTCTCGATGCTCTAACCTTTGTTCATGATTGTACTGAAACTGCTCCCTGACATTGTTATCTGGATGAGGGGATCCTTGTCCACTCTGGCCATAGCCGTAAGGTTTTTGTGCATGAGCATCTCGACTGGAGCGGTTGTCCACTGGACTGGTACTCGACACTCTATCAGACACTGTGTCCTCCATGACAATATTCATATAGTCTAGTCCAGGGTCCATGACAGTTTCGCCATACTCGACGCTCGGGAGCGGCATCCCACCAAGCTGAAACAAAGTCCGATCAGAATCTTGGGCTACCTCGGAATGGTGATGATCATGAAGAAATCCTTGATTGTCTCCGCCCATGGAAGTCTGTCCAGTAAAAGTAGAATTGTATGCCCCTTGACCACTACTTGAGCTCCCAACGTCATCCAGCGCGGAGCTCTGCGAGAGCATGGCCCAGTTTCCCGTCGAGTTGCCGACACTTCTGCCCTGTTGTGACTGGCTTGCCATTGGGGTTTGCATGCTCGCGCTGGAATCGAGGCCGTAACCCTGTACCATGTCGATATCACCAGGAGCAACATTGAACTGTGCGGATCGTTGAACAAGGAATTCTGATTCCAAAGTCGACCAAAGGTTGTCATATTGGAGCTCACTCACGGCCGGCGCCTCATATGCTTCCTGAGGAAGAACATCGCCGAACCGTTGCACAGTCTGAAACTGGGGTAGTTGGAAATGGCTGCTGGGCATTGTGTAACTAGGTAGCGCAGTCCCGGTGGGCGCTGCATTGTATCCATTGTTGTCAATGTAGGCATGGCCCGATGCTGGCTGGCCTGATGTTGGCTGAAATACGTTTCCAAACACTACGGTAATCAGTATCAAGTGCAGAGAAGACTGCAACAAGGACGACAGCATTCAAATCCACACATCTCGTCACCAAATGAGAAGACTCACTTCACCTGAAAATACTGAACATTATTCGAGGCGGGAGGGGCTATGGAAGGGTTTAAGATAGCGCCTGGCATCGGCCATCTTTGTGGAGAAGCCTCCTGGGATGTCTGTGGAGAGCCCTGAAGTGCCAAAAAAAAAAAAGAAAGAAAGAAAGTAAAGAACAAATATCTGAAGAACATGTTCAGAAATATCAAGAATGGATTTTATTTTGCAAAATGGCTCTCTATATCTTGGCTCGTCTTTGCGTGTAACTTACAAGGTACACGTATTCTAGCTGTGGATCGCTGTATGGAGAGACCCAATTTCGTGTAGCACCGCCCTGATGCAAATTCTCCCCAACCAAATCCATGGCGTGCTGGGCCGCTCCATCCCAAGCATTCGAACCAAACATCGTCATTGAATTAGAAGCTAAGTGTCGGTGCTGGTTTCCTCCGCTCTGTGACCCCTGCCAGTGAATAACGTATTCACATGAAATTCAGATGATCTTGATGTGTCAAAGCGCCCCTCGTCAAGACTTGAAATATATGCAGAACTTCCTGGCAATGTTTTTGGAAGAGGGCAGAGATCAGATTCTTACTGAGAGGTTAGAGGAGGAACGGGCGCTTCAGGTTTCATAAGACGAATTAGAGACGTAAACCCCTGAAACACAACCAATGCAAGAGGAAAATTTGGTTAGACTGGTTCGTTTCACTAGAAAGTATGTGTAGGTAACAAATTTGACGTGACCGAGACCATACTGTGATGGCGAACTACATTATGTGCTCTGATTAAAAGTAGTAAAGGCACTCGAACAGGGCAACGAAAATACCTGCGTTGTTTGAATTGAAAAGTAAGAGCGAGCATCAGCTCGGAGTAACGCCTGCCAATTTTAGGGAGGGGTCAATCGAGGATCAGCTATCCATAGCCATACACTAGAATCGACAGCCAAAATCCAGTTTAAAACACGACATAGGCGAATTTCGTATCAAGTGAAAACTTGTGATCACCTACATGATTGTTGGCATTCGTGATCAGACAATCTTCCTGGCAATGTTACGGGCTCCTATCAATAAAAACCACAAAAACATCAGAATCCGAGTACTGCAATGATTCGAGTGGACTTCGCTAGTGATTCAGACGCAATAGTTGCGAGTTCTTAGGGAATCCCGCGCACGGATTAATCGCTCCGACCATGTGAAATGACCAAGTGAAAAATCCCATTTCCACACAGATCAAAACAATGGTTAATCACCTTGAGTGGACATGATGAAAGCAAGACGACTCGCAACATCATGTTCTACAGTCCATATTCTTGAAAAACGGGACGACTACACCTCACAAAATTGATCTGCATAGCACCATGTTGACAATTAGGTCAACAGTTGACAACCAAGATTTCACGTCCCTTCGCCCGAATCGGATATTCGTGTGAGATGTCCGCCAATTGTTGGTAAAGAAAACGTTGACATGGTGAAGGCAAAATTCTTCTTCTAATCCCAAACACAGATTCTGCAAGTCCAACGGAATACACTTCAAGGATTGAATACTAGTCTCACACAGAAATTCACCGGTTTTGTAACGTCGCTTCATATCACCCTCACCATCAAAGAGAGATGATTAACCTCTCACCAAGTGGTATTAGACATCGCTCCATTCGCCCTAATAACACCCCATTCCTAGAATACAACCCCACTGGTTTATCAACGACCGCACTAGTGCATCAAAACCCACCACAATGGCAGCCGATTCTAACTCTGAACGTTTCCAGGAGGGCTGGGCAGATACAATACCTGAAAGTCAGAGAAGTTTCAACCCAACTCGCGTGAGCTACGGCAGAACTAATAAGAAGATTCTACAGAACCTGAAAGTTGATTATGCCGAAGATCACGTCAGTGCAGCGTGAACAGCACAGAGAGCGTCCTTACCTGGTCTAAAACCCTATGTACATGATCCAATGGTTTCGATGTAGAGAATACCAATCACCACACTCGATTCCTCGCCCAACAATCTCAAAAAGGTTCAAGTTGTGACATTCATAGGAGAGCCCACAGCGCGCACAAATCTGAAAGCTCTGCTGGGTTGAGATGCGGTGTAGATGCTAGACCGACCGCCGATAGGGCGTATTCAGGTGATTGCGCTCTCGAATAGCTGACACCGTAGTATTACAAAGTGCAATCCGAGCAGTACAACCTCCAACCGCCGACTAGCCTCGCACTTTCTTCCTCGCAACCGCTGACTATCCTCGCGCCCTCTTCCTTGCATGTCCCCTCCTTTCGGACGCCACGATCAAACGGTTCCAATTGCAAGTACCTCCGCTTTGATTGTCCATCAATGAAGAAGAATACCACAAAATGCGAGGAATATTTTAATGCTATGGGTTAGAGAAGAGAAACCGTCATGTAACTAGTGACGCCACGCTACCACGGATCAGAAACTCCTAGGCAGCCAGAGCAGGCTTGAGGCTGTTCACCCTCTAGATCTCGCTCTCTCTCCCTCTCTCTCTCTGATACACAAAGAATACCCCAGAAAAAGGAGCCAAGGTGCCAGGCAGATAACAATCTCTTGTCCAGGTACCCTTCAGTGCGATGTTTGGACAGAATCCTTGGGATCCTCTCGGAAATGCCACTCACCGAAACGACAGGTTGACCATCCTTAGCTCATCTAGATAGATTCTCGGTCGACATAACAGCTGCTGTGGATCACCAGATCGATCTGAGAACAGTCCGGGGTGTGTTCCTCGCTGCAGGATTTGGGGTGTGGTAACTCGGATCTGGAATTTCCGACGTCGACGGGTTCATGAGGTGAAAGCGTTGGAGCTAAAGCGGGAATAAGCGGAGCCAGCACCGAGCACAAGTTGATGGTCCGTCTCAAGCCACTCTTCAAGGTTCCGAAGAATCCTGCAACCGACCGGGACATCGCATTCCTCCGCCTGGCGGTATCGCCTCATCGGACGGCCTCCTTGCCCGGCATGATCTGCTCGCCAAGCTTAAGTAAAATTCCCTGGAAGCAGCATGGTTAACTCTGTGCCCGGGTCATGGATGCACTATTTCTGGTGTAGAACCACTCCCATTGCTCCGTGTTTTATCATCTCACCATTTTTCCTGTACTACTGTTCCTCAAGGGCGCGCGGCAACACCCCGCCAATGACCTCGCCTACCCATTCCATTCCCAACCAGCACTTTTCGATGTAGCCATGGCCCACTCGAAACTTTCTCCGAAACCTCCTTCGCGAAAAATCCACACTCTAAAAAGAAAGAAAGAAAGCAAGAAAGAAAAACAAAAGAAAAACTTACCGCATTCTAATACTTGCTGAACACAATTCCCTGCAGCAATGAGGGCCGTTGAAACAAACTTCCACTTACGATCCCCCCGAGGGAGCTGTTATTGACAGCCACAGTTCATCGATCAATGATTGCAATCACATCGGTTGGCAATGAGATGGGGAGGGAGGGAGGGAGGGAGGGAGGGAGGGTCCTTTTTGTGTGCAATGAGGGAGGGGGTGTTGCGGAAGTTGCAGGGTCTATCTATCTGTCTATCTACCTATCTATCCACTGTCGACGGCACAGGAAAAACCGACCCCATAATTATCCACAGATGGCAAAGACATCGCAACACTTTCAGAGATCTCTTCCCTGTTCCTTCTGCAATAGATTCCACCCCACCCTTTCCATTTCCAGAACATCCACTCAGTTCCGGATGGGAAAAATCACGATAGAATCCAGTGGGGGGGGCAACCTCCGAACCCCCTGATGGAATGCCATCTACACCCTGGTGCTGTGTGTGTCTGGCTCTCTCCCATATCCTCCTTCGCAATGCGTTTCATGAGCTTGGGTGGAAGTGGACTCAAGCTGCTCATGCTAGTAGACTAGGTTTCTTGGGGGTGAGTAGCCCCGAGGTTTTGTTTGTGCAGGATTGACTTTAACATGTGCTAATGTGCTCTTGGTAGCCATGAAAAGTCCCTAATGGACCCCACCCCACCTCACCTCACCCCACGCTCCGACCAGCCCCTGCCTGGCTCTGACTACACCATAGCCTCCCTCCCTGCACACTTGCATCTATCTCCCTACATGTCGGTCATTCAATGTGCGGCACTCCGCGTGTGTTTGTGAGTGTAACTGATAGTGTGGAAGTGTGAGTGAGAGAGAGAGTGAGTGAGTTAGAGTGAGTGTGTCTAGATGTGGCTTGCATATCATGAGAGATATGCTGCTTGACATTCCTACCTACTTTCCTATTTCTGGTCGGTGCTGTTTTCATGACTGTAATCTAGCTCTTTCGTTTCAGTGTGCATATATATATATATATATATATACATATATTATTGTACTAATTCTCTTTTAATTGACCATACTAGTCTTCCACGCACTGTTGTTGCAAAAGTGGTGCATGTGTCTGTTTGTGTGAGTATATGTCCCAATTATTTGATTGCTTGATTGATTGATTGATTTTCTTTTTTTCTTTTTTTTATTGAGACGTGAGGAGTGAAACTTTTTTCTGTATTGTTGGAAGAGTTTGAAGGAGGGGATTTCTGCTTCAAGTTTGGATTTGGTTAAAAGGAGAAATTAGTTGGAATTTTTTTCAGTGGCAAGAGTATGGACTTGCATTTTGAATTGTTATTTGTTACAATACAAAATGTGTTATTTCTAGTCCAAAGTTGGCTGGAATTTTAGCCTAGTTCAAAGTTGGTCAAGTTATCTATGTTTTCCAAGTTTTTACTTGTACATGGAGAAACAATTGGGGTTGTGTACTGGGATTGCATCAATATCTATCATAATTTAAGATATGCAATCAATGGGTGGACTAATATATTCATTGAAATTCATATTGAATTTATAAGCTAAAATAATTATGCCAATGTGGACCTTACAAGTGATCATCACACACCAAAAATATATAAATAATATTGTAAGTCATAAGAATCTATTCTTGTGAAATATCTCTCAGATAACTTCCTAGAATAATTACATATTGCAATTTATACAAGTGATGCAATAAATAAAATTAAAAAAATGTTATATATATATATATATATATATATATATACATATATTCATGTATATATAAATTTAAAATCAAAATTTTACAATGTAAAGTTTCAACATACTTATAGTATAATCATTTATATTTTAATTATGATGTATTTTTTATTTTGATCTTTCAGTTTTTTTTGTCTTAAATAAAAAAAAACTTAAATATTTAATAGCTATGATAAATAAGATTTATAAAAATAATTTCTAAAGAGAAATAACCCGGTTCTAAAAATAATTTAATTTACAATATACATAAGCAACTATCAAAACATTTTTTTAACTTAAAATTTTATAAAGACAATTGAACATGTAAAAAAATTCAATATGATATTTTTTTAAGTTTAATGTTACCTGCACAGTTTTAATCATGTAATGCTCATTTTTTCAACAAATAATAACATTACATGCATACTGTTGATGAATTATTGTTTTGTACAATCAATATTTTATCCATAACTTTTTATTACACAATTATTTCAATTTATTCAATTCAGACCATCTACATCAAGTAATCATTATCAGAATCAAGTATAATAAAAATATAACATAACTTTTTTATGAATATTTTTGGCATTTCCATTAATTTTCATATATTCTAAAAACACCAAAATGACTGTATAGCAAATTAGTAAATATTGCCTATTATTTTCAAATATATGATTGAAATAAGAACTTCTGCAATAATTCATAAAGTTGTGTAACACAACAAGGTAGTTATCAAAAATAAATTTATTATTTTGAAAGCGTAATATTTGACAAAACAATATTGAAATAAATAAATCATATTGAAATATATAAATCATCATGAATTATAAGTTGTTCATCTAATGTAACAAAATACCAGTCAAGTCTTACTTTCAAATCAATTACTTTATAGCACAACAATTAAACATTTTAATCACAACAAGTCTTTTTTCTTGTTGTATATATTAAATTTAAACTTTTTGTAACTGATTAATTTGCAATACATAAAGTAAGAATATTGGTATGTATGTGCATATATATATATATATATATATATAATTATGCATCCATGAGTTATCCTAAAGAAAGTATAACTAAGAATTACCTGGTGAAAAAATATTATCAGTTTAAAATATATATATATATATATATATTTATATATATATATCACATAAAATTTTCAAAGTTCAGCTTATTTATAAATATTTTTGGTTGTCTTTGCTCTTAAACATGAAACTATAGTGTAAGTTTTAATACCACTATATTTCTTTTTCACACTGTAGGCAACATGCGGAAGCCATACCTCAATGTATACATTATATTACTTATTATTTATGAATATCAGATATTCATAATGATATTTTTTTCTGTATTATTAAAATTTAAAATATAGCAAAAAGTATTTTTATTATTATTTTAAAATAATTGATTGGATCTTGATTATTAATAAAAAAATCACCATTTTAAATTTAAATTTATGTATTGAATTTGTTTCATAAATATGCCACAACTTTTATTCATTGTGTACTTTAATTTTTAGTATAATATTTCACTTATATATATATATATATATATATATATATAAAGAATTAATAATTCTATATTAAAAATATATAAAATTTTAAAAATATAATAAACAATAAAATTTATACAATTGTGTAAATTTTTTAAGATAAACAATTGATTTAGTTTTTATTAATATCAATAATAAATTTCAAACTTATTTCAATAAATGAACTATTTTAAATTATTTTATATATTTTCTAATATAATACTCAACATAATACATGCATATTTAATTTATATTTGTTATAATCATATAATACATATTATATAACTTAAGATTTTTATTGTAGTAATTATTTGTGGTTTTAAAAAATATAAATCTAAATATTATTTTTTAAAAAGTATAATTTTAAAGTGATTTCAGAAATATTCTATATTGTTATTCTTTGATTTATCTATAAAAACATCAAAACAAGAAATGTATCTTATGCAAAGATAAGTCAAATCTTTATTTATTAAAAATATTTATACAAGGCATTTATACAAGATAGAAAAAAAAAAGATCCATTTGTTATCTATGCAATACCAAATTATTATTCAAATAGAGATTGTAGCAAAATCTTGGAGTAGTATAAGATATATAAAGATGTATTTGAGAAGAAGAATGTTGGTATATTACTTAAACATTGATTTTGCAATTATACAATTGATCCAGAAAGGGCCCCAACCTCCATTTGGACTAGATTACAACTTGTTACAAAATAGATTGATTGTCTTTATAAAATCAATTAACAAAAATATTATAAAGAATTATATTTGTCATTCAAAATCTCTTATAGATGTACCAATCTTCTTTATGTCAAAAAAAGTTTGCTACTTAAAAATGTGTATAAATTATTATAGATCCAAAAATTTAATTATTAATAATTTTTATATTTTATTTTTGATATTGAAACTTCTTAACAAACTAAGTAAAATTAAGATCTATATCAAAATAGATCCACAAGGAGCCTATAATCTAATATATATTAGATAAGGGGGTATATAAAAGATTACATTCCAAGCTAGGTATGGTCATAATTTTTATATAATGTTATATTTTGTTTCAAAATAATACAAGAGATTTTTGGATGTTTTTTTAAATTATTCCTATCTTGCATCAAAACATATAAAATATTATTGTTGTTAATAAATTATTAATTTGAAATTAAATTAATTAGATCTTTAAACTATGAAGCCAAAATTTCAAATTGATATTATTTTTTTCTTGATGTTTGTTTATTTATTTCAACAAACTTTTTTATTTGATATATTATAAATAATTTTTATGATAGTTTTAATGAATTTAGTTTTAAAAAAAACCTTCTTTATTGTTAAGCATGGTAATATTTTCCAAAAGATTAAACACAATTACATGTATTTCAAACACAATATAATTTTTTTATTACATGATATTATGAATATATTAATACTTTAGAATTTATTTCAAGAATTTTTTTATTATATTAAAAATAAAAAGTTATCAAAATAATTATTTAATCTTATAATAATTGTTCTTGGGTAAAGACTCCACATCATTAAATCTATGGACTTCAATCTCTATCTATTCTAAAACAACTATGATCATATAATCCAGTAGACTTTATTATAAATGTTCTTACCTAAAATTCTTATGATTCTATTTTTGTGATTATGCCAAAATAATATATTATATACTATGTATAAAAAATACTAGTAATAAAGATTTTTTAAATATTTTTAATGATATTATGTATTATTAAAGATTCCAATTTGTATTAAGATTTTTAAAAGTTTTTTTTTTTTTTTTTTTTTTTTTTTTTTTTTTAAATATATTTTTAAATAATAAAGTTTAATTTTAAATTACCTTCAATTTTTATCTTTTAAACAATAGACAAACAACATGTGTGAATCAAGTATTGGAGCAATATTTATAATATATTATTAATTATTAATAAAATAATTAGATAAATTTTTTACTATTAATAATTTTTTAAAAATAATAATATGATATATTTTTAATATAAAAATATTATTTAATACCAATCATAGTTAATATCAATAATTAATATTTAATATCTTTAGTACTTTAAATATTAAAAAATTAGCAAAAATTAATTTTAATAAGTTAAATATCAAAGTTCTATATTAAAAAAAAGATACAATTAAAAGAAGTTTAAGAACAATAAAAAGTTAGTACAAACATCTTCAAAAAAAAAATCTATATTTAAAATTAGTCATAAGATTGACTATCTTGTTCTAACTAAATCAATTAGTCTTAAATATATATAAAAAATAAACAACCAATAAATTTATTTTAAGAGTTTTTATTTATAAATTTTTCAAATAAACCATTCAACTTTTTTCAATCTTCATAATATCCAAATTGAAATGGAGATCTTTGATAAAGACATGTCTTTTTTTAAAAATAAATTATAAAATCAATGTGTATAATATCACAATCTTCAAAGAGATTCCTGATGCTTGGTGATATAATTAGCCTTCATCATAGTCAACTTCTTGGGACCAAAAAAATTATTGACTATATAATATAGTTGATAATATACAATATAGTCAATATTATGACAATATTGATTATAATAAATTTTGTTAACTATGGTGGTAGAAAATGAAGATTGTTGTAAGAACAATCTATATAAAATTATTTTTACTATCAAAAGTGCCATCCAATATTTATAACATCTTTAGCTTCCACCTTTGCTTTTACCTTTGATATACACTAATTTAATGGCTACTTCAATCTAAACCTGCCTCAAATCTTCTCAAATTCATCTGTTAATGAATGTTTAGCTAAATTCTAAGCATGGATCATTAGATAGGAGATCAAAGTTTATTTTGATTTGCAATCAGCTTGCCAAAGTAGATATATAAAATTAGTATTAGAAACAAATTTGTGCCTAGAGGAGCATGACATCCTTCTAGGAAGTAGATTTATGTCTTGATGCCTTATACAAATGGTTAAGTGATCTATGAATTTTGCAACTTCTTTCCAAAAATTTATATCTTTTTTTAAAAAAAATCTTCTTTCTAATTTTTCTTGTCTTTGATATAATTTGAGGTACTACATAGTGTATTGAGACTAAATGATTAATAACAAAGAACAAGGTAGACCTCAAAGATTGGTCTTTATAAATAAAAATAGATCTATTTAAGTATATAAAATATTACAGATATAAGATTTATTCTAATAATTATTTAAATAATATAGATAGGTAGAAGTAGCTGAAAGTAGATTAATTTAATAATATCTAATAAAAAAGCTTTCTAAAAGTTTTATAGATGCAATTTCATCTATATTGATATCTATTGATGATTGATAGATTAAAAACTTAGCCAAGTTAGCCATGTATTACATATGTTGGTAGCTTGTGGACCAAGCTAATTTCATGGTGTACATATAGAAAACTTATTTTGTAAGTTTGACATGTATCTTATAAATTGGACATGTATTAGAGGTCCTATTAGAACATCGCCACACAACTTTTAGATAGATAGTGTATATAGAGACAAGAGTGAAACCTTCTTCACTCTTGTCAACACCTTTTTTGTTTTTATTCTTCTTTCAAGAGCCTCTATTCTTCTAGTTCTTGATAATAACCATTCTAGTTTAATATTATACCATCTTTATGTGATTTTTTATTCTTTTAAAGTGACACAAGAATATTTTAATACTTTAGTTGTTTGTATTTCATATCCTTGTCAATTTGATAAGAATGCTAATTCATTATTTTTTTTTTTATATTTTAGAAGTGAATGAATTATTTTACTTTTATTTTTGTATTTGAAGGTTGGAGACTATTGACATTTAAACTAATATTTTTTATTTTCTAACCTTGGTTTTTTTCTTAAAAAGAATAGATTATCTTTTTTTGTTGAAATTTTTATTTGATATTAGAGATTGTAAATTACCTTTCTCTAATTTGAATTGCAAATTTATTAAGTTATTTAAAATGAAAGGAAAAATCATGGATGCTATACTTAACAAAATTAAAAATATATTTGCAACTATCACAGATCTTTAAGAGCTTGTTAATACTCTTAGGATGGAAATTTTACACATTGCTAATATCAATTATAGAAGCACTATTTCTATGTCTATATAAGAAGTCTAGAGTCTATACCAAGAAGTTATATAGTTGAAGAAAGCAAATAGATTAGCCTCATAATTAAATCTAAGAAGTATTGCTTTTACAAGCATGAAGGAGACAATGATTAGTATGTCTGAGAAGTTTGATGGAACAAGATCAAAATTTTGAGGATTTTGGAAGAAGTCAAGTTTTATCTAAAATTGCATCCTTTCCAATATCCTAATAGATTTATTCAAGTAGAATTTATAAATATATTTTTAACTGGAAGTACTTTTTTTTTTATTTATATCTTTTAATAGAATTTTTTTATAACTTTTTTATAATTTGAATTTATTATTCAAAGTATTTATGGCCTCATTTGAAGAAAGTGATCAAAAAAGGATAATAAAGATCAAGTTCTTATTTTTATGATAAGGATCACAGTCAACCATAATATATACTACTAAATTTCAAAACCTTGCTTGTAGTATGGAGTAGAATAACAAAGTCCTATCAATCAATTTTGTTATGAATTGAAAGATAATATCAAAGATTTGTTACTAATAATGCCAAAAGCAGACTCATTAGAATAATTTATTGCTTAAGCTATTACATGCAACAATCAATTATTTGAAAGGCGTTAAGAATATAGATTTGATTAGAAGAAAAAATCAATCAATGATAGCAGCTTCTAAGTTTTTAAAAACTTATTTAACTAAGCTAGAACAAATGCAAATCCATACAATATGTTTTAAATCTCTCAGTGAGTAGAAAAAGACTCAATGTCATCACAAGAATCTACACTTATATTGTAGAGAAGCTAACGCATTACTTAACATTGTCCAAAGAAGCAACACAATCACAAAATAAGAAGCATGGTTGCTAGAGAAGACAATGTATCAGAAAACAAATATCTCCAATTATAATAAAGAATATGTAGCTGGAATCATGTGCAACACCTAGTAAAGGTTCTATTCTCTTTTCAAATCTCTCACCTTATTTTATATTAGATGTATCTTTAGGACCTAGAAATTACAAAGTCTTTGCTTTATTAGATTGAGAAGTCTCAACTTATTTCATAGATAAAGATTTTGTCAAAAAATAAGAAATATCTTTAGTTAAAAAAATTAAATTTGTGTATGTAGAAGTTATAGATGGTCGTTTGTTATTTTTTAGAGATGTCATCTATAAAATTATTTTTTTAGATATAGCAACTAAAGAATATAATAATATAATAATATTTAATATAATTAGATTTTCTTCCAATTCAATTATTTTAAGATTATAATGATTAAAAAATTTTAATTCTCAAATAGATTAGATTTTTTGTAATCTTAATTTTTTTCATAGTTTAATTTAAAAATATGTTAATCAAATAAAAATATATAAGTCTAATATATTCAAATCCTTATTGGTAGGTGCAAAAGCATTTATACATGCGGCAAATAAAAGATTATCTTTTGTTATATATACCACACCCATTTTTAATATTGAAAAAACTATAAGTGGTATTCTTAGCTAATATTAAGATTTTTAAGATGTTTGTGAAAAGAAGAACATAGATATTCTTCTAGAATATGAATTTTATGATTATTCAATTGATCTTCAAAAAAGAACTCAACCACCATTTGGACCAATCTACAGTTTATTGCAGAATAAGTTGGCTGCATTGAAGGAGTATATTAATGAAAACTTGGCTAAGAACTTTATACGCCATTCAAAATTCCTAACAAAAGCTCCTATCTTATTTGTGAAGAAAAAAGATGGATTGTTGCAGATGTGTGTAGACTATCAAGGACTTAATAAGATTACCATCAAGAATATGTATTCTTTACCTTTGATTTTAGAACTTCTTGATCAACTCAATCAAATAAAAATCTATACAAAAATAAATCTATGAGGAGCATACAACTTGGTCAGCATCAAAAAAGGTAATTATTAGAAGATTGCATTTCAAACTAGATATGGATATTTTGAATATAATGTCATACCTTTTGTACTTACAAATGTACCAATTGCTTGTCAACATCTTATGAATGATATTTTTTATGCATTTTTTGATAATTTTATTATCTGCTATTTAAACAACATTTTGATTTATTTTGAGAATATATAAAAATATGGATTTTATATTTGTTATATATTACAAAAACTTAGAGATGCAGGATTATATGCCAAGATGAAAAAATATATATTTTATACTACTCAAGTTGATTTTTTAGGATATATCATTTCTAATGATAATTTAATGATAGATCTTAAGAAAGTTCAAATAATTATAGATTGAAAAATTTTAAGAATAATAAAAGATGTATAATATTTTTTAAAATTTGTTAATTAATATTGGATCTTCATCAAGAAATTTTTTCAAGTTACAATTCTATTGATATGTTTAACTTATAAAGAAAAACTTAAGTGGAATAAAGAAGTAGAAGTGTTATTTAAAACTTTAAAAATATCTTTTATTTTTGTACCAATCTTCTATCACATCAACTTTTCTAAAGTATTTTTTGTGAAAATAGATACATTGGACTTTGCCTTGGGTGCAATATTGTCACAAATAGAAATTAATTTTATCTTTATTGATGTCTATAGGTGACTGATAGATTAAAAACTTAGCCAACAAGTTAGCTATGTATTGCATGTATTAGTAGCTTGTGAAACAAACTAATTACATAGTGCATATATAAAAAACTTGTCTTGTAAGTTTAACACGTGTCTTGCAAATTGGACATGTATTGGAGATCCTATTAGAATGTCACCACGTACCTTTTAGATAGATAGTATATATAGAAACAAGAGTGAAATCTTCTTCACTCTTGTCAATGCCTTTCTTATTCCTAGTCTTATTTCAAGAGTCTCTATTCTTCATGTTTTTGGCAATAGCTATTGTAATTTAATATTATACCATCTTTGAATGATTATTTACTCTTTTTAAGTAACATAAGAATATTTTAATACTTTGATTTTTTATATTTTATATTGTTGATACAAAACTCTAAATATATATGTACATTATTTTTTTATGATAGCCAAATTATAACACAACAATGACATAATGCTACAATATATTCTACAACTCACAGCAATTCTAAAAGTATGCAAGACCTATGATTTTCACTTGTATTTTAGCAAATGATCTTTTTTGTCTCCTTATTATATTGCAGCATTGTTAATTTCTAATTATATGAAGCTTGATCCATTTTTGGCTATTGAATGATTAAATGTGCATCTTGTGATAATTGTGATCATTTTTTAGCTCAACCGCTGTTCATAATTGAAGCCATCAAAATCATTTGATTAAATAATTTATAATAATAAAGATTATAATGAATATTTTAATTTATATTTTTACTTCAAAAAAATTAAAAGTATTTTAATTTTAGAATCTTTAAAATTAGGCACTTATTCCATTCTTTGCATAACTTTAAAGATTGTTGATTATCCTTCTCTAAACTGATATTTTCTTTATCATAATATTAGAGCTTTATTCCTCTTATGAGAGAGTAGATCACCCCTCTCCTTGAAGGTCTTAAAAGGATTTTAGAGGTTGTACATTATTCTTCTCTAAATTGATATTATCTTTTTATAGATTCATTTATTTTTTCTTTATGAATAGCTGGAAGTTAAGATATTAGTATGACCAAATCTTTTGAGTCCAAGTTAGATACCATTATAAGTGCTCTTATTACATTGTCGTATTATATAAAGTATTGCTTAAGAATACATGAAGCATCTAATTGCAGAAGATAAAATAGAATTTGTAACAACAAGTCCTAATATCTTTAATAGAATTATGTATAAATTGAAATTAAAGAATATGAAATATATTCAACCATTAAAGAAATTCAACTAGATTTTTAATTAATTATAAAAGAAATACAAAAAATCCTAAAAAACTTCTAAAAAAGTTGTAAAGAAATAATAAAAAAATCTTAAAGAAATATTATTATAAAATCTAAAAGAAATATTAAATTAAAAATCTTTTTAAAATATTAAAAAATAAAAATTATAATCAAATTTTAATCAAATTTTAATCAAATTATAATAAAATTATAATCAAATCCTAATCAAATCCTAATCAAGTCCTAATTAAGCCTTAATCAAATCCTATTTAAATCCTAATCAAATTCTAGTCAAATTCTAGTCAAATTCTAATCAAATCTTAATCAAATCCTAGTCAAATTCTAATCAAATCCTAGTCAAATCTTAATCAAATTCTAATCAAATCTTAATCAAATCTTAATCAAATTTTAATCAAATTTTAATCAAATCCTAATCAAATCTTATTCAAATCTTAATGAAATCCTAGTAAAATCCTAATCAAATCCTAATCAAATCTTTTCTAAACCTTAAATAAATCTTAATAAATCTTAATTAAATGCTAATAAAATCTTAGTCAAATTCTAGTCAAGTCCTATTCAAATCCTAAATCCTAAATAAATCCTATTAAAATCTTAAATAAATTCTAATAAAATCTAATAAAATCTTATAAAATCTAATGGAATCCTAATAAAATCGTAACAAAATCCTATAGCAGATTGAAACCACAAAATTTAATGATTTAATTATTGATCTTAGTCCAAAATTTGCATACTTTTCAACAATTAAGTTGAAAACATGTGCAAAAAAATTGAAGGAGATCCAACTTACCAAATAGAAGTTAAGCTCAAAATTCTACTTGGATGTAGGCCATCCTCCTTCTCCAACTTTGATGCCAATCTCATAGTACAAATATCTTTTCTTTGTACCATTTAATTGCTCTCAAAATTCATATATAAATAGAAAATCTAATCTACTATCCATACAAATAATTTTCACTTCAATCCAATTGATAGATTGCTAAAAGTTTGAGAAATTCTCAGTGACCCTCAAAACCCAATATCTAAGATTCTAAGCCACTTGCAGTTTAATAATCTTCAATTAAACCATTTGATCAAGTTCAAACTTATAATATATATTAATCACAATTAAAAATACAAATCCACAAATTTTGACTTGTAGATCTGTAATCAAACATATAAAATATCCAAAAATATAAATGCCCTTTTATTTCTAAAAAATTAAAGTCTTTGAAATCAACTTTAATTTTATAAAGCTCTTACAAAGCCAATTTTTCTCCAAATCACTCAAAATCAATGCTCAAACAAACCTACACAAGTTTGATCTCTAATTTAAATCTTTGATTTGCAAAAAAATTCTCCACCCACTATAAGCATGTGGTTTTGTATCTCAGGGTCCGATTTCAATCCAAATTCACAATTGGTCCTCTTTGGGTATCAATTCTAAGAAATTTAAGATAAATTTTATTAAAATCTATTTTTAATTTCTTTTTAAAGATGCCTATATTATTTATTTTTCTAATCTATTTTATTTTATCTTATTTATGGCCATATAAAATAAATAAAAGCTTTTTCTATAAAAAGATAATATTAGTACTTTTTAATTTTTACTACTTATTTATCTATTATTTATAATTCTAAGATAATTTATTAATATATTTTCATTTTAGTTCTTCTATATTATAAGCATTCCTTTCTTCCTTCACCTAATGACTGAATTTTACACAACAATATTATTTACTAGGATTGCAGAGATTAAAGGAATTGTTACAAAACTTTATAACGATGTAACATCTAGAATATCACAAATTAGACTACACCCACCTCCAACTTTTGTACTCAAGGATGTAGTACTATCTATATTATGTCAAGAAAATCCTCCTATTTAGTAATGTAAGAGCCTCAAATTAATCTTTTAGAGAAATATGATTGTGCGCGTTCAAAGTTCCTAAGATTTGTCAATCAAATTTGATTGATAACAATTCTACAATTATTTACTTATTCAATAGAAGAATCATAGGTTGGATTGATTGGCAGCTTATTTATGAGACAAACATTATTATAATTTTCTTTGTTGTTTGAAAAGTAATCACCAATTCTAAGCAACTTTGAAGTTTTCATAGAAGTATTTGCGGAAGTATTTGGAGAACATGACAAGATTCATTGGCCAATAGCAAAGATCTGAATACTGGAACAAAGAACGCGTTCTATATCAATCTATGCATTTGATTTTAGGCAACTAGCATGCAATATCAATTGGAATGAAGAAACCTTAATAAGTTAATTTTATTAGGGACTAAGAGATGATGTGAAGGATTTGTTACTATCACTTCTGGATCCACAATCGCTTATATTGTGGCAAAGAAGTCCACAAGATTGCCAATTGTCTAAAGAAACAAAATTGATATATTATCGAAACTAGAAATGCAATTATTCAAGAAAACAAAGATGTTCAAATATAATAAAAATTGTATGGCTAGACAATCCAATATTACAAAATTATTTAGGTTCCTCTCTTTCTGTTCAACATATTCATTATTTTATAATTTTTTTATATTTTGGCCTTCAAAAGCTTCAGCCAATTGTCTTATTGGATTTGGAGGCATTCACTTATTTTGTACATGAAGCATTTATTAAGCTTTATAAATTTCTTTTAGTACAGAAATCCAAATCTATTCATATAGATATAATAGATGAATGACCTTTATCCTTTAGTCTTGTCACCCATGAAACCATGCCTATAGAAATGCCGTTCAAAGATAATAGAAGCCAAATTATATTCAACGTTATTTGGACTCCTTCAAATCCTATTATTCTCAGGCTATCTTGGTTGAAAAAGCATAATCCATCTATAGATTGAAGGTCGTAAAGAATGACATTTTCAATAGAAATCTTTATAAATTTTTTTAATAAAAAGTCACAAATTGATAAGCTTTTATTTGTTGGAACAAGGGCTTCTATAAGATCAGTCAAAGAAGGTACACCATTTGTTATTTATGTATCTCTAATTAAAAAAGATATGATTTCATCGACAAGTATTCTACAAAAATATAGCAAATTTTAAGATATTTTTCAAAAAAAAATGCTAATATATTACTCAAGCAGCGACTATACAATTATGTTGTAGATCTTTAGGAAGCAGTACAACCACCTTTTGGTCCAATCTATAATCATTTTCAAAACGAGATTTTGACATTGAAGGATTATATTGATGAAAACCTTGCAAAGAACTTCATTAAGCATTCAAAGTTTCCAACACGTGCACCTATACTTTTTATGAAGAAGAAAGATAGTTCCTTACATATGT
This sequence comes from Physcomitrellopsis africana, assembly GCA_036785485.1. NCBI lineage: Eukaryota > Viridiplantae > Streptophyta > Bryopsida > Funariales > Funariaceae > Physcomitrellopsis > Physcomitrellopsis africana. The sequence continues at coordinate 84,918 of JAWRVF010000202.1, read as the reverse complement.
GCATTGATTATCAAGGATTAAATAAGATAATAGTAAAGAATCATTATCTATTATGATTAATTTCAAAATTTTTAGAACAACTTGGCTAAGCTAAGGTCTATATTAAGATAGATCTTTATGGAGCATACAACTTGGTACAAATCAAAGAGAGAGATGAATGGAAGATTGTATTTTGAACAAGATATGGACATTTTGAATATAATATCATGCCTTTTGGACTAACAAATGTATTTGCTATCTTTCAGCATTTAATGAATGATATCTTTCAAGAGTAGCTAAATAAGTTTGTGGTGATCTATCTTGATGATACCTTGATTTATTCAAAAAATTTGGAAGAACACAAGGGACATGTATCATGGACATAAGATTTACTCCAATAATAATCTAATTAATATAGATCAATAGAAGTAGGTAAAATAAGTTGATTCAATAATATCAGATAGAAAAGCTTTCTAAAAGCTTCATAGATGCAGAATCATATTTATACATGTCTATAGGTGATTGGTAGGTTAAAAACTTGGTCAACAAGCTAGCCACATGGCGCACATGTTGGTAGCTTGTGGAATAAGCTAGCCATGTATCACACATGTTGGTAGCTTGCAGAACAAGCCAAGCACGTGGCACATATGTGAAAAACTTGTTGTACAATTTTGACACGTGTCTTACAAATTAGACACGTGTAGGAGGTCCTATAGAATACCATCATGTAGCTCCTAGATAGATAGTATAAATAGAAACAAGAATAAAGCCTTCTTCACTCTTGTCAACTCCTTTCTTGATTCTAGTCTAGTTTCAAGAGTCTTCATGTTTCTAATCTTTGGCAATAGCCATTCCAATTTTTCTTTGAATATACATATTTTCTTATTCTTATTTTGTGACTTATTTGTGATACAATTTTGATTAGATTATGCATCTTTTTCTAATTCATGTCCATGACAAATTGACAAGAGTACACTTATAATTTCAAAGCTTTGTCTTATCTCAATTAAGAGTGGATTATCCCTTTCTCTTGATAAGACAGAAGCATATTAGAAGTTGTGGATTACCCTCTTCTAAATTGATATTATTCTTAATATTTTCTTTGTTCTCCCTTCTACTTGTCTCAAGTGGTGTTAGATATTTTTTTGAAGTGTTATCATGGCAGAGCTTGCTGAAATGAAGAATGCAATGGCACAAATGTAAGAGCAAATGAGAGAATTAATGCTTGCAATGCATCAACTCACTGTACCTTTACAAGGAATAACAAGATTATCAAATAATAAAGATATAGATATGGTTAGAGCTGTTTCAACATCTACACCAAGCCATATAATTCCTCTTCCATTAGAACATCATCCAAGCATTAGAGAACCAAAAATTGGTCTACTTAAGAAGTTTGATGGCACAAAATCCAAGTTTCGAGGATTCATCAATCAAGTTCAACTAGTGATTGAATTGCAACCGCAAAGTTTTCCAACTCTAGGCTCGCAAGTTAGGTTTATTGATACACTACTTTCAGGTTTTGTCTTATCTTAGTTTTCATCTTTTCTTGAACGACGTGATCCAATATTGGATAATTGAAAAGCTTTCTTAGCAAAATTTTGATCTATATATAGAGAACATGATGCAACTCATGTTGCAACCAACAAGATTCATATCTTATAACAAAACAATCGATTAGCGACATTATATGCTTTACAATTTTGACAACTAGTAATCGATATCAAGTGGGACGATGCTGCACTCATTAGTCAATTTTTCTATGGATTACAATATGAAGTGAAGAAATTGATATTGAATTTACCCGATCCTCAAACATTGAGTCAAGTAATCAATTTTGCGATGAAGTGTGATAATTAGCTTTTTGAATTTTGATTTGAAAGCTGTACAAGAGAACCTCAATGTTATTATAATTCAATGGCAACACCAATGTCTTCTCAATATGTACCTTCAAAAATTAAGGACATGCAAATTGATGCTATACGTTTCATGCTACTTACTGAACAAGAAAAGACTCGATGTCGTTAAGAAGGATTATGCTCGTATTGTTGAGAACCTAAACACACTGTTTAAAATTGTCCAAAAAAATGACGCAACCACAAGATGATGAGTACGATTGTCAAAGAAGACAATATGTCAAAAAACGAGTTTGTCCAGCCACAATAAAGACTGTGCGGCTGGGATCTTATATAATTTCTAATGAAGGTCCTATCCTCTCCTCACAACCATCTTCTTGTTTTATAATAGATGTATGTTTAGGACCTAATAATTACAAAGCCTCTGTCTTAATACACTCAGGAGCCTCACCTTGATTTTTAGATGAAGAATTTGTTAAAAGCCATAGAATATAGTTAGTACAAAAATCTAAATCCATACAAGTAGAAATCATAGATGGTCGTCCTTTATCTTCTAGAAATGTTACTCATAAAACACTTCTTCTGGATGTAGTAGTAAATAGCCATAATAGTTGTGTAATTTTTAACAAAATTAAATCTCTTTCTATTCTAGTCATTCTAAGTCTATCATGTTTGGAAAATATAACCCTTGAATAGATTGGATTTTTTGTATTCTTAACTTTTTTAAAAGTATAGCTAACAATATAATTAATCAAGTAAGAAATCATAAGTGTAGAAGAATTAAACCTACGTTTGGTGCAAGAGCTTTCTTGCATGTTGCAAAATAAGAATCACCTTTTGTTATTTATACTACACCTATTTTCAATAATGGAAAGACTTCAAGTAGCATTCAAAGTTAGTATCAAGACTATCAAGACGTTTTTGAGAAAAAGAATGTAAATATTCTTCCAAAGCATCGTCCATATGATTGTTCAATTGACCTCAAAGAAGGAACTCATCCACCATTTGGACCAATCTACAATTTATCACAAGATGAGCTGGCTAAACTCAAGGAGTATATTGACGAGAATTTGGCCAAGAATTTCATATGCCATTCTAAATCTCCAACAAGAGCCCCAATTCTATTTGTGAAGAAATAAGATGGATCATTGCGGATGTGTGTTCACTATCGAGGACTCAACTAGATTACAATCAAGAACATATATCCATTACCTTTGATATCAAGACTCTTTGACCAATTGAATCAAACTAAGATCTATACAAAAATAAATCTAAGAGGAGCATACAATTTAGTATGCATCAAAGAAGGAGATGAATAGAAAACTGCGTTTCGAACCAGGTACGGACATTTTGAATATAATGTCATGCCTTTTAGACTTACAAATGCAACAGCTGCTTTTTAACATCTCATAAATGATATTTTTTTTGAGTTCCTAAACAATTTTTTCATCTGCTATCTAGACAATATTTTGATCTATTCTAAGAATATAGAAGAACACAAAGTACATGTTTGTCAAGTATTACAAAAATTTAGAGATGCAAGATTGTATGCCAAGATGGAAAAGTGTGTATTTCATACTATTCAAGTTGATTTCTTAGGATATATCATTTCAAATGATGGTTTCATGATGGATTCTAAGAAAGTCTAGACAATCATGAATTGGAGGATTCTAAAGATGGTAAGAGATGTTCAATACTTTTTGGAATTTGTAAATTATTATGGGATCTTCATCAAAGACTTTTCTTGAGTTGTAGCTCTACTTACACGTTTGATTTATAAAGACAAATTCCAATGGAATCAAGAAGCAAAAGTAGCATTTGAAGCTCTGAAGATATTATTTATTTTTGCACCAATCTTGTATCGTGTTGCCATTTTCAAGGTATTTTTTATAGAAATAGATGCATCAGACTTTGCCTTAGATGGAATTTTGTCACAAATGTGAACAAATGACAAACTTCATCCAGTAGCTTTTCATTCAAGAAAATTCTCAACAGTCGAGATTAATTATGAGATCCACAATAAAAAACTTCTTGCAATCGTGGATTCTTTTTAAGAATGGCATCATTATCTAAAAGGTGCTTCCAATCCAAGCACCATGTATATGGTGTCGTATGACGTGGCCTTCTATCTAGGAATACACTGGGTACCTGGCTGTGGAGAGTTTATTTGAAATTTAATGGCAAAAATCCAATAAGTGGTTTGTCTTCAATAAAAAGAATAAATAATATAAAAATCTCACAAAAGAAAAGTTATGTATATAAACCCTCTTGTATTCAAGTAAGTTTGTACAAAAAGGGTTCAAATTTCCACAAAAACCCTTCAAAACTTTATTCACCCGCAAGGACTTATTTCTTGCTAAACTTTAGAGTCCAATAACTCTTGATCCAACCGTTCAATTTTTATGAAATTTAAATCAAAGTGCAGATAATTCTTTTAAACTTCACCACATGAAAAAATCAACCGTAATTTGATTTGGATCATCTGATATCTTAAAATCCCTAGCAGGTGCTTAAAACCCTAGCTTAGAGACACCTGAGCACTATTTTCCTTATATCTCACAAACTCAAAATCTTAATGCCACAAAAGTTTTGCACATAGTCTTGTGACATAAATATATACACTTCTGAAATTTTGAGCCAAAAATCTATGAAATTGCTTAAGATATAGCTCAAAATATAACCACTATGTAAGCGGGTCACTTACTGCCCTTAAGTTTGTAAGCATTGAGTTCAACTCTCAATATCTCCTTCATTATAGCTTGAATTTTATCAAGCTATACATGAAAAGTATAGCCGTGAAAGTGCTCCCTCCAATCCTAGTCACTGATCCTTGATTACGCTCTGTATGCGCGAGTTATATCCAAAAGAGTGATAGTAGATCCAAAGTCAATACCTTAACTTTGAGCACCTATAACTTTTTCATAAAAAGTACAAATCACACAAAATTTGCATCTAAACCAGATCCAAAAATCTAAAAATTATGATCTTAGCTTCTGATGTTTGACTTTTCCGAAAAAAAAACCCTAACTCCTAATAAATCCTCGGGCAACCTCCTTGAAGCCCATTGGACATGATTTTTGGCCAACTAGAATAGAGATTTCTATTATCCACCTCTATTTATCCACATGGATGGCCAAACTATCCTTTTTACACTAAAAACCCTTTTTTTACCTTTCTTCTTATAAGATTTACATACTTGGTGCTTTAAGCACCAAATAAAAGAAACAAATAAGATCTTAAGGATCACCAATGTCTAACATAGGTGACTTAAGATATATACAAGTTACTATCAATATAAAATTAACTTTAAAAGTCACTATTAAAAAAAAATAAGGTTGTATAAATCTTAATAATAATCCTTTTAATAGATCCCTTCTAATCTAGCAATCTAACTACAACCAATAAAAGTCTACTAATATGACTTTCTTTAAGCTATGTAGTAAATTGTACATTAAATATACATGTACATTTTTTTCACATAGTAGCCAAACCACAACACGACAATAGAGGACAAGAATCTCAAATATTTCATATCAACACGCATGTTGAATCATCATCAAGCTTGTTGGAATATGTCTTTGTCAAGATTTGAGTTCATTATCACTTATCAGCTAGAAAAACAACAAGGTTTGTCTGATGCCCTTTTTAGACATTCTTATTTTGCACCAAAAGAAGAAGATGCAGCTTTTAAGCAATAAAGAACGGTCCTCTTGAAATCGAAACAATTTCATTTTTGAGCAATAAAATCAACATTGACTGTTGATTTAATTTTTCTCAAGCAAATTTCATCAAGTATGTCCTCAAATCATTTTATTCATGATATCAAGAATAATTCTTCCAAGTCTCATGATCCTTCTAAATTTGAGTTCAAAAATAACCTACTATATTTCAAAGGATGCCTATATATTCGAGAAGGAGAAGCATGTGTACATGTTTTTCAAGCATGTCATGATTTTCCAATGGCAGGACATTTTCCATACAACAACACTTTGGAACTTATTTCAAGAGATTTTTGGTGGCTTCAAATGTAGAAGGCAGTCAAAGACTTTGTACAATCATGTGATATCTGCTCAAGATCAAAAACTCCTCGTCATTGACCTTTTAGACTTCTTCAGCCATTATCTATTCCAGAACAACTATGATCTTCTGTTTCTATGGATTTCAATACAGATCATCCAAGCTCAAGATCTTATGACTCTATATTTGTGATAATAGATCGATTCACCAAAATGGCACATTTTGTTCTATGCACAAAATCTATCAGAGGTGAAGAAACAACTAAGCTTTTCATTGATAATATTTATTGCTATCATGTGTTACCTAAAGATATTATATCGGATAGGAGAACTCAATTTGTGTCAAGATTTTGGAGAACGCTTTTCAAGATCTTAAAAGTGGATATAAAGTTATCTTCAGCTTTTCATCCTCAAATTGACGAACAAATAGAGCACGTTGTCGCGTGGCGTGAACTTCTATCTAGGAATACACCGGGTACCTAGCTGTAGAGAATTTTACTTAATATTTATTGGCTAAACTCTAATGAGTTATTTTTCCTTAATAAGAAGGATAAATACACACGATAATATAAGAAAAAGGTTTTGTATGATTAAAACCTCTTATTTTTAAGTAGGTTTGTACATAAGTTTTCTCTATGATTTGTAGAAAATCCTTAAAAACCTTTTAAAGACTCATCTATATACCAAAATCATATCATGGCTCTATACATCCACCTTTTACACCTCCATAAAGTCTTGGCTCCCAAAAACACCTTTAGTATGCACAAAAGTCCAAATTTGCAACAAAACCCTTAAAAATATATTTTCCCGCAAAGGATGTTTTTCTTTCCAAACTTTAGAAAATCATATCTTCTGATCCAGCCGTTCAGTCTTCTTCAAACTTTCAGGCAAGGTAGAATTCACCTTTAAGCTTTACCAGAAAAAAATTCAACTGCAAATATACTTCCGATCGTTCGACATCTCAAAACCCCTAGCAGGTGCTTAAAACCCTAGCTCAGAGACACCCGAGCACTATTTTCTCTATATCTCACAAACCCAAAACCCTAATGCCACAAAAATTTTGCACATAGTCTTGTGACATAAACATATATACTCCTGAAAATTTTGAGCCAAAAATCTATCAAATTGACTAAGATATAGCTCAAAATGTAACCGCTAATTAAGCAGAGTCACTTACTGCCTTTAGCTTATAAGCACTAACTTCAACTCGCAATATCTCCTTGATCCTAGCTTGGATTTTATCGAGATATACATAAAAAGTGTAGCCAAGAAAGTGCGCTTTTCAACCTTAGTCGCCGATCTTTGATTGCTCTCTGTATACGCGAGATATATCCAAAAGAGTGACAGTAGGTCCAAAATCGACACCCTAACTTTGACCGCCTATAACTTCTTCATGAAAAGTCCAAATCATGCAAGATTTGCACCTAAACCATACCCAAAAACCTAAACCTGATGACCCTAGCCTCCGATGTTCGACTCCTCTCGAAAAACAAACCCTAACTCCTAATAAACCCTCGGGCAGCCTCCTTGAAGCCCATTGGGCATGATTTTTGGCCAATTAGAATAGAGATTTTTATCATCTACCTCTATTCATCCACATGGATGGCCAAACTACCCTTTTTACACTAAAAACCCTTTTCTAATCCTTCTTCTTATAAGATTTACATACTTGGTGCTTTAAGCATCAAATAAAAGAAGTAAATAAGATCTTAAGGATCACCAACGTCTAACATAGGTGACTTAAGATATATACAAGTTACTATCAATATAAAATTAATTTCAAAAGTCACTACTAAAAAGAAAATAAGGTTGTATAAATCTTAATTATAATCCTTTTAATAGATCCTTTCTAAACTATCAACCTAATCATATCCTATAACCAATAAAATCTACTGATATGACTTTCATTTAGTTAAGTAGTAAATTGTACATTAAATATACATGTACAATTTTTTCACATAGTAGCCAAACCACAACACGACAACGTATATTACATAGCAAATTGACGGACAAACATAGCGTAGTATACTACGTAGTAATAATAATACAATACATTCTTCTATGCAACAAACATCTTTTTTTGCCAATTATGGTTACCACCCATGACTTGATATTTTTGATTTTTCAAAAGTTGATAATTCAATGGCAGAAGATTTGGCAAATTGTTTGTTAGAGCTATATGCAATAATGAAGGTACAATTAAAAGAGGCTCAAGAACAACAAAAAATAAATGTTGATGCGTATCACAAGAAACAACCACAATTCAACATGGGAGATAAGGTATGATTATTTCATCGCAATATTAAGACTACTTATCTTTGTGATAAGTTAGACTATTGTAGGCTTGGACTTTTTCCTATTTTTGAACAAATCAATCTAGTTGCATATCGATTACACCTATCAGAGTCCATAAAGATCCATCTTGTATTCCATGTGTCACTATTCAAGCCATACAAGATAGTGGATATACAAGGAAGAAGACAAGTGCCACCGCCTCCTATAGAAGTGGACAACAATGAAGAATTCAAGGTTGAAGAGATTTTAGATTCAAGGCGACGTCGAAATCGACTGAAATATCTTGTGCATTGATACGGATACACTATTAGTAAACATACATGGGAGCCATCCAAAAATCTAGCAAATGCATCATTAAAAGTCAATGCATTTTATCGACGACATCTATCAAAATCAAGATAAAGAATCAAGAAAATCTTTGCTATAAAGCAAAACAAGTTCTATAGAGGTTTTATCCTATCTTGTATCATTGTTTGTTATTTCTTTAGATTTATTCATGCTAAAGAGATGGAGGATCAACAACCAGTGCATTCACCTCAAGAGCCATCATTTGCTGATTTACCGGATGAGACATTACGACTATTACAACATTCAAGACGATAGAATAGAAATGAGGACCCTCAAGAAGGACATGTCCTTCCTCGGATCAATGGCAAAATAGAACGTTGTCATGGTAGAGAGAATTTGCCTCAAGAAAGCGCTGGGCTTCTAGCTGCAACTAAATACTCAACCAAGATCCAAAATAATAAAATCCTCAAATTTTTATAAAATTCTTTATTTTAGGGCTATAACATCCAATATATAAATTTTATTTCACAAAAACACTCAAACTATAATAAAATATTCTAAACCCTCATTCATCTGTAGGAAGGGAATTTTTCTTAAATTTCATCAACCTATAATTCTTAATATAATTGTTCAAATCTACTAAAATTTTATATTAAGTATTAATGACCTCTTAACAACTGGAACAACAAGTTTTAACTATTGATTGTTTGTTGATCTTCAGATATCGTAAAAATCCTAACTGTAGTTTCAAATCCTTGTTTATAAACACATGTGTACTAAATTCTTCATATCTCACAAATCCAATGTTCAAATGCTATGAAACATTGATGTATAGCTTATCAACACAAAGATTCAGCTTCTTGAAAATGTTTAGATAAAAATTCATCCAGACACTCAAGATATGGCAAATCCCATCACTATGAACAAAATGGCCTACTTACTGCCTTGGAAATCAATTTGCTATCTTTGACTCCCAATATCTCCTTCTTCAAAATTCCAAATGTAGCAATTCTTCTATATTAGATATAGATCTTGAAATCACCTCTCTAATTGCATCATGCAATTTCCAAATGCTTTTATACAACTCTTTCAATCTTCTAAAGAGTGATAGTAGGTACAATTTGTATATCCTAACTTCAAGCGCCTATTTCTTTCTCATAAAAACTCCAAATCTCTTAATTTTTACACCAAAATTGTAACTCAAAAAACAAGCTTCTTAATCCTAATCTTTGATTTTCAAATGACCTCTTTGAAGTTACCAAAATCCTTATTCTTGTTGTTGGTAGCCTCTTCAAAGCCTATTGGGCATGACCATTGACCAATAGGAATGAAGAACTTCACCCCTTATCTTCATTCATCTTCACTTTGTCTTTATCCTTTCAAATAGGCTTCTTAATAGTTTAATTCTTCTTCTTTGGACTCTATTTTTTTCTCAAGGCTTTATACTAAATATTTACGTTCTATATAATTTAAAAGCCATAATCAAACTAAGTAAAAATCTAAAATAATCTTTCTTACACCAACCCTCTTTAATTTTTTTTACTAATCATTCTAACACATATTTAAATTTATAAATATATTATATATTTTGAGTGGATTTTACATATTGTAAGCAATTATAATACAACAACGTATTTGATATCAAGACCTTGGAAGAGACTCTTAATGTTTGGTAATACTTTTAGAAGTAGGAACTATTCTTGATGGTATTCCAAATGTTTTCTTTAAAAAGAGTTATAAAGAATTGAATAATGATCAAATAACAGGGTGGTCCTCTTGTCCTAGTATGGGACATTACCAATCGCTGAAAGAACCTATCAACTACCTTCAAAGGGAACAAAGATCAGAGTATGTGACAAGCACAAGTCAACGTATCTTGGACTTCATCAACATATAATCACCGCTCCTTGTGGAACTCGTCCCTAGGAGGGGGAATAATATCACGGACATAAGATTTATTTCAATAATTATCTAATTAATATAAATCAATAGAAGTAGATAAAATAAGTTGATTTGATAATATCGGATAGAGAAGCTTCCTAAAAGCATTATAAATGCGGAATCACCTTTATACATGACTATAGATGATTGATAAATTAGAAATTTGATCAACAAACTAGCCACATGGCGCACATGTTGGTAGCTTGTGGAACAAGCTAGCCATGTGTTGCACATGTTGGTAGCTTGTGGAACAAGCTAGCCATGTGTCGCACATGTTGGTAGCTTGTGGAACAAGCTAGCCATGTGTCGCACATGTTGGTAACTTGTGGAATAAGCTAGCCATGTGTCGCACATGTTGGTAGCTTGCTGAATAAGCCAAGCACATGGTGCAAATGTGGAAAACTTGTTGTGCAAGTTTGACACATGTCTTGCAAATTAGACACGTTGTTGGTGTCGGATAGAGAGAATTCGCCTTAGAAAAACGCCGGGTTCCTAGCTGCTATTAGAACTAGAAGGGAACATGAGAGGAAGCCGTGCAAGTATCTTCTATACTTGCACAATATTTGTTCAAGCTTTCAAATTATACTTGTATTATACTTATATAAGACTTGTATAAATATAAAGTATAAATACTTGAATAATACTTGTATAAATACTTATATAATACTTATATAAATACTTATATAAAATAATATATAATCCTTGGTATAATACTTGTATAAATACTTGTACAAATATTATATATAAATACTTGTAAAATACAAATATTTGTATAAATACTAAATACTTGATATAAATACAAGTATATATACTTGTATAAAAGGTATAAGCAAAGTGTGTATGTATTCAAGTATACCTCAAAATACAATCGCATATGAGGAATACAAGTTGTACAATAAGCTGAAACTAAATAAATCACTTAAAATTCATCCAAAGCTCAAATCAAGCGCGCTTATAGCCTATAAAAAGCCAATAATCCATTGTAAAACATTTCAAAATTTCACAAATAGATAACTTACTCTTTAAAAGTTATGGCTAAAAGAAGTAGGCACTAAAATTTCCAAGCAAATGCAAAGGCAGCAAAGCTCCTCTTCACTTCAGCCTTTGTTGTGATCACTTCCCTTCTCCAAATTGGACATGCAATAGCTTTTTAGAAAGCTCACTCCATCACCTAGCTTATTCTAAAATTTCGCATACATGCCTCTTAAACTCCAGATTTTGTAGCTAGTTGATTCTACTCTTCAAACCCTAGTAACAATTTGCCCTCTTTGACACTTCACGGCTCATAAAACTTTCATCAAAGCTCCAAATGTATTAATTTTTATTTTTGTGGAAAGCTTACACAAGTTACTATAAGCACCTAAATTATCAAAAAGATTGAAGAGACTGTCCGACTTGGGTAGTCAAACAAATTCTCTACCCTTCTTTATCAGGTGGCAGCAAACCCTTTTCTACTCTCAAGTTCACAACTTTTGCTCTCCAATTCCAAATGCTACAAGAGATGTCTTGATAAAAAGCTAGTAGAATTTTCCACACTCTTAATGAGTTTCACTTAGAAAGATTCGAAATCAAACTTGTAGTGGCAGCTCGAAGTTTCTGCCCCTCTTCATCGCATGGCAGCAAACTCTATTCTACTAAAACAAGCATAATTTTTTGCTCACAACTCCAATACAAGAAAGTAAATAGGTTTTAGAATCTTCACAACTTGAAGAACATACCCATTAATTTTCATTATGAATGCTTCTATCTCCTCGGAGCTATCTCTGTCCAAAGTTCACCACTCAAAAATTGACCAAACCTTAGGTCTAGCAAGAGGAGTATATCTCTCTTTCCTTCCATATTAGACTATGACACGCCTACATGGGTAGCCAAATCCTATTGGTCAGGCCCTATTCACCCCATGCTCTTCTTTTTTACTTCTCACAAGGTCCATTCTATCTCAAAAGTCAACAAGAAAGGTAAAACAACCTTTATCTTTCTTCTAATTACAAAAGAGTCTATTCTAGGATATAAATAAGGTAGGAACAAAACAAATAGCCATCTTAATTTACTAACTAAGTGGCTATAATAAATCCTCTCCTTATAATATCTTCTAAAATAACATCTAGCACTCACACATGTATTAACAATAGATATAAGATATATAATATTTTTATATACTACACGTAAATGCAGTATGACAACGTATAGGAGGTCCTATAGAATTTTGCCATATAGCTCTTAAATAGATAATATAAATAGAAAGAAGAGTAAAGCCTTCTTTATTCTTATCAAATCTTTTTTTGATTCTAGTCTAGTTTCAAGAATCTTCATGTTTCTAGTCTTTGGCAATAGCCATTCCAATATTTCTTTGAATATACATACTTTCTTATTTTTATTTTGTGACTTTTCTTTGATACAGTTTTCATTAGATTATGAATCTTTTTTTAATTCATGTCCATGACAGCATGTCAAGTTGGTATTGTAAAATTTATAAAATACAAGTTTATATGCCAAATCAAAGAAATGTGTATTTCATCAATCTAAGATAAATTTTTTGAGATACATTGTATCTATAAAGGATTTGATAATAGATTCCAAAAAAGTTGAGGCAATAGTATAATGGGCCATTCTAAAGACTATGAGAGACATACAATATTTTTTTAGAATTGCTAACTTTTATTAAATCTTCATCAAAAATTATTCTCAAGTTGTCGCCCCTCTAACACGATTGATATGTAAGGATAAGTTAGAATAGGGGCCTCAAGCAGAGAAGACATTCTAAGATCTCAAGATGGCATTTAATACAACCCTAATCTTGATATATTCAAACTTTATAAAAGCATTTTATATAGAGACTCATGCTTCAGATTTTGCATTAAAGGCCGTACTTTCATAAATGGGTATAATTTTCCAATTGTAAATTACTTTAGATTTAATAAGACCTTAGAATTTTTTTTCTAAGATTTTTAATGGCCTCAAATGTGGAAGGTAGTGAAGAACTTTGTGCTCTCTTACAACATCTATTTAAGGTCCAAAAATCCTCAACATCACCCTTATGAATTCTTACGATCTGTTACGGACACAGAATATAGACTTGAAGTCTAAACAAGAAGTTCAAGAAGAACTGGCAGGAACTGGATTAATCAGATGAATACATAAACAACACCAAAGATGTGAGCTAGAGCTCCAAGAGATGTGTTGTCGAGACTGAAGAACTCTTCAGCCTCGACTCCAATATTTACTCATACCTAAGAAGCTTTTCAAGCAGCTTTCTCTAACTAGAGAGCTTCTCAAGCAACTTCTACTAACTAGGAGGATATTAGAAGGCTCTAAAAGGTTCTAGAGAATTCTATGAAACTTCTAGAATATTTTAGAAGATTCTAAGAAGTATGTCTTTGACACTAGGAAGATATTAGAAGGCTCTAGAAGGTTCTAGAGAGTTCTAGGAAATTTCTAGATTATTCTAGAAGATTCTAATAAGTATGTCCTTGACATCACCTCCTCCTCTAGCTTCGAGGTCTCCGAGAAGCCATTTGAGATGTATACTCACAAACGTAGGAAATCAAAAATTTGTTGCATAGTCTCTGTAATATACTCCAGCTGTCGTTCACAAGGCAGATGATTCATGGATCCTTATAGCCACCGATAATGACCAATACCTTCCACTTGAGACCATGCTTAAACTTCTGTATCTTCATTGTGGAAACAACCTGAAAATATCGCTTCGCCACTACTTGCATGAGCTAGTTCAACTTCAAAGACAATTACAAGTGACTTGTTGCTTGGTATTCTTCGACGTCTTCTTGGCTCTTCTAATTCTTTGTCTCAAGGTCGACGTCGTGAGCTATTTGGTTGAGATGGTACGACTAGTATAGTATCTATATTCTCACTAGCCATATCTAAATACACCTTGATATTAGATATCTTGATATTACGAAATACAACAAGTTATGTTTTGATACGGCATGGGTCCCTTTTCTATTCATTTTTCTAAAAAAAACTTCATCTTCATGCTTCATTAATGACTAACTTTTAATTTATTAAGATATCGTCGATGGAATTCCTGTACCTTTCGTGATGCATTGGCAAGATTTTCGGCCGGTTCCTATATTCTTTCATTAATATTGTAGCCGCTCCAATGCACAAAATACTCTAATTTATTCCATCTTTGCCGTGAATCTAATATCCTTTCCACCTCATTCTTCATTGTTTCTAATTTCTATACTAGGTGGCGGACATTGCAGTCTTCCAGGAAAAGATGATCCTCGATAAGCCTCTAACAGAGAAACATGAAAGACAGGGTGTACCTTCATAGCAGTTGGTAACTCTAAGCGGTACATCACAGGATTGATCTGCTTCTAGATAACAAATGGTCCCAATCTCCGGTAGTCCAATTTATCACTTGGCCGCTTGGTCTTGATATTTTGTCGAAGCAACCATATTTTATTTCCAATCTTGAAATTAGGTGCTTGATTCTGAAATTTATCTCCGGATGTTTTGTAAGACTCTTGGGCAATTTGCAATTGAAGCTTCAATGTGGTTTGAAGCTTCGATAGCTGCTGCACCAATCCTTCAACTGCTGGGTTGTTATTCACTGATGGACTCAATAGATCAAGCTTTGGATGGTACCCATAGTCGAAAAAGAGTGGTGTTTTCTGAGTCAATCCATGAAGGATATTGTTATATGCAAACTCGGCTAGCGGTGGATATGCAGTCCAATCATCTTGCTGATAGTTGATGTTGCATCGTAAATATTGTTCCAAAACTTGATTTACGCGTTCCGTTTGGCCGTCAGTTTAAGGATGGAATGCCGAAGAAAGCTTGATGTCCACCTTCAATATTTTAAAAAAAGATCTCTAAAACTTTGATACAAATTGGGTTCCTCGATCCGATACGATATCATCTGATAGACCATCATATCGATATATATTATCAAGGAAGAGCCTTGTTGTATCTTTGCTTGACAATGTCTTTTTGCAAGGGATAAAATGTGCCATCTTGGTAAGTTGATCCACCACAACAAAGACGTTGTCAAATGAATTCGACAGCGGCAGATGTGTAATAAAGTCCATGGAAACTGAAGACCATGGACAACACGGAATGGGCAATGGCTGTAGAAGTCCATAAGGGCGATGTCGAGGGTTCTTGGATCTTGAACAAATGTCACAAGAGAGGACAAAATCCTTCACATCCTTCCACATTTTGGGCCACCAGAAATCTTGGGAAATGAGTTTCAAGGTTTTATTGAGTCCGAAATGTCCCGCAGCTGGAAAGTCATGACGAGATTGAAGGACTCGAAGTCGTGCTGGCCCTTTTGGGATATACAGCCATTCCTCAAAGTATAAGAGATCTCCTTCAACCTTGAACTTGTCATCATTGATATGCTGCTTAATATCAAGGACTATTGAATCTTTAATGGTCGCAGCACATACCTGGTTGAGGAAATCAACATCAATTGGCACCACAATAGTACAAATCCTGAATTGTTGTGGCTTTAATAATGTTGTACAGTGTTGATCAAGCGCTGCTTCTCCAATCTTCGGCGCAAGATATGATCTTCTTGATAAGGCATCGGATAGTCCTTGCTGCTTTCCACGCCGATAAGTAATAGCAAAGTCAAATCTAGATAGCGACATATTCCATTGAAGCTTGACGATGGTTTAGAACCCGAGCAGACATGAAATATTCCAAATTTTTGTGATCCGTATATACGGTCACCGGATGCGTAGCTCCTTTGAGAAAGTGACGCCACTCTTGGAAAGAATCCACTATAATAAGGAGTTCCTTGTCATGAATCTCGTAGTTGATCTCAACTGCAGAAAACTTTCATGAATAGAATGCAACCAGATGAAGCTTATTGTCAATGCCCGTTTGTGAAAGTACAGCTCTTAAAGCAAAATCCAAAGCATCGGTTTCCAAATAGAAAGCCTTTACAAAGTTTGGGTGTACCAAGATTGGAGCCGTAGTAAATGCCGTTTTAAGATTTTAAAATGCATTTTACTACTAGAAGTTCCCATTCCAACTTATCTTTATATGTTAATCGAGTGAGTGGAGTAGCAACTTGAGTATAATTCTTGATGAAGATCCGATAGACGTTAGCAAAGCCGAGAAAATATTGTACGTCTCTAACCATCTTTGAAACTTCCCAGGATACAATTGCTTCCACCTTCTTGGGATCCATCTTCAAGCCTTCCGTAATCGCAACAAATCCTAAAAACTCCATCTTAGTTTGGTGAAATAAGCACTTCTCCAACTTGGCATAGAGTCCTCGCTCGCGTAGTTTTTTGAGTACCAAACAAACGTGCTTCTTATGCTTTTCTTCATTCTCAGAAAATATCAAGATATCATTCAGATAAATGACAACAAAATTGTCTAGATATTCTCAAAAAATATTGTTCATCATATGTTGGAAAACCGCCGGAGCATTGGTAAGACCAAATGGCATGACATTATATTCAAAATGACCATACCTTGTACGAAAAGCTGTCTTCCATTCGTCTCCTTTTTTGATTTGCACAAGGTTGTAAGCTCCCCTTAGATCAATCTTTGTAAAGATCTTTGCACGTCCAAGTTGTTCCAAAAGATTAGAGATCAAAGATAATGGATAGCGATTCTTCTTTGTCACCTTGTTGAGACCTCGATAGTCCACGCACATCCGTAGTGAGCCATCCTTCTTCTTCACAAATAAGATTAGTGCCCTAGTTGGCGATTTTGAATGACAAATGAAGTTCTTGGCTAGGTTCTCATCAATGTATTTCTGCAACTCAGCTAACTCTGTCTGCGATAGGTTGTAGATTGGGCCAAAAGGTGGTTGTGCTCCTTCTTACAATTCTATGGCACAATCATATGGTCGATGTTCTAGTAGCATGTCAGCATTCTTCTTTTGGAACACGTCTTGAAAATCCTTGTATTGTTCCGGTATTCCTGTTGTTGAAATCTGCTCTCCACTAGTTGGAGCCGCATAAATGACCAATGGTGTGCCTTCTTTGCACAATCTTACAAACGTTCTTGCTCCAATGAACAAGGATTTTTTGGTTTGGGGTCTTCTTCCAGGCTTGTCTTCATGTTGTTCTATGGGAAATGTTATCCTCCGCAACCTCCAATCTATGGATAGATTATATTTTTCCACCCAAGAAAGACCAAGAATAATAGGATTTGACGGGATGCTAATAATGTTAAAAATAATATAACTACTGTGGTCTTTAAACGTCACTTCTATAGGTTCTGATTCATGGGTGACACTACCAGATAATAAAGGTCGTCCATCTATTACTTCTATGTGAACAAGTTTGAATTTTTGTACTAGGAGAATTTTGTGATGCTTAGCAAATTCTTGGTCTAAGAAACAAGCAGATGCTCTTGAATCTAATAAGGCTAAGATTTATAGTTTTTCAGGACGAAGAGACAAAGGAATTGTAAAACAACGGACAGGTTGAGTAGAAAGAGAGGAACCTGGTTTTGATTTGTCCACCCGTATGGTTCCTATTGTAGCTGGGCATCTTTGTTTTCCTGAACAAACGCACCTCTATTCTTAATGTTGCGTCCATTTTGCTTCTTTGGACAGTTTCCAATTCTATGGCCTTCTCCACCGCAATAAAAGTACAAACCTTTCTCCATACGCTACTTCTTTTCTTTTGGAGTAAGAGATTTGACACGTATCGCATCAATCTGCATGTCTTTTGTCTCCGCTTGTGAATTTAGGCTACTTTCCGATATAATTGTGCCACAATGACTTGTATATTGTCTGAAGCGTTGATCTTGGTGACGTTGAAATAGGCGGTTATCATACTTTACAACTTGGCTAATGGCTTCGTTGAGCATTCGTGGATCAAGAAGAGATAATAACAAATCCTTCACGTCATCCCTTAGACCCTAATAGAATTGGCTCATCAATGCTTCTTCATTCCAATTGATGTCGCATGCCAATTGCCTGAAATCCGATGCTTAAACTGATGCAAAGCAAGTCCCTTGTCGTAGTGATTGAATTTTTGTTGTAGCCCACCGAGCCTTGTCATGTTCGCCAAATGCTTCTGCAAATGTCTCCAAAAAAGTCTCAAAGTTGTTCAAAATTGGTGAATTTTTTTCAAATAGAGGTGCAAACCACGATAGACCTTGTCCCGTAAATAAAATTCCAACTAATCCAATGCGTGATTCCTCCGTCAGATAACGTTTGGGTTCTAGAGCTGTTATTAACTTGATTTGATTGATAAAACCTGGAAACTTGGAGCGTGTGCCATTAAACTTGTGTGGAAGGCTAATTCAAGGTTCCTTTCGTTGTGGAAGTAATAGTTCTTGTTCAACCATAGGTAAAGCTGCTTCTTCTGGTGCAGAAGCTCGAGGCTGATGAAGCCCAGATTGTGCTATTCCAGATGCTCCATCATTATGAAGTCTTGCAAAGACTCCTTCCATCACCGTAGTTCTCTGTGATAACGTAGCAAGAGCATTCATAATGGCGTCCATCTTGGACTCCAAACTTTCACTCATATTAATGTCTTGACCTCCAACCATTCTAAGAGAAAAGAAATAATTGTTTCTACAAGGAGGAAATATTGGTTTAGAAGAGGGTACTCCGCAACCTCTAAAACACCTTAAGACCTTCAAAAAGAGGGATAATCCACTCTCTCCAAGAAGAATAAGACTCCAATATTATGACAAAAAGATATCAGTTTAGAGGAGGGTAATCCGCAACCTCTAAAATACTAGTGTACCTTCAAGAAGAGAATAATCCACACTCCAACAAGAAAGAACTAGCTCTGATATCCAAGGTGAGAGTAGTTTCGACAAACTGTCACGGACACAAATTATAGACTTGAAGTCTAAACAAGAAGTTCAAGAAGAACTGGTAGGAACTGGATTAATATCACGGACACAGAATATAGACTTGAAGTCTAAACAAGAAGTTCAAGAAGAACTGGCAGGAACTGGATTAATCAGATGAGTAAAACAACACTGGAGGAGTAGGAAATGAATGCGTTGTCGAGTGAAGAACTCTTCAGCCTCGACTCCAATATATATCCCTATCTAGGAAGCTTTTCAAGCACCTTCTTCTAACTACGGAGCTTCTCAAGCAACTTCTACTAACTAGGAAGATATTAGAAGGCTTTGGAAGGTTCTAGAGAGTTCTAGCAAATTTCTAGAATGTTCTAGAAGGTTCTAACAAATATGTCCTTGACACTAGGAAGATATTAGAAGGCTTTGGAAGGTTCTAGAGAGTTCTAAGAAACTTCTAGAATGTTCTAGAAGGTTCTAACAAGTATGTCCTTGACAATATAGACTTGAAGTCTAAATAAGAAGTTCAAGAAGAACTGGCAGGAACTGGATTAATGAGATGAGTAGAGAAACAACACCAGAGAGTTGAGCTAGAGCTCCAAGAGATGTGTTGTCGAGACTAAAGAACTCTTCAGCCTCGACTCCAATATATACTCCTACCTAAGAAGCTTCTTAAGCAGCTTTCTCCAACTAGAGAGCTTTTCAAGCAACTTCTACTAACTAGGAGGATATTAGAAGGCTCTGGAATTTCTAGAGAGTTCTAGAAAACTTCTAGAATGTTCTAGAAGATTCTAACAAGTATATCCTTGACATTAGGAAGATATTAGAAGGCTTTGGAAGGTTCTAGAGAGTTCTAAGAAACTTCTAGAATATTCTAGAAGGTATCTAACAAATATGTCCTTGACACAATCCTTGCTTGTTTCAAGATGGTCATGGTCTTCTATCGTGATGGATTCCATCACGAATCTACTACCATCCAATTCATTGGACATCATTCTTGTAGTAGTTGATTGATTCACAAAGATGACTCATTTCATTCCTTATAAAAAGACTACGTTTAGTGAAGAAATGACAAGGCTTTTTTTTGACAATATATATTGATATCATGGCCTATCGAATGATATTGTATTCAATTAAGGATCCTAGTTCATATCTAAGTTTTAGAGATGTCTTTTTGAATTATTAAAGATGAATATTAAACTTTCTTTGGCTTTCCACCTTCAAATTGACGGCCAAACAGAACAAGTTAACTAAATTTTGAACTAGTATTTATCATGCAGCATCAATTATTAATAAGACGATTGGATCTTATATCTACTATTATTGGAGTTTGTATATAATAATATTATTCATGCTTCAACTTAATAAACATTGTTTTATTCCAACTATAGATATCATCCAAAGTTTGATTTATAGAATATCTCAAAAAATAATAATTTAACAGCTAAAAGATTTGCAAAGCATCTATCACAACACCAAACAACCTTGAAGCTTCAATTGCAAGTAATTCAAGATACTTACAAGATATTTGTACATAAATTTAGAAATCAATTGCCTATTTATCATATTAGAGATAAGATATAGCTTCTTTAATGGAACATCATCAGTATGTAGTCATTTGTTTCAAGATAGAATAAAGTAGTAGAAATAAGTCCATCACCATGTCAAACATTCAAGCGTTGAAAGAACAAGATTCAAAAGATTCACTTGCCATGCAAGCTTTGAACAAATCAACATAATTTTTACATCCTTCAATTGAGCAAAGTAAGGACAATACATTTTAGCACCAAATATGACCTTCATTAGAGCCATTAGGAGTAAGATCCAACCATACAAGTCTCAATTTTAATGCTTAAGTTTTAGTGATATTGCTTGAGCTTAGAAAGATGAATCCTTTTAAGCTTGAGGTCTTGTTTGGAGGATGTTTTAAAAAGTTTGCAATAAAGATAAGTTCCTTGAATGGGATGTTTTGAAGGCCGCAATGAAGATCAAATCCTTGGATGGGATGTTTCAACTACAGAGGTACTAGCTCAAGACCATAAGCGATTTCTTTGAAGACCAATAGAATCTATTACTAAAGAATAAAAAATATATTATATAGCTTCATTAGTACAATATATTCTTAATTTTTTACATATATAAAAAGACTTTTTAAGATATGAGCTTTTTTTGGAACTCGTTACTAGAGAAAGAGGTGATGTTAGAGACACATACTTCAGAGGTTCACAGAACCTTGTAAAATATTCTAAAACTTCTTAAATTAGTGAAAGTCAGTTGAGAAACTTCTTAGTTGATGAAAGTAGCTCAAAAAGCTTCATAGTTAGTAGAAGGAGCTCAAAAAGCATGCTAGTTGGTAGAAGCTGCTTGAAAAGCTTTCCAATTGGTAGAAGCTGCTTGAGAAGCTTTTTAGTTTGATAGAAGCCACTCGAGAAGCGTCCTAGACATGGATATATATGGGAGTTAAGGTTGAAGAATTCTTTAGTCTCGACAATGCATCTCTTAGAATTCTAGCTCTCCTTTTTTGGTATTGTTCATGTACTCATTTGGTTAATTTAAATTCTTATTGGTTTCTTCTTGAAACCTTATCCTAGTTCAAGTCGCTTACTCTGTAATCTTGTGTCCTTGACATATTATATAAATCCTATTATAAAAAGATTAGAAAGAGGTCATAGTATCAAAAAGAGTAATTAGACCATTCATATAGATGAATAGAGATGGATGATAGAAATCTCCATTTTATTAGCCAAAAGTTATGCCCAATAGGCTTCAAGGAGGTTGTTTGAGGCCTTATTAAAAATTAGGATTTTTTTTTTTAGAGCATTCAAATATCAAAGATTAAAATCAACAAGTTTAGATTTTTGGCTATGATTTTGGTATAAAAATTAAATGATTTGGAATTTTTATAAAAAAGATATAAGTGCTTAAAGTCAAATTATTAAATTTGTACCTACTATCATTCTTTAGGATATAACTCCTGTATATAGAAAGCAATAAAAGATCAATAACCAGGATTAAAAAGAGCAGTTACTTGACTATAGTTTACATATATAACTTGATAAATTCTAAGTTGAAATAAAAGAAATATTGGAAGTTGAAGTCAACACTTGCAATCTAAAAGCAATAAGTGACTTGCTTAATTAGTGGTTGCATTTTAAACTATATCTTAAGCAATTTGACAAGGTTTTAGTACAAAAATTTTAATAGTGTATATTTTTATATTAAAAACCTATAAAAAAATATTTTATAGTATTAAGATTTTGGATTTTTGAAATATGAAGAAATTAGTGCCTAAATAATTATAAACTAGGATTTTAAGCACTTGCTAGGATTTTTGAAATATTAGACAATTAAAAATGAATCTATAGTTGATTCTTCTTGTGGTAAAGCTTAAGGATATAAGCTATATTTAAAAAAAAATTAGCAAAAATTAAATAGTTGGATCAAGTGTTATTGAATCCTAAAGTTGAAGAAGAAATCAACCCTTTGCGAGTAAATAAGATATTAAAGGATTTTGTTACAATTTGAGCATTTTGTGCAAATTAAAAGGATTTTTGCAAGCCAAGATTTTATAGAGGTGAAATAATAGATATATAAAGCTATAATATAATTTTGATATAAAGATGAGCTTTGGAAAATAAATTATAGATTTTTTTTAGAAGTTATTAAAAATCTAACTTATCAAAAATTAATTACTTATAATTTGGCATAGAAAAGGGTATTAAAGATTTTCTATATACCATAGAAAAATCTTATATATAAATCTACATAAATATAAGAGGTTTTTATTAATATAATATTTTTTAAATTTTATTATATTTATTTGTTATTCTTATCAAAGCCTAGCCCATAAGTTATAGATAAACTCTCTACAGCTAAATACTCAATGTATTTCCAAATTAAAAATTATGCTACACAATATTATAAGCTATAAAGAGTGGATATGTAAGCAAGTCAAGACAACGTAAGGTGTATTTTCATTAAATGGTAGAAATTCACTATCCTTTATATTCAAGGCTTGTTCATATCATATTATATGTATATACCATGCATGAATGTACTTATTATGGTCAACATTCTTTATTACATGGTTGATAGTGATTAAATAGCATTTTACTATAAAAGTTGATTATATACAAGGTTATTTTTTATGGTGCAAATTGAGACTGATAAAATGGATTGACTATAACCTAAAGATGACTTTAATAAGATTGACTATAACAAGGACTCAATGTACTATGAGATATGAATACTATATTTGATGACAATTAATTTTATTTATTTGAAGGCAGTTATAAAAGCTTCAATACTATCAAATAAATAGATAGTTATATACAGAATGTTATCAAAGGCTTAAAGAACCTAGTAACGACCTTTATAAATATTATCTTTTTTAAGAAATATTGAAGAAGCTTTCCAAATAAATATTAAATCTTTAAAATCTTTTGAATATGCTACATGGCTATTTTTTTTTAATATAAAATCATAATTCATTATTACTATTAAAATTATTTATTTTAACAACTTAACTCATAAGTAATTTTTTTTTATTTACAACAAAAGTAACCTTGTTATTTAAATTTTAATATGATGTTATTATATTTTTTTATTTATAACAAAAGTAATCTTGTTATTTAAATTTTAATATGATGTTATTATATTTTTTATTTTAAAAATTTAAGTTATAAATTTTATGAGTTTTAAAGCATGAAAAATTAGTTTTTAAAATTTTATTTTTATTGAAATATCTTCACATTAAAATAACATATATTTAATTAAAATTTTTATATTAAAAAATATGTACTCATATAAATTAACGAATTTTTATATATTTTATATGTAATAAAGTTTTTGAAGACTTATTTTATTAAATAATTTTAAAAAGTATTTAATCAAATTCTTCTATAATAACTTTATAGTTGTACACATATATACATACATATATGTACTTTGTAATTTTAAAAAATCCTCAAAAATAATAATTAATTTATCTTTAATTTTTTTGAGTTAAATTTAAAAAAAAAAAAAAAAAAAAAAAAAAAAACTAACCAAAAGAAAAAATATAGATAAACACAAAGTATATTTTCTTCTCATAAAAGTTCTAAAATAAAAAATAATATATATTTTAAAATATTAAAAAACTAGAAAAATATTATTAAATAAAAAATTCAAGTTTTTGGCTATAGATTCCAATGAAAAGTAGTAATACCAAAGTATTATTAGCCAACTTTATAATCTATTTTGAAAAAGTTTTAAATTGTATTTAAAAGATTTGTAATACTTTAAAGGTCACAAATGGAGAAAGAGGATTTTTTTATGATATTTTGTAAGAGATTTAATATTGATCTTAAAATAAAAAATAAAATTTTATAAAATTAAAACAAAGACAATCCAATTGTTAAGTTATGTAAATTAAAATTTTAAAACTATTTTTAATACAAAATTCTCTAAAAACCTAATTGAATAAATAATTTTTTTTATTGAACTAATTTAAAGAAATCATCTACTCAACTTACACAATAAAACTGATAAGAAATTTAGAAAAAGATTGTCAATCTTTTCTCCAATTTCCCTTTTATCTATTTTTATTAAATTGAATGATTTCCTTAAATAAACGTTTTTTTAAAATAACATTCTTGGACCACTTGCTACAAAATCTTCATCCATCACAATACACCTTTGACACCAATCATACCCCATTCATCAACACACGTTTAAATTCTTCTAACACTCATCTTCAAAATATTCCATCAAATTAGTATTACAGTAAAACTCTACACGAAAAGCCACAAAATTGTCTTCAGCTTTTATCGGGATGCTGTCACCAAGCCATCATCCTCCTAGAACACCTCCTAATGTTAGAACAACCCCACAAAATGCAAAACCAATCAGGAAGAGATAAGGAAAATATGAAGAAAATAACATATTTGTCTTATGCTCCGTAAATATCTGCATTGTTTTATTCCACGCCGCACGGGCAGCCGAGTGTGTCAAGTGGGACCCGCATGGATGAATAAATAAACGAATAGACGAACGAATGTGCTCGACCTTGGGTACCGCCCCAAATCATGGGCTGGGTCGTGCCAACAAATCCCTGTCATGACGATTGCGACGTCGCGATGCATGCCAAGTGTCGTCATGGTAGGCGATCCTAGCCACAGTGGATTATGCACACGTGTCCACCTAGGGTCATCATCCTCGTAGGGAATTCCTAATTGGGGCAGGTCTTGGTGCCTGTGAGAGCCTGTTTTGCTGAATAAAAAAACCGCTTGGCACGCATCCAAGGGAAAGGAATCGAGCGACGTCGGATGAAGGAGACGACCATAACCGTGGACTCCAAGACACCAGTGTTTTCATATTATAATATAAAAACACGCGACGACGAGTGTCTATATGCATTTTGCACTGGATTGAGATAAACGTCCATGGCGGATGAGTCAGCAGGCTGTGGCTGCTTTGCTTCCAGCCCTAACTGACATCCCACACCAGCATTGCGATCACCGGCGTTGTTACTGGAGAGGACGAGGGGACGAATCGTGGACCTGCTCTCATGCGTTGGGTTTCTTTCCGTCGCCCCCACACACAGTCTAAGTAGACGATCTGGTTGGTTTTTCGGAGCGATCGGAGACTAGTGTCGGCGATTGGAGCTGTGTATAGTTTTGAGCTTGTGAGTTGGCCCACGCCTGCACCCTATCTTCTTCGGATCCATTCTGTTTGTGAGCATTTCATTTTGTTTTTTTTTTTTTTTTCTAACCTTCTGACTTTTTTTTTTTTTTTTTTTTTTTTTTTTTCTGTCTGGTTTGTACGCGTGTTGGTTCTGTGTGGATTGTTGAGTTGACTGCTTAGGTGGGTTTTGTCTGGTGTTGAGTTTGAGCGTTGTGTGCGGGGCTTAGGCGAAGGTAAATGGAGAATGTAGGCGTTTGGGGTTGTTTCGTGAGCTGGGTTTGGTCTTTTAGGATGGTTTTGAGGTTTTTTCTAGGTGTGTAAGGTGTGAAATTTCCTTTAGATGAATCCGTGTGGTGGTGGGGCCTGTTGCATGGCGTTGATCGGGGGTTTTGGGCGAGTTTGGTTGCAGAGTATCGGTGAGTGTTTAGCTTTGCGATGTTCAGATCGCACCCAAGGTCAATGCGTGCATCCCAATCACTTTGCTGATCGCATTAGAGATGTATTTTGCGCTTGCTCTAACATCCATGGCACTGCTGTGATGTTTGTGTTGCATTATGAATGGTGGTGGCCTCTTATTATTCTAATTCCGATTTTCCTGATACTTGAGGAGAGTAAATAAGGGCGCGATCCTTCAAATTATTCTTTGCTGTGGTTTGACTATAGTCCGCCTCTTGCTGTTGAGCTTTGCTGTAAGATGTGATTCGAAGGGCTTTGTTAAACCAGGCACATTTGACGTTTGCATTAATTGGCCAGTCCAGCTAAGAACTCGATTATTCTGAATGTTTTTGTTTTACTATATGCCCATAGTCAACGCCTTAAACCCTCATATTCAATTTGTATTCCTTGAAGTACATCTGGGAGGGTTTTGGCGAGTCTGTAAAAAGAAATTAATAGTGTAAGCTGGTGTCCAGTCGGGAATCTTGCAGAAAGCCTTTAATTTATCCGGTAAACGTTTTCGCCACAGTCTACATCAAGAGAATTTCGAATAAAATGCTTTGAGGTTTTGAGAACAGTCAAGCCTTTAGATCTCTTCGTCTGCAAAATTCTGATTGTGTGATTTCTTTCCAGGTTGGTGACGCCAGAGCAAGCAACAGCTGCAGTACCCTCCTCGACACACCCTGAGCATTGAGGACAGCACACCACAGTTGAGTTTCATCATAAAATGTCGTCGCCTTCCGGATTTCTCACCGATGAGCAACGGAAGTTGATGAGATCGTTTTCACAGGGACGAGACATTATTCCAGAAGAGAAGAAGTTTGTAAGAACAGTATCTCATGGGCAGCACGCTATGCCAGATCTTGCGGGTTCACCAGGGAAATATGAAAAGTCTGGCGTAAAGCTTGTCTCGGTTAGCAGTGGAGAAGTCAAAAGCGATCGACATTCTCATTCTGGAAAAAGTGGTAGACCCAAGAAAGGTAAATTTTTGATTTTAAAGCCATTTCTATCAAACTCCGTGCTTGGTCCGCCTCACATATCTTGTACCAAGCAGTTGGGTATTTGGAATCTGCTGTAGGATTGTCATCTCTTTTCTGTAATTGTGTGGCATATCATTTCCCACCCTTAATACATTTCAATAATGCAACAGGCGGTGGGGGTGGGAAGGGTACATGGGGGAAGGTTCTAACTGCTGACAATGACCTTGAGCTGGATAGGAACGACCCCAATTATGATAGTGACGAGGTGCAGTTTACTCCTTTGCAATTTCCGCATTGGGAGTAAAGATACTATTTATAAGTGACTACGTGTTATTTTGGATCTTCATGATCTTTTAGGTGACGGTTGTGGTGAGATTTTTAGAGTGTTTAATCGATGAAGTTTGCTCTCCTGTCCACACTATTTGTAAAATGAGCTGATGGTGTGAGGATTTTTGAACGCACAGCTTCGTCAGTACCTTGTTTGGGAGGAGATATCTGGGAAGTTGGGGGTTTGGTTCGTCCTGACGAACGTTGTTTTGGTTGTTGGACTCCAGGAGCCCTATCAACTGGTGGCTGCACCAGTGTCGCAGTCCTTGGAGGAGTATAAGGGGAAGGTCGTAAGTCTCATCGAAGAGTATTTTGCGTCAGGTGATGTTG
Organism: Physcomitrellopsis africana; assembly: GCA_036785485.1. NCBI lineage: Eukaryota > Viridiplantae > Streptophyta > Bryopsida > Funariales > Funariaceae > Physcomitrellopsis > Physcomitrellopsis africana. The sequence goes on along the minus strand of JAWRVF010000202.1, from coordinate 57,057 downwards.
CAAGTATGGCAACTGATTTGAGTAACCTCGGGTCCCCCAATTACCACCATCACTTTGTTAAGAAACTCATATCCATGGCAATGGATCACCATGACAAGGAGAAAGAGATGGCGTCTGTGCTGCTGTCGGCACTATATGCCGATGTAGTGAAACCAGAGCAGTTGGCTAAAGGTTTCATAAACCTGTTGGAGTCTGTGGATGATCTAGTCCTGGACATCCCAGAAGCTGTTGATATTTTGGCAATATTTTTGGCTCGAGCTGTAGTTGATGACATCTTGCCCCCTGCTTTCCTGTCCAAGACACGAAAGGTGTTGGTAGATGGTTCTCAGGGACTCACGGTGGTCCAAAAGACGGAAAAGATCTACTTGTCTGCACCTCATCACGCTGAAATCATTGAGCGTAAATGGGGTGGTAGCACGCACACCACAGTTGTTGAGGTTCAGGCTAAGATTGTTGCCCTTCTCAAGGAGTATGTGGAAAGTGGCGACAAAGCTGAGGCATGTCGATGCATCCGCGAATTGAATGTGCCGTTCTTCCATCATGAAGTGGTGAAGAAGGCGCTGGTATTGGCTATGGAGGAACCAGCAGCTGAAGGGAAGCTCTGGTCTTTACTTACAGAGACCGCAGAGGAGGGGTTGATTACCTCAAGTCAAATGTCTAAAGGCTTTACCAGGATTTCGGGTTCTATCCATGACCTTGCTCTTGACATTCCACAAGCCAAGGACAAGTTGGAGTCATTCACAACAAAGTGAGCACATATCGTCAATTTGAAATTAGGAAATTGGAAATTGGATTTGGATTTGGGGTCTGGATTTGGATTTGGATTTGGGGTCTGGCGGTAGGTACTGAGGTGTATCCACGTGAAAGCGTGTCATGGCTTACGATAATTATTGTGCTTTGCCGTAGGGCCGTGGAGGAGGGTTGGGTTAGCGCTCCGTTTTCACGGGCTGTGGTCTCAGAGCTCGGAGCAGGAACTGTTGAGTTCCAGGAGGCCCGAGCTTTCAAGGCGAATGCCACAAATATTATCCAGGAGTATTTCCTATCTTCTGATATTTCTGAGGTGATAACAAGCTTGGAGGATCTTGCTGCTCCTGATTACCATGCTGCGTTTGTGAAGAGACTGATTATGCTGGCTCTGGACAGGTATGTCCCTGGACTATGCCTTTTTGCTAAGAAGATTGCAGCCGTTTGAGAAGGCTGCCTCTAATATGTTCTATGATTTATTACCTGAGTTGATTTGAACTACGCCTCCCCATTGGTGGTGTTGTGTGAGGTGGTCATTTATTCTCATTGGATGGTTGTCTATGAACAGGAAGAATCGGGAAAAGGAAATGGCTTCTGTATTGGTTTCTGAACTATATGCAGAGGTAATATCCATTGCAAGCATAGCAAGAGCATACACACTGCTTCTCCAGTCTGCGGAGGACACTTCCTTGGATATTCCCGACGCAGCCAATCAGCTGTCCTTGTTTTTAGCTCGTGCCGTGGTTGATGATATTCTGGCCCCTCTGCACCTTGACGAGATTAGCGAGCAGCTGGTTGAGGGTTCTCTTGGAAGAGAGATTGTACGCATGGCTCAAACTATGCTATCTGCACGGCATGCAGGAGAGCGAATTCTACGTTGCTGGGGCGGAGGTGGTACTGGGGAAGCTTTAGAAGATGCTAAGGAGAAGATCAAGTCGCTTCTGGAGGAGTTTGAGGCAGGGGGTGAGCTGAGTGAGGCTTGCCAATGTATTCGTGATCTGGACATGTCTTTCTTCCACCACGAGGTGGTGAAGAAAGCTGTAGTGATGGCCATAGAGAAGAACAGTTCTCGTCCTCTTACGCTACTGAAGGAGTGTGCCAACGAGGGACTTATTACTACCAGCCAGATGACGAAGGGGTTCAGTCGAGTGATGGATGCACTTGATGATCTTGCCCTTGACAACCCCGATGCAAAAGACGAAGCAGCTCGGTACGTGGAACAGGCCAAGAAGGAGGGGTGGTTGAAGTCCACTTTCGGTGAAACTGGGCCTGCTTCTAATGTCACAAATGGTTAATGCTGCTGAGTCCGCAGATGACCACTCGTGCTTTGCCTGTTCACCCAGACTAATCTACAGAGCAGTTGCTCAAGGTTGCTCAAGGTTGCTCATTGATCTGTAGCAAGCGGATAGCAGGCCTTTTCTGGCTCTCATGTTTATATCAAGTTCTGGCGGTGGCGATTGGCAAGCACAAAAGTATCTCATCTTTTGAATGTACTGGGATCATTTCAGTCTCCAATGTACCGGCGGATCGCGTATCATCCGTAAATGAAAGACTTTTAGATCTTCAAGTAGCAGAGATCTTGATGCTTTCCGCATTGCTGATCCGTAACAGTTTATCTGCGCTGCTTGGTTTCTGTCCAGGTTGAGGTGATAATTAGGCCTGCTATTGGTCACTATGCACCCAGGTGGTTCTCAGGTTGACAGCCCAAGAATCAATTCCTGTTATCAAGTGCAGTCTTTGTACCCTTGTTATCTTATTTCGTGAATATCTGTACAGCTCGAGGTAGATTTGAAGTCCTATGTGTCTCCTTTGGTCAGCCGCTCTTGTAGTCCATCGTCTTATGACTTTATGGTTGATAAGGCGATGATTTGAACGCTGTTTTATTGTGTTTCGTGTCCAATGAAGACGTCACAAGCGTAGCAAACTGTGTATCAACGTATAGCCTTTTGTCAATGCACTGAAGTGCCATTATTTGAAGTATTTTGTGCAGATACTTGGAACTGAAAGGGGGTACTTGGCTCGACTTGTGCCTGGTTAGGTTCCTATTCAGCCCCTAATGGTCACTGATGTAGTCCTTGATCATGTACATTATGTAGTCTAAAGAATTTTAGCTTGTATTAAATTGTAATGGTAAGTGATAAGTATGTGGATTTCACTTGTGATTTGGTTTATTAAATACAACTAAGAAAAGTAACTTTGAAGGTACAAATTTTTAAGATACAAATTCTGATAACTTTTAGATTATAAATTTTGACTAAGATGAAGTAAAAAATATATGTAAACTTGTACAACAAAAACAATTAGCCAAATTACTAAATTTATTTTCATTATATAATATTTTCTGGTGAGATATTTTTTGACATGTTTTTTGATAATAACAACCTAAATATCAATGTAAAAATTAGGCCTTTCATCTAATTTAGGCTATATTCAGCAAAAATGGTTTTTTGCATATTGTTTTTGGTTACATAGAAATATTCTTTTTTTACTTTTAATGAATTTTTTTGTAACATTTTATGTAAACTTTGTAGTATCAAATAATAACTTAATATTTATAAATATAGATACTTTTATAAATTAATATAATACATTTGTGAAGAACTAGAACCCTTTTCATTAGAAGCAATCTTATTAACTGTTTTAGGCCTAAAATTAGACAAACTTATCTCTTGTTGCTGGCTTCTTCTCTAACCTCAATTCTTTCTAAATTCTTAATATATATCTTTCCACATCTAAGAATAAGTCTCTTGCTTGGCTAGAAAGATGTTGTATACTACATGTTTTAGTATATGTAAGCAATATCACATGAAGGTATCTCCTATGAAGATGTTTATACCAATAAGAACAATATTGGTAATTGGTATTCACATTTTTTCATTTAATGGATAAAAAAATAAGATTCAGATGCTTAAGTAGTACAATTTAAAATCTACTTAAATTTAATTAAGTAAAGATAATTTTATTAGAAAGTTATTATAGAATATCATTATAAAAATTTGGTCACATCTTTAAAACTCTATAAAAATAATTGTTATGTCTAAAAGTTTTATATCTATTAATAACAAGGTTGGTGTAATCTAGTATACTATATAATTAAGGATTAGACTTCTAAAATAATTTTTTTTTAAATATATATATATATATATATATATATAATTTAATATATTTTTAAAATTATGATTATCTATTAAGAATCATATTTAGATTTTATAGATTTAAAGTGAATTAAGATATTTTTTGTTAATTTATACTTAAAAAAATTAAATAAGAATATATATATTTTTTAATGATTATAATAAGTAATTTGTTAAATTATTGATTGTATTAAGTTAGTAGAATACTTTTCTATCTTTCTTGTGGCTATAAAATCTAAACAAGTTCCAACTCATAAATCAAGTAATTTAAAGTAACATTTATCTTTTATTTAATTTAAATATAATAGTATTAATATTTTAAAAATCATAATATTAAATATTACTAATTTTAAAATAATCTTTGTTAGTATGGAAAATATTGAGGTCCTAAAATATAAAACTATTAATTATTATATTAATACTATATATATATATTAATCTAAATCAAAAAAACCTTTGTAGCTTAAATGATCCATCAAAAATTCTTAAGTTAAAAGTTATATTTAAAAAATTCAATCTAAATGTAATATTATATTGATTAAAAAACATAAGCTTTGCAATTTAAGAGTTCAAAACCTTGGCAATCAACTTTGGTCCAAAGCCCAATTTTATATACTTGAGGCAACACCATGATATGTCAAAAATCTAAATAATGGGAGTACAAGAAGAGTGTACATTCTTATCACTCCCTCCATTAAGCATTTAGTAGAGAGTGTTGGCTTCCTTATAAAAAATTGGGTCTTATAGATTATAATAAAGAGTATCCTAGGGGGCTAAGTTGGCATTGCAAATATTTATGTTTCTAAGTATCAAGAAAGAAATAAGTTGTAAGTTGATATAATAGACTTTCTACCATCAAATCTTCTATGGCTTTGTAAAAGAAATTGAAATATAATAGAATATAATAGAAATAAGTTTTTAAATTGTAAAAGAATTGTAACAAGAGGAGAAGATTGTATATGGAAATTTTTTAAAGCTAGACTCCAATTAAAAGATTTATTTATGGATCCATTATTCTTATGACAATAGGAAAGAAGGTATTGGAGTATTAGCTTGTCTTGACAGATTCTACCTAAACTCAAATATATATTTTTTTAAAGCAACATAATTTTATATAAAATAAGAAGAAATGTTGCTTTATTAGATCACCTCCTAGTAGAAATATCTATTTAATTTGTTCACAATTATATTCAACACTAAAGCTATAAGCTAAAACTTATTACCTTAAAGACCAAAGTATAAAGAACTAAGTAAATAAGTTTTGGGCTCTTTTGGAGAATGGTGGATCATTCTTCAATAGACTCAAATATTTTATTAGATTTTATAAACTAAATTGCAAAGACAAGATCCATCAAAGAAGAAGAAAGGGAATGGAATACAAGGAGCAACTAATGGAAGTCCAACATATATTAGAAGGTAAGTTACAAGACTATGTAGCTCAATAAATATTGAAACAAGTACAAAGAAACTTGGACAATTTTGATGAGTAGAAATAAAAAAGTATTAAAATAAGAGCTTGAGCTTGATAGAAAAATATAAATGACAAATGTATTAAAGAGTTTTTTTAAAGCAATTAAAGAGAGGCATTCAAAATCAAAAATCACTAAGATACTCAACAAACAAAGGTTTAAGATACATGGACAAAACCTAAACAAAGATGCATGCCATGAATTCTATACTAATCTTTATTCTAATTCTACATCTATACAAGATAGACAAAATATTATAACAAATACTTTAGCCATAATCCAATCCAAAGTATCTAATTATATGAATTATAATCTATATCTTCCTATCACAAAGAGTGAATTCAAATTTATTGTGGATAATATAACTTTGGAAAAAGCTTCAAATCTCAATGGCATAGGTATTAGATTCTTTAAATATTATTGAGAATCTATTGACATAGACTACTTAAGAATGGTAAATTTAGCTCTAAAGTAAGGCTAGTTTTTCCAGAGAGTTGTTTGAAAAACAATTGTCTTTCTTTTCAAACATAGAGATCAAAAACTTCTAACCAATTAAAAATCTATAACTTTATTAAATACTTCCTACAAGATATATACCAAGGCCTTTTAAAAAAGATTCTAAGTAATAATTGTAGAAATTATTAATCCAAATCAAACATTCTTTCTTCCTTTTAGATATATTCTTAACAACATCTTATTCATCCAAGAAACCATCCACTTGGCTAAAACCTCTAATTAACATCTCTTATTATTTAAAATTAACTTTTCAAAAGCTTTTGATAAGATCTCTTAGCTCTTATTATTTTTAATAATGGAAAAATTAGGCTTCTATTCATAATTTATTAAAATATAATGATTTTTATTTAAAGGTGCAAAAGCCAATGTGTATATAAACATGAACCTAACCAAGCAGCTCTTAATATCTAGAGGAGTGAGACAAGGATATCCCCTTATTTCTTATTTCTTCCTAATTGTAAGAAAAATACTTAAAATAATCATTTATAAAAAAATCAAGGAAGGACATATTCATAGCATTTTCCTCCCAAGTGATAAATCACAACAAATTCTTAGCCAATGTGAAGATGATTCCACCTTAATATTAAAGAGAGATAAAAACTAAGTATCTCAAGTGATAAACATCCTATGAAAATTTAATTATACCTTTGATCTTGACATAAACTAATCCAAATCACTAGCTTATTGGCAACACAAAATCATTGTTAAACCTCCATAGGTTGATAATTTTGGATGGACATGGACAAGAAAGAATGATATATCAAATGTATTTGAGACTCCATTTGGATTGTTCATAACTACCAAAGATATTGGCTAATTTTTAATTGATAGAATTAAGAAAAAACTTGATTTTTGATATGTAGCAAAATTTAAGGTGGCAGAAAGAGCTATTATGATTAATAATGTCTTTTTTTCTTCCACCTACTCCATACTGATCTATAATGGCTCTTAAAAAGAAATTTGAAAAATTTGGCCTTTTATAAGGAATTTCTTAAGGAGAAGCTATCAAAACCTCACATGAGCAAAAGTAGCTTAGAAGATATGTTACAAAACCTTAAAGGTGGGTGGCCTTGGCATTGTTAATCCAAAAGAAGCTTTAATAACCTTGCTTTTCAAATGGGTAATTAGGGCCTTTCATCCAAGCGACTCTAACCTCTAAATGCTTTTAAAATATTGTTTAATCTTAGCTTCCTTCAAAGCACCAAGCAAATGGAATCTAGATTTTGCACAAGTTTTGTTTTCTAAATACAAATAGGACAAAGGATCTAAAATCTAGCTATGCATAAGCAAGGCTTGGTCAAAAATGGTTAACTACCACCAAATCAACACCCCTAAATTATTTCTTGAAATAAAAAACATATTCTTACAATGGAACAAAGACTTTTTTTTAATTGACTTACATATTTTTTCATCATGAATAGTGACACTTCACAAGGAAGAAATACAAAGAATCAAAGATGTTTACAACCTTAACACAAAAGCTCAAGCATGCAAAGACATTTTTCTTGTATGCCAACTATTATTTAGGACTCATTAAATCAATACTACACAAATTTTGAGATTATCTTTAAGCCAAAAGAACTTGGGACTATTACCTCTATATTAAATAAGTTAGCTACCAATCCCAAAAGAAATAGCCCATGGTTAGAATTCTCATGGAAATAAGTCATTTTTACAAAAGACATCTCCCCCAAATTCAACATGTTTGAAACAATTCAATCTCTATTATATGACATATGCTTATGAATAATATGGAAGAAACTCAATGATTTCTCCTTCAACAAAGAAGCTTCAAGAGATAAACAAAATCACTTGGAAATTTGGTCAATACTCTTAAACTATGGTTGAATGCTTTAGAAATTTACTTTAGACAAATTAGAAAAAGTTAATCAATCAAATCGACAATGGTGAAGACAATGGTGAAGCCATGCTTTGTGGATAGAGTAAAATTGTTGTTATAATGCTATTTTATTGAATAATCCACATGTAACAATTAATTTCCACCTCCCTATAAGCATTTAAATCCCATTGATTTGTGTCACTTCCAAATATAAGTATAATATTATATTAAATCAAAATATTAACAATAATATTATATTCTTTAAAACTACCGATACAGAGGTATTTACGATTATCTTTGCCAATAATAAACTTAACAAACAATATAAGTTTTTCAGATTATAATTACTTAAAACATTTAAATCTTAAAATTCCCAAAGTAATACTTTATAGAAATTTTAATTTAAAAATATAAGCAGAATGTTTAGTGTCGTGTTGGTAAAATTTTCAAAGTTTCAAATTAATAACTGTAAACGTGTGTAACTTAAAATAAGTGTGACAGATTATTGGTTCAGATGCATTAACTTGACACAAGGTCAAGCCTATTTCAATGGTTAATTGGATATATGCACTTTTAATTCCCACCAGCAGAGTAAAGGTCATGTAAGAAAGGGCATGTCAGTTAACACAGCCATGTGGTGACTAGCATGTAACTATTTATCAAGAATGAAACAGAAGCAGATGATATGTCACACAATTAATCTGTTCACAAGCATTGCAATACAGCTAATTTCTAGTTCATATACATATGTAACGTGCTAATTTGTAGAATTGATCAGTTAAGCACATTAAATTTATATACAAACTAGACCTTAGGTAATGAAGATACAGTTAAAAATCAACATATGATGCTATATCTTAGCTAGATGAATCCATTGCCCAAAATAAATTGCAATCAAAGTTGCTTCATGCTTTAAGATTTGCGAGAAGAATCTACACTACCCCATTTGTGATCAGATGCATTCATAGTATGAATCTGAAAAAAAACAGAACGATAATAGTAAAAGGGCTGCACATTTCCAACACCTACTTTTCCTTGGTCAACCTTTATCTGTACTTCGAACATCGCCTAAGGGATACTGAGATAGAAGTTTAAATCCTCTTCTGGCAGGCAGGTACAAACAAATCCAATAGAAAATTAACTGAACTTCACAACCACTTACTGGAAGTAATGTACGAAGATGCAGTGCATCTATCTCAGAGTAGGAGGAGGCGGTGGTGGCATATTGGACTTGGCCAGGCCCATCCACGCAATCACACCAACTGCCAGTACAATCCAGCCCATCACATCATACTTGAAATCACTGTCCTTCGTCTTCGCTGCCTGAGAAATCATAGAAAACCGTGTGAGTTCGAAAACCTTCAAAATCTACGACAAATAGTGTTAAAAGCAATTTTATAATATCTTATAGTGTACTTACTGGTTTAGTTGGTCCCGCCGCAGCTCCTACGCCGAGAGCAGCCTGAGAGGCTAACTGCTTCTGGAGTTCTTGGTGGAGTGATGGAGCCTGCAGGCAACGTACACAAGCATGTATTATTGTTAGATTTAATCGCCACCTCATGAAATTTAATCATTACTAAAAGAATGATAAGAAATTGTGTCTGGACACTAAAACAATGTCGTAACAAAAGTGAAACAATTCACATAACTATTGAACCTAAATTTCTATTTAAGAAAATCCATGCATTATAAAAGAAATAAAGCAATATAAATTTATTGATAATTAGGATTACATGGAAATAGCAAAATGGCAGGATATACCTTCTCCGTCATCTCCAGTGCTTTCTGATAAAGCTCATTACTAGGCTCCTCATCAAGTGCTTGCTGAAAGCATCGAGCAGCCTTCTGAAAATAGTCGTTGGCCTCATCAGTATCAGTCACAAGGAAGCCCTGGGACGTATGAGCATTTCCCAGGCACCACAATGCATCATGCTTGCGTGGGTTTATTCTTAACGCTTCCTCCAATTTTGAAACAGCATCTGAAACAATTGCAGGAAGTTTCAACCCGGTTCAGAGGACAGGGTTTGAGGGAAGGTGGAGGAAAATATCAGAAGATGCTTGATGCAAAGGACTGCCCAATATGAATTAAAAAAAAAGATACACTTCTCCATACTACTAAGACAATAGAACCCACTCTGTCAAATAGTCAACAACGCCAATCTTTGAAGGTACCATGACATCACGAAGCACTACTGAAGCATAGTCCTGTCAAATTAGCTCTTATTTTCTTAAATTTTTTTAAAATTAAATTAGAATGCCATGGTTTGCACGCCCCATTGAACTAAAAGGCACGCTTTTGAAGATCAATGTAATAAAAAGATGTATGTTCTAGAGTAACCCGAAACTAGCTGTATTAGATACTTCAAGATATTACTCAAGCTTACTTCTACCACAGAAAGAAGGAGAGAGAGAGAGGCAGAAGAAGAAAAGGAAAAAAAATATCTGTAATAACAACCTTGCACCATATCAATGGAATCTTGTCCCTGCCTGAAATGCGCTAGCTCCAACAGTGCGCCTCCCCATCTTGTCAAATTCTGCAGTTACAAATATGTTATGTGCGCAGCGCTCAAAATTTCTCTACTATGATTAAGCACAAAGGCAAACCCCTAAACTATCGAGATGAAAACCAATGACAAACAGGTTCGTGAACATGTAAATAGGTTAGTTGGACCCTCGTTGCACTCCACCAATCAACACTCGCCAATTATCTCCCACAACCTATTCCCTGAAGTCAACAGCTAAGTGCTACACAGTTCCTAAACAATTCAATAATACAATGAGAAACAATGTGTCACAATTCCAGCAGTAAAAGCTATGCTAAACATCCTGCAAGCTAAATCTGAGGTAGTCTACCTAAAATAGAGGCGAGAAAACGTCTACAACTACTTCCTCTATCTTCAAATATACCCCAAAAAATTTACAAACCGCACAATAAACATGCACCGCGGACGTGTCGGGAAATTACGATTTCCAAAACGAGCAAGAACAAAACTAAACCCCGGAAAAGAAAAACTAGCTAGTCTACCACCACCCTAGATTCTTCATCACACGTCCCAAACCCACAACCCTACCGCCTAAGCACTAACCCTATTCTCCCCAAACCACGCCGACAGCGAAGAAAACACACAGTAAGCGAGCCACGAAGCCTACGTCGGCGTCAGTGGGCGAGCGAACGTATTCCGCAGCGGCGTTCTCCCGAGTCTGCTCGAAGAACATCAATCGCTCCAGCTCTTCCCTTTGCATATCCATCGAAATCTCACGCGGCAACTCAGCGTTAAAATGGTTATCAGTGAAACGTCCCGGACCAGTTACACAGAACCCACCACACCGAATCGGTGTAAGGTCGCAAATGAATGCAGCAGCGGGGAAATCTGGTGCCCGCGGCTTCTCCGAACAGCGCACCGCTCGAGAAGAAGAAGAAGCAGCAGAAGTCGAAGGCGAAGAAGATGATGAAGAAGCTGATGCCAGTGTTGTGGCCTTAGGGCAGTGCCGCTGACATGCGTCTATATGGGGTAACCGTGCTCGGATACAAGAGTCCCTTGTCTTATTACCGAGATATTTAGCGCACTCCCCCACGTCCCTCCTCTGTTACCGCCACGTCACGATTACATCCATCCGTGTGGATTATCATTCGTCGTTGATTCCAACAGACTAATGATCTCAGGAGGTTCCTCTCATTCTCGCTCATTGTTTAATGGGAATTCAGAATTATTATTGTTCTGAGTATTATTGTCATTTCGCCTGCTTGTAAATGTCGGTGAAGTTATGAAGTAGAGGTCGATTAGTAGATTATCAGGCACATTTTTTTTAATGCTGAAATTTTTTATGCTTGTTAAGTCCAAACAAAGCCACAAAGAACATAATTCAATATCTGAAATACTATACAACCTTTCTACAATTTAATTATAATGAATGCATATATGAATCAAAAAATATAATTCTACTTCAGAAATTCAGAATAATTAAATGGTTGTGCTGTGATACAAGGAGATTTGAAAGACATGACTCTACTTGATATATATATATATATATATATATAATCAACTAATACTGAAAATATTTAGATTAATATTGTATATATCACTTTATCAATCAACACTAATTACGTTTTAAAAAGATAAACATTATGTACAATTTAATGAGATAATTATGTCTAAGAATTGATTTATATGTGATATAAAAATATAATATATGCATTGATTTAAATAGTATAGAAATTAGATTAAATTAATTTTATTTTATGCATAGTATTCAATTTCTATACTATGCATAAAATTCAATAATAAAATTATTCTAGATAGATTAAAATTATTTATTCAAGAACATAAATTGTATATTTCGTTTATATATAAAAATTAATATGTTTATACACAATTCATGTTTGAAAAATTAAATAATATTACAAATATATTATTTAAATAAGTCATAAATGAGATTTAAATAAATAAACGGTAGAGCTTAAATTACATGAATGGTTTGTCAAAAAGATCACAATGCAAGATGTTTAAAATCTAATAAGATTATTTTTAATATTTTCATATTTTTTTGTGTAATTATAAATAATAGTAATTTGATAAATAAAAATATTAAGAGATATACAATGTGATTTATTTTTTACCTAATTTTTTTGTGAAATCATTATTACATTAGCACATAAATAGCACAAAAATAAATAAATAAATAAATGCAAAGATGCAATAATTGGAATAAATAATGCAATTATTATTTTGATTTAATTTATTTTATTTTTAATCAAACAACAACTTAAATGAACACATTGTCTTAAACACTTTCCTTATAATTCATTTATTTATTTACTTTAAAAAAAAAATAGCTGATGAATGTATTAAAAATTTTAAATTCTTAATAATATTCTTTTTTAAATAGAAAAAATAATTTAAATTATAGATATTTACAAGAAAAATATTGATACAATATTAGATTAAAAAATTTAAACAAGAACATATTTTTTTAATACAATGACAATGACTATATCTAGATTACTGTTAAAATACTAATGGATGTTGTACTCAATGATACAAATATGTTTTTACATCATATTTGAACTTGTGCATTTATCTATTACAATTAAATACTCATGAATTCCTCATCTACTACCTTTAATTTTCTTATCCAATCTTCTTTTTTGAAAAATAAAATTTGTATGTCTTGCAACTGTCCAAAGAATAAAATGACATAAACATATATCATAAGATATACAGCATTTGCTGATGATTTTACACTTTTAATCCTCTAAAATATATTTTTTAAATAGAAAATTCTAACTCAATATTATTGAGATAGTTTTGAACATCTTCAATATTGTTTTTTTCTTGGTAATAGGACAATGTTACCATATGTCTTACAAACTAAGATTAATATGTTAAGAGAACAATTAATAAATTGGTCATTCTCATCTTCAAATTCAAGTTTAATTGAAAACACATAAAATGAAGATACCAGGTTTCTCAAAAACACACATAGTCCCATAATCTTTACATATAAGAACAGCAACAAAAACTCATACAATCAATTTGTCAGTGTCTGTTCCTTCATACTCCACAACATCTCGCTTTCAGTCACAAAACTACTGCTACAACATCTTAATGTGAAGGACTTGAGATCCAATCACTCCAAAACATTGTCACACAAACAAACCATTTTTTTTAAAAATTAGATACTCACACTCTTTTTTTTAATGTCCCAACAGCTGGCCTTGCGCACATGATTGAGTCTGGCCTAATCAACACCTCAACATGTTTCAGATACCGACGCGATCAGATCGCATATCTGCAACAGAATACTGTCACAAATTATGCAAAATCGAAGCGAAATTCACTACAACTGGACACGAGCAACTGAGGGCAACATAACAGCAAGCTATTCCTTCAACGAAACATACAATACCCTCACTTACCGTTCCTACGAAAAGCATTCAACTTTATGACTCCACGCTCTGCCAAGTTTATGAGGCCCAAGGGTTTCTGCAACACTGTTCCTTCATACGATCTCTCATCTGCTTGGGAATCCAGAAGACCCTAGATTGACGCTCTGTGGAAGCGAAGAGCACGAGATAGCTTCCCTCTGTGTGTTCCCGTCCAAAAATTACCCTGGGTCTCATGATCATGTATCTCCCAAGTCGATTGGGTGACACATGCGCGAGAAACAAGCCCGGTCAATTGTGCGAATGTATTCATCTTTGCATCTCCAGAAACTTGCTGTTGCAGAAAGTTTAGCCGACGGCTACATTGTCGGGTCATCATTAGTTTCTTCAACGCCAACAAAGTATCTGGTCTCACTACAGCAGAATACATCGGCTCCACCCCAAGACTATGTATGTGCGTGCGTGAGTGGGTTTGTACGTGTGTGTTTTTAAGTGTCCCTGTGTAAAGCTGGTATACTATGTTTCAAACCTTTGTGTATCAAGAATTTTTCTCCATTTGACGAATTCAAGAAACGCAATCTATTCAAGACTATTCTATGTGTACCACAATCATATACTGTAGAGTCGTGCTGCAAAAATCGGTACTCACATGACTAAAACCAGCAGCAACTGATAAAGCAAAGCTGAGGAGAATGCTACACTTCCTTAAGTCTCCGCAATTCTTGAACGAAACTCAGTTCTAAACGTTTCGGTTCACTCCATATGCAATGTAATTGACACTACTGTTGCTGCCAGATATGGACCACCTCTCTGTTATAGGATTGTATACCATCCCAGATGTGTCTTTCACCTAGCATTTCAAACATATAAACAGGTTTCAGGAAAATAGTTGAGAGATTTCAAACATTCAAGAGTATGAATTCATTAGGAATAGCAGATAGAGAATTCGATACTGAAAATTGAGTTGCGTTACCGTAATAGAGGCCCGATCCATGATTGTAGATAACTCTTCTGGAGTTACGAACTTGGACCATTCATGAGTCCCCTTCGGTAGCTGCCAGAAACGGAAGAATATTAGAAGTCCACTTATTTCAAAACTTTACTCTTCTACCCCTCCAACGAAGGCATCCCAAGAATCTCAATCAACCGAATATCACAATCGTGGTACAAGAATTAAAAAAAACATACACGCTCAGGAAAATCTGGTCGTAATACATCTAAAATGTACTCCAGTGAAGATTATTATTTTCAACGAGAGGCAGAAATATCAAGAACCCAGATTATTAGAATGGTTGTGAAGTGTGGTCCACAATAGGAAGAGAACATACCCAGCCAAGAATGTACTCAGCACCTATAATGGCAAGACCAAACGAGGGAAGTGATCTGTTAAGAGTAGAAATGAAGACCAAGCCATCCTTTTTCGCCAGAGCTGCAAGTGATTTACAAAAATCTTCTGGATCTGCTACATGTTCGATCACCTGCATCCATACAATAAATTAAGAGTTTAATTTTGCATATCAGCATCAGGAAATGCTAATTCGCATAGTCACTCCTAAGGTAAGGTATTGACACATAGTATGCTAAAGACCAAGATACATTATTCCTCGATCTGCTCGTTATTATCGATGCCTCACCTCGAGGGCAAGAACTACGTCAAAATTCTGCTGTTCCTGCACCAGATGCTCTGCACGGCAAGATACACCCAGGTTTAACAGATGATTGATTTAGAACGAGAGAAATCCTACTGAGAAATCTCATTTTTTTAGTGGACATCAGCAATTTCCAGGTACATTAGATCAAGTGATGTCCAAAGTTTGGATGCACAGTCGGTACAAGACAACTTACCAGCTGTTGAACACACATACTTGATGGAAGCTGTAGCAGGGTCTCGAGCCTGGATCAATCAACGACATCACAAAAATTAAGTGACATATCATGCCTTTGAAGTTGGACTGTGCACAACGCCATTTGAATGGTTCCATCACCTTGTATTGCACTAAACCCTAAATCCTAAACCCTGCTACCTTAAGCAGCGACCAGATTTCGAAGATACAAAAACTTAAACCTGAAAAGGTCATGTTAAACAGTTTTCCATGATGAGTGGAATAGGCATAAGAGTCAGGAAATGTGGAGGAATGTACCGCATGTACAGAAGCAACTCCAATATTTGTGTCTACGGCATCTACACCAGTGACTTCCCCACCCATCCTTGCCAGAGGCTACAACACAAAAATCATACACAACATCAGTAGACCTGAATCTGAACCCCCAAAAAGAGCCCATCTGTTAACAATTAATTGGATAAAAATGAGAAATTTGATATCATGGTCCAAAATCAATATACTTTACTAAATAGAAAGGCAGCACACACAAATTCTTGCACGGAGTACTATTACCTCACAAACAAGCCCCCCTCCACAACCCACATCAAGAATCTTCAGCCCCTCTAATGGCCGCGGAGTATTAGCATCCTTCCTGTCCAGGAGAAGCATGTGAGCATGTATACAACGCTTTCATATCACATGTAAGGTACTATTGAGAATGAACCACAGCTTTCGATCACATCACATAATACGGTAGTGCATCCTAGACGTCAATATGGAATTTGTGTAGAATCAAGAACACAACAGAGCTCTCACCCGAAATGTTTACAAATCTGCGAACGAACGTAAGACACTCGAGTAGGATTCATGATGTGCAAGGGCTTGTAAGGTCCTTTCGGATCCCACCTAAGAATAAGCCGAGCACACGAAGAATTAGTACCAAGTACAACATGTAAAGCAAGGATTATCGCACTTTCAATCACAACAGCAACTCTTACTCACCAAAAAGGAGGAAACTCTTCTTAAAATATGGTTTCACGAATTAAAAATGACAGTGGACGTCAGAATACAATTACTACAATTATGCTGAGCATGGAAACCCGGAACACGACATTCAAAAATTGCAGCTGGAAATACATGACATAAATAATCAAAGATAAAAGTGAAAAGATTAAGAGACCACTCCACCCAATGCTGACTAAGTATCTACTGCGATCATCTCAGCTGCTGAAACTTGAAACCCTAATTCTGGTTTTAAAATTTTCACGAAAGAGAAGCAGATACCAAGTGGATGCAATGGCAGCAAACTTGGCGGTCTCTCTGCTGTCAACTGAGTTCTTGCGCGCTTCGTGGATCGAGTGAGCCTGCCTCTCACCCGTGCCCGAGTTGGATGACGGAGACGAACCAGGCTCATTCTCTGGAGCATCCATTCGTGTCGCAAGGCGACCCTGATCGGATTGCCTGCTCCGCGACTCAGATTCTTCAAGTCCTTTTTCCCTCGTAAGCTCAGCAGAAGCTGATTGGCATGGGTACTCCTCTTGAATTTTCACAACATTCTTAGTCCCATCCACCAGTTGGGTAAGAACCCGAGTGGCAGAACTATGCGTCTGGT
The DNA here is from genome assembly GCA_036785485.1 of Physcomitrellopsis africana. Classification (NCBI taxonomy): domain Eukaryota; kingdom Viridiplantae; phylum Streptophyta; class Bryopsida; order Funariales; family Funariaceae; genus Physcomitrellopsis; species Physcomitrellopsis africana. The sequence goes on along the minus strand of JAWRVF010000202.1, from coordinate 40,035 downwards.
ACACCCTAGAAGCGACCATCGTCGGTTGCTGCGATTCTACCCCCTTGGAAACCATAGAATTAGCAGAAATCCTGGGTGCAACAAACCACCTAGGCATCATCATCCGCCTTGAGACAGCAAACCCATCATCGACCATCCCTCTCTGCTTCCCAATCTGCCTCGCAAAGCACGAAATAGCCCTGCAGACGCTTCCCGATCCCATCCTCGACATGACAAGCGCCCCGTCTCTACTCCGCCGATGCAAGCAACAAACAACTCAACTCGGCGATGAAGACGTAATGGCAATTTCCAAAAACCTGACAAGCGCGCATTCACCCAACTCAACTCAAATTCCTTACTTGTTTCACGATCAAACCATGGAATGAAGCAGCATCGTAAAACAGCAAAAAGAGAGAGATGCGATCAATCGAACAGCATGCACCCAAGTGTCGGATTCCTTGCGCTCCACATCTGCCGAACTACCGTTCCTTGTTCAATCCTCGACAGACAGACAGAACGAAGGAAGGAGTGCAACAAAACTGTCACTGAAATGCGATGGTTAAAAAAAAAAGCTTGAAAAGCTTCGACCTAATTGGACCATAATGCTTGTGAAATTACCATTTGTAACATATATATATATATATATATATATATGTGTGTGTGTGTGTGTTTGTTTACGTGAGCAAGTTACAGCCACTGACTGACACCTGATTCGATAATTGTATCTTCTCCCTTAGTTGATATAGCATACACATTTGCCTCGTAACACGCGAGAAACGATCTTGTACCATCAAGCTTTAGAGATATAGATCCTCCTAATACGTAGTTCCTTGCAAGGTCCTTTATGGTCATGTCGACAGGCTTTGGAAACCTGTAGCCTCCAAGATCAAGACTAGGTACGAGCTTGTTGATTAGTTTGAACAATTGTGAATCTGCCGAAGGTCTGATACTCTCAATTGCAAGTTCTAATAGCTTAAACTCACAATTATCATCTATCACTTCAAGTTCGATTTCATAATGAGTACGTGCTTTAGATATAACCTTTGTTGAGTCAATCCGAAACTTGTTATGGCTTATTATACGTCTTTCTTTATTTCTTTTAATCTTTAATGCCATCCCTTCCTCCTTGGAGTGTCTTCGTTCAAGAGATAGCACCATCTCTGTATTAAACTTAGGGATTGCTTTTGATGATATTCTTTCCTTGATAAAGAACTCAGAGTCTATTTCTCTTACTGTAACAGTACTGCTACCTTTTACTGAATACAATGTCTCCTCTGTCGTGATAGTGTTACTGACTTTTGGGAGTTTCATGAATTCCCTTTCTGTTACATCTTTTAGCCTGATCTCGATCTCATACTGGTATCCCTCAAGAGACTTAGTGCTTAGGTCTCTTTTAGACTTTATAAACTCTGTTAGAACATCCATTGCTTATGCCTTTACAAAGTGGAATTAGAAGCCTTAGCAGATATACTTATTACCCAATTCATTTATAACAATACCATGGAAAAGTTCATCCCATCATACCCTGTAGTAACAGATACCAACTTCATTGATAATCTGTGGAAGAAAAAAGAATTCTATGATACAAGAAAAATAAACAGTTCAAGATTGTATCGCCATCAAAAGTTTGTAAGGAGATTTATATCTCCCCAGACGCCATATAATAATCTGCTACTGTTCCACAACGTTGGATCGGGAGAGACGTTCACATCTATAGCACTTGCTCAGTCCCATAAGCCATACAAAGAAAGAGCACTTGTGCTTGTAAGAGGTAGGACATCTGTCGATAACTTTAAAGATCAGATTCGCAAGTGGCCAGATGGAAAAGTAAAAGACTACAAAATAAGAAAATACATATCTTTTGCAAACAAGCTAAAGAGATTAGGTGACAACCAAGTGATATCAAGCTTCAGTAATAGGATAATAATAATGGACGAAATTCACAATTTGAAGCATTCCATGTCAGACCTCGATGCAGAAACTGTGTATGGTCAAATGTGGAGATTATCTCACCTAGTTAAGGATTGTAAGATAGTGCTTTTAAGTGCAACCCCCATGATAGATAAAGCCGAAGAGATATTATGTATACTTAAGTTAATACTTGATATCAATCACCAATTTGATACATCGGTCTTTCCTACTGAAGATAACTTCAAAAGAAGTATAATGGGTAGAATATCATATTTAAATAGCAACCAACACATGGCAAAGGTCATAGAGGAAGGAATAACTTTAGAAGGTTGTTCAGTCAAGGTTGTTCCATCTTATATGAGAGGGTACCAACTTGAAGCATACAAAAAGATAGATGTTAATAATCTTGATGACAGTGTGTACAGAAACTCTATATATTGCTCTCTAATGACGTTCTGGGATGGAACATATGGTGCTGAAGCCTTTGCAAAGATCGTAAGAGTTAAGCATGATAATAAGATAAAGTATATACTTAGTGAAGAAGTTATACAACATCTAACAAGGAATAACTTATGTCTATACTCTTGTAAGTACTCAAAGATGCTAAGCATAATAGAGAGCAATAAAGATATGCTGGCATTTGTGTTCTGTGAAGAAGTCAAAGGAACCGGACTAATTATGATGAGCTGCATATTTGAACTTTTTGGATACCAGCTATACGATGGCGAGAATCTCGATGAGATTGATAAGGGTCTACGGTACACATTGTACACAGGAGATACTATTGCTTGTTCCAATCCAGAGAAGAGATTAGATGGATTTAGATCTTCAAAGAACAAATATGGAGAATATGTTAAGGTATTGCTTGGTAGCAGAATCAGTGGAGAGAGTGTGAGTTTGGCTAATGTAAGACAAGTTCTCATTGTCACTCCTCATTGGAACAAGTCAACAATAGTACAAGCAATTGGAAGAACAATAAGGAGTCAATCACATAATCTTCTAAAGATAGAAGAAAGGTCAATACATGTCTATAGACATGTAGTTCTTGCAAGTAGGAGTAATAAGTGTGTGCCATCTGTAAGCATAGACATGTATAAGTATTTAATCTCAAAGGAGAAATCAAAGCGCATAGAAGATATAGAGAATGTTATAAGAAGCTGTTGTGTTGATTATTACTTAAATGTTGATACTACAACAATAAGAAGCGAACTTGGTGACGATATATCAACATATCTCTTATGGTACTGTGATGATATAGAGGTCTCTATACGAGACACCGTTACAAAATCAACAGAGTCTCTTTCAATAGACACTATAAGTACATTATTAGATATTAAGAAGAGTGTAGTAAAGGCTTTAATTGGAAAAGGTATTGCTCTTGACGATGGAACGTGCATAAAAGAGGTAAGAGGAACAATACACTTGGACCGTGCTATTATGTCCAATCGAGATACACACTTATCAAGCTTTAAACAAAGTACCAACACGAATGTTAACTACTTTACAAAGGTGCTATACAAAAATAAAAGAGATCTTATATACATCGTATCGTCAATGACAATGTCGCAAAAGATACACTTACTCGAATCAGCAATATTAAGTGGCAACAAGGTTATTAGTCTATTCTTTGAGAATTCTTTCGATTATATTAATAATAGGTATTATCACATACTATCTTACAGAACAGCAGAGGACAATTATTCATATGCCCTATCTTCTGAGTCTTTCAAAGTATGTATGAAGACAAGAGTACTAGATGGTACTTGGAAAGCAGTAAGTGCAGAAGATGAACTTGACATAATACAAAAGATAATATCAAAGTCAAAACGTTCTAGAGATATAATAGAGACAAGACATAAGATATATGTAATATTCTCCAATGGAGATAACAGATTTAGGATACGTAATTCCTTGTCTGAGAACAAAGAGAGATCGCTCAAGGATCTAAGAAGCAGTAATAGAGGTAGATGTATAGATTCACATAGTGGATCGATGATGATGGATATATTGTTGTACCTACTCTCACATGAAACTAAGCAAACAAATATTATGGATCTTATAAGACATACATTTTCTGATTTCTCAAGTGAAGAAAATATCATAAGTGCAAAAATAATACGTGTTATAAAAACCTTTATAAGTTCAAAGTACGATAGTATGCTACCACTTCCTTACAATACAAGACAGAAACTATATAGGTGGATGCTTACTAGAACAAAGAGGGAGCTTGCAGATGTCATGATTAAGATTCTATTAGAGAGTGATATGTACGTGGTCAACTGATAAATAATACTACTTTGTAGTTCACATTACCAATATCAACCAGTCATGGCCTCAAAAAGAAGAGTTATATATGATCTGAATCCTTTGAACATAGTGTTCACACCTGTAACAGATACATTTCAAGCTTCTGGATCAAAAGGAAAACCTGTAGTTCCATCTATTGGGAAAAGAGTTGGTATATCGTACAAAGCAGAGAATGGAACAGAGTATCCTCTGATACTAGTACCAAAAGGATGTATATTTTATTCATTTGGAATACAGGATGATTCCTTTTCAGGTTCTAGTAACAAAGGAAGCAAGAGCATGTGCATTAGTATAGGCATAGAGGACAATAAAGATACTAATGAGAATGCATTCTATGCTAACGTGCATGCAATATACGATCGATGTAAAGAGTATATCATGAAGCACTCAAAGGAAGTCGGCATCAAAGTATCGAAGGATACAATAGATGATATGTTCAAACACCCATTAAAGGAGTTTACAAAAGATGGTACTACAACAATGAGAATGTATGCAAAGCTTATTATAAGTAATAAAGATTCAAAGGTATGGACTACCTTCTATAATACCAAACAAGAGAAGATAGATCCTAAGCCTCTAGAAGGAGTTCATTGTCGCATATATCCTGCCTTACTATTCGACTCTTTGTACTTCTGGTCTGGCAGCAGAGCTTCTCTACAATGTAAGCTTTCAGAAGCTGTAGTAGAAATAGTAGACAGGGCTACTCCATCACTTGATATGAGTCTGCTAAAGATAAAAGATGAGAAGGAAGATATATAAAAAAAAAAATTCTGATTCTTTTTTGATTTTTGTTAGTATATAATTAGACTTACATTTACTTATATAAGATATTTTTTAGTGTACTCTTAATTATTATCATGGAAAATGCTGTGTCTGTTCGTCATAATCAATCTGATTACTACAATGAATGGAAAGGTACCATAGATGAATATCGTAGACTTACAGGTGCTGATTTTGCTTACCATCCTCTATTTGATCCAAGAGAATATCATCATCTCATTACTTGTAGTGGAGTTAGTGATGATGAGATCAAGAACGATTGGGACCTTAGTGATGATGACATGAAGACAATCTCTGGTGCAGCATCCAATGTATCTGTTTCATGTGCTGAAATAAAGCAGGTCAGTCATTCAAATGCAGTTGCTAGTTATGCTGTGTTTACAGTATATCTGGTGTCATTTAGTATTGCGTCTAATATAGTAATAATAAACGTAACAACATATACAATTGAAGACTTTGATTCTTTTAGATGGACACATAGTAATAAACAAAGAGATGAGCATACAAGAGCTTATATACAGGAACATCAAGAAATTGCAAAGGAAAGAAACAGAGAGGGCTTTGAAAAGATTTACAAACAAAAAAGCATTATGAATCTTGTTATTGCATCATATAAAGTGTGATCACAACAATATGGTTGTACAGTATAGTTAGTATATAGCCCAATAAATATAAAAAAATAGAATCACCCATATACTATTTGGTATGATTCTAATTTTTTTTTACATTAAATTGTACACCTCAGGAACAGTTATATTACTATAATGGGCTTAAGAGCTGTTCGTATACTTCATCATCCTCCTTTGTGATAATTTTACTGGACGAATCATGAGAGAGTGTGTCTGCTAATGCAAATGCATATTCAATCCTTAGAGCACCCATTTTCTCATCTAGATCAGGAGCAAGTGTTGACTTTATCTTGCTGATGAGCTTATGACTAGTATTATGTATATAAGCATAGTAAAAGCTGAAAAGCTTAGACTTGGGTGAAAATTTTATGACTGTTTGCAGTTGATAGTAAGATGAGGTATCGTCATCTACTTCTGTTTTATTTTTCATATAGGAATCATTTACTTCTTTGGCTTTTGTTTGTATCCCTTCAATCTCCTTACTGGACTTGCTGATTGCTATAGAGCCATTGTGTACTATATCCCAGGCCATACTGCTGTCTGTATCGTATGATAGAGTCAAGATATTTGCAAGAAACGGCTTGTATATATTTATTAGTCTCGTACCAATATCTTTCATATCCTTGTTGGTAGATATTAAATTACCTGCTGCTGAAATAGTTGCCATTGTCTGTCTGATGGTAAGACCAGTATTGTACTCACTCTTTATTGATTCTCTAAAGGAAAGACCAAGTTTCCATTCCTTCAAAGTTTCTTTTGCCCTGTCCAATAGTTAGGAGCTAGGAATAAGGAGTGTCACGACATTGCTATCATCGGGGTCTGTGTTCATGGTATGAGTACTAGCTTTATCTATTGAAGCAATATGATGAGAGGACAGCTCCTAGATCGAATGGATATCATCCGTTAGGTGAGAAGCCATTGTTTATAGCAACAGAAATACGAAACTAGAAAGCAAAGATTACAATTAGCTGACAGTTTTCTAGTTAGTATATGTTCAAAATTAAAACTATTCCTCTTCTTCTTTTGATCAATAATCGTACCTTTTAATAGAAAGATATTAATGCGATAAGTGTAACAGTGTTTAATCAGAGCATTACTTATGCCTAGTCTTTTTTCACAGCATAACTTACTGGCTTTATAACACTATAAGGTTAACAAGTTAACAGCTAGTGCCTCCTACCGTAGTATAGTATTCTCACTTCAGTCCCTCATATATTAATTAAAAAAAATAAAGACTAGGATTACTAAGTACTATTATTGCAATCCTAATCTTTTTTTTTAACAGATACGTGCACTACAAACAAAGTACATATTACAGATAGGCTTCCTGGCCCTTGAAAGGATCATCGCTACGAACAAGGTTAACAGGTCCCATGGTTGATGAGTTTGCAAGTGCTTGTGCAAGAGAATCAAAGCATCCAACTTTTATACCAGCTAGCTTCTTCTCCTTGGTTTTCTTGTCACTAAATATCTGGAACACAGAGTGGTCATTCCTGTATACATATGAATAGCCAAAGCTAAAGAGACTAGTAACATAGCTGTACTTAGCAGTTACAATGAACTGATAAAACGAGATGTATGTATGACCTATATCCTCACTCTGGTCAATGTCCTTCTTGACAGAGTCTGCACCTTCTTTTTGTGCTTGCTTACCTGCATCATCTACATCATTCAACTGCTTAACCTCATCATCACTCAGACCCCAACCTCCTTGTGCCTCCTTCTCATCCTTAGGACTTGGCTTTAAAGCTAGCTTAACAAATGGTTTAAGTAATGCCACAAGTCTACCTGAGATTTGTTTTGTGTTTGGATCGCTTGCAAAAGATTTTCCCAGATCCGTTACTGTAGCCATCATTTGCTTGATGGTAAGGTTTGATATGGTTTGTGCATTGACGTATTGGTGTGACGTTGCAAGAAAGTCGCTGCCACTCAATGCAGCTGCAGCTTTCTGCAACAGTTGTAAGGTAGGAGTAATAACCTGCAGTGCAACAGCAGCCACTCCAGGTACTGCAAATAGTTCCATCTTATGGTGCCTATCGGACACATCGCCGGATAAGATGTGTGATAGAAGACGAGGTTTATAGTGCTTCTCTATCAGCTCAAGATCTTCATGGATTATTCCCCATGCGTCATGAATCTCTTCAACAGTAGGATGTGACTGGTGAGGATTCATTGCTAAGTTGACAGCAACTGGACGGATCCATTCTCCTTGAGGATCATTGTAAGCCATTGTCGCACTAACAAGAAATGTATTAATATCACAATATAGCTATTAATCAGTAAGTGGCAATAAGATGATATATTTATCGTACTTTCAATCAGTAAGTTTATATATACTGCAACAGCGATACATATGTATATGAAGTGTATACGTTTGCTGTCCAACCAGTCATGAAGAATCATGTACTGTACATGCTCTTACTCAATAGGGACTAACAGTACTAAGAGTTTACTTACTCATATTCCTTTATTAGAGTTGTATGGTTATACTGTTGCTGTCTAGTTCCTACAATGTGTGCCTGGCCCATATACTTACAGTGAGGTACAATAGGTCTGGTAGACACATTGCACAATATAGATTGTGAACAGTTACTAATACTACTTATAACACCACTAAGGAACCTTTCTGATATATCGTGTTCGCCTATCAAGTACTTAAACCTATTGGATCTTTGTTTGGTACTACCTTCAAGTCTAAAGCACTGTAAGTTTTTGTAGACTCCCATATCTATGAAGTCGCTAAAGTGTGTGGCACTACGTACAGCATGAGCAACTGCCAAGCATTGTTGTGATGATGCAAAGTACAAGTTCGAAACAACAACATGAAAGGATACTTTTACATTACTACACGGTACACAAGGACATCTATTCTTTCTCTTAACACACCCCTCAAGACAGACGTTATATGTTCTACAAAGACATCTGCTTCTACATTCCACTTATCAGCAGGACAATCTATGTCAAGTCTGAATCTTTGAGGTCCTTCTCTTATGACTTCTGAGAATCTTCTTTCACTGGGAAGCAATCTTTTGTACCATGTTAAAAAATACTTCCAACTTTCAAAGAAAGTAAAGTATCTTTTATCATCATCATCAACACGCTGAACTATGTATCTATCTTTGCATGTTAGGATGGAGCTTAATGGACCAGTCTTTATTGCATTATAGAATATCTTTCCCTTATATATCTTGCTCATCTTCACAAGCATTTAGTATTGCAACATATAAGTAATAATGTCCAGTAAGTAAAGAAGTGATATTTCTTCAGTTGCAGTCGTACGTGGTACTCCAGCACTAGCATGATGGCATCAATCTTTGTGAAACTTTTTGGATTTAACCAAGGTGGTTTTGAAGACCCAATGTTACAGTTCTTTGATACTTATAACGGAAAGTATATCATAGAGGATGTATACAGGATGTGCATAGCTTTCAAAACATCAGAAGAAGACATCTACGTCTATTTCTTTCCAACAATATCTACGGACTACAAGCTAATATCATCGTTAACAACCTTGAAAGATGATAGCTGTGATGTTGCATTCTCAACTAACGAGTCTTGCACTGTTGGAGAAGTAGTGTTTTGTTTCCCTTGTGACACTTCTGACAATGCTGCGCAATATCTTGGTTTAAGCTGTAACAAGAGCAAGCACTATAATACGATGGTAGAAGAATGCTCAACATGGACTATAAAACTTGAAGAAAGAGGTAAGAGAGATGTGTATGCTAGGATGTCACATATATGGCCTTGTGATATATACCATGTACAGTGCTCAGAAGGTAGAAAAAAGGAGATTGTAAGAGATCTAATATGTGTTTGTCCTAAGAACCCTGAGTTTATTACTTCGAAGATATTTTGTGTGATATACAACACCAAGTTTGTATGCTCGAACTTTGATAGGATAACTCTTTATTTTTTCGACACTAAGAAGTGGGTTCTAAAGAGTTCTAGAGCATCACTAATGAGAGAAATTCTTGTAGGAATGTATAAATTCATAACAGATATATGTGAGTCCTATATGGAAACCATTGAGCCTGCTACTAAGACAATGGATTTTATACAGTCATCTAACAACAGGAGAAAGATAATGTACACTTGTGCCGGGATGTTGTACAAAGAGGACTTTGAAGAACTGTTGGACTCTCGACGAGACATGATAGGTATGAAAGGTGGTGTGTACGACTTTACAGAAGATAGATTTAGAAGAATGGAACCAGATGACTACATCACCCTGTCAACCAAAACCCCATTTGTACAACTTGATTGTATGATTTAACAAGTCGAGTCTTATGTCGGTCATATAAAACACCAACACATAAAAAAGGGGTTGAAGAAACCAGTCCATGACTTAACATAAGTAAAATACTACCTTCAATTCCTTGTATGTTTAGCCTGAACATACCAATAGTCACAAAATTCATATGAGCTACTGAAGAGTAGGCAATAATTTTCTTCAGATCGATTTGTCTTATTGTAGTCAAGGAAGTATATATAATAGCAATAAGGCTTAGAGTATAAATGAAAGGAGTAAAATAAAGTGTTGCTTCAGGAAACATGGGTATGGAAAATCTTAAAAAACCATAGGTTCCTAATTTTAAAAGAATTCCTGCCAAGATTACAGATCCAGCCGTAGGTGCCTCTACGTGAGCTTCAGGTAACCAAATATGAACTGGTATCATAGGCACTTTTACGGAAAAAGAGGCAAAAAAAGCAATCCATAGCAATATTTGGCGCCGCTCACTAAATTCTGTGGTTAATAATATTTGTAAATCAGTGGTTCCTGTTTGGAAAAAAATAAATAAAATGGCTAAGAGCATGAAGACAGATCCAAGTAAAGTATATAAGAAAAACTGATATGCTGCTTGTATTTTTCTTTGTCTAGAACCCCATACCCCTATGATAATAGGAGAGTAAGGGCTGATAGGCCCTCGGCTTTATCTCCCCATGATAAATGGGTCAAGAAAAAGCTCCTGCAGGTACCCACACCCTTCTCACAGAAGCGTACGTGACACTCTCGCGTCATACGGCTCCCTCTCGAAATAGCGGATGAGCCGAAAATGAAAGCCAAGCAAAAAAAAAAAATATATAGAGGTTTGCAGAAAGGGCTTTACGCCTTTTTTTGGCTTGTAGTTCTAAAATATGTTTTTATTTCGGTCTTCTTTTTTGTTCCAGCGACTCATCCCGCGGCCTCGCCAATCACTTCCCGACAGAGTCTTATGTCGACATATGACTCACATATGACTCGACAGTTATTGTTTGCATGTAATGCTTGTTTGTACATATGCTATTATTTTTTTCTATTTTTGTATTGTAGTGGATGGTTTAGAGGGTGAAAATAAAATTTCAAAATTTTTTTATTTCAATTTCTTTGTATATAATCTTAACATTTTCTCTTTTTTTTTGTTTGTTTCAAGTGTATGAATAAGCTTTGTCAAATCACAATATTTGTGTCTTGAGTGCTTTTTACAAGAATGAATTATTGTCATATGGTTGCAAAAGCTATGATACATGAATTTTTGTGCTTGCTTTGTTTTGTTTTTTGTTTTTTGTTTTTTTTTTAATCCACATGTTTATTTTTGTCCAATTTCAAGTAATACATTGCATCTTGTACTTGATTTGATTGACAAGCATAAAGATTAATTTAGAATAAGAATTGGTTCTTTGAGAACAAGTTCTGACCAATACTTGCTAATAAAAAACAGTATTGTTTTTTAATATCTTTCATAGAGAAGTAGAATCCAACAAGTATTGTTACTTATTACTTATGAATGAATGAATGAATGAATATATATATATATATATATATCTACACACATAGGTTACAATTAACAATTACAAATACCAAAACTGATGTAAATACTAGAGGCTAAACTAGCATATGAGAATACAAAATCGAAATTACATGCACTCTGCTAAATAATGTTTTATAATTTATAATTTTATAATTTATTGGTAATTAATTTTTGTAAGTATAGAAATATTTTTTATTCAATTTCCAATGAATAGGTTTATTTAATTTTTAATGTAATACATATATATATATACATTTGAAGTAATATATTTTAAACTAAGTAATTAGAATAATTTTCAAAAAATCACAAATCCAATGTTGTTTAGAATCCAAATGCATTTTTTTCTTTAATATGCATACTTTGATGCGTTGCCAAAGTTTATAATGTAGAAGTAAAGCAATGATAATATCTTTCTTTTCTTTTCTTTTCTCTTAAAGTCAAAGGTAGAATTTGTCAAAATCTTTGATAAAAAAATCATAGTAGTTTTAACAAAGAAAAAAATTGACTATTATAAATATCTTGCAATGTCTTATTTGCAACCTTAGAACTATAATAATTTTGTGTGTATATATATATATATATATATATTTTATATATATCTTGTTTTTAATTACAAAGACTGTATTTTGTATATAGATCCTTTTTTTAAACAATGTTTTTTATTCACTTTATTTGTTTTATTCTTAATATTTAATGGAATTTGAAATGCTGAGTATAATGTGCATTGTTTCTAATTAAGTTGCGCTACATTTTTAGATGAAGTAATATAATATAAATTTTTATTTAAAAAAAATATTGATATATATATATATATATATATATAATTTTAATCTCTTTGTGCATATATTTAATATATATATATATATATATATATATATATATATTAGCAATGGTAATCATCAAATCAATTATATCTTGATACATCATATATTGTTGGCTTATTGTATTTAAGGACAATGTTTTACTTCACAACTAATTCCTAAGCAATTTTAAGCCATATGTTTGATATCAAAATATTGTTAATTTGTCAACTTAAATCCTTTTCTATTTAGGCATAAGTAGATGAATTATTAATTATTTTTTTATATTCCTAAAATATTCCATTTATGAGAAAAAGTTTATAATCCAAGACTTGTCTTCTATGAAGGAATTATTAATTATATGTTACAAAACTATGAAGTAATATAGATTATTACAAAGACTTGGTTCAAAATTGTTCGAAGAATTTGCAAAATTGTTTGAAGTAAAATTCAACAGAGTTATACCACACAATATCAAATTTCTTTTTCTTTATTTTTCTTATTATTGGTGCCTCTTTAGGTAATCTCATGCATTCTTTATTATCTTTCAACAATCTTATTTCCAAACATGCATATTTGAATGTTACACGAACCACTTTTTGTATTATTTGTGAATATTGAAACATTTAGAGACCATAAACAAGTGTAAGTAAAAAAAATCAAAAAAACAAAAAAACAAATAAAACAAAGCCTCTTTTTACTCTAGATTTGTAAATATTTATAAACTATAAGAACCCTGGTATTTAAAAATAATATTATTAATTAATTTTTAAAATATTTGAAGTGTATAAGTCCATCATACCATTAAATATGTTTTTATGAATTCCTTACTGTCTGCATTGTATATTTCTAATAATTTTTTAAATGCTATAAGAAAATGTTGAAAAAATTGAGGTTAAGTTGTTCTATTAAGATAACATGTTCAAAGTGTAAGATTTCATTTGCCTAAATTATTTGTTTGTTGTGTGTTAAATAGCTTAATTGCTATTTATAATATTAATTTTTTTCATTTTCTCAAAGTTGTTCTTATACCAGCGTCTTTTATTATTCTTGTCAAACACATTGTTCTTTAAGTTTAGTTATTCTTCTTGGTTGTGTTCTTTTATATTGTTCCTGTTGTCTACTCTTTGACAAGGAATAAAATTTGTTTGGCTGTATTTATATTTATGATAACAATTGTAGCACTATTGCTTGCTACACATTACCCAATTTTATTATGTACCTTCTTTTAATGTTGTATGTTCATTTTATAATTTTGTGAAGATGTCCCACTTTTTAAAGTTGTAGTAGTATATGAATGTGAAATCAAAAATATTATCAATATGTTGTTTCCACTTCTAATACATGTAAAAAGAATTTTTCTGCTTTAAATTTTTATAATTTTTATAATTCTATAAGCTACTTTTTCTTTAGTAATTTTGAATTTCAAAATAAATTTATAAATAAAATATATAATTTGATAAATATGAGTTTTTAATTTTTAATATAATATTATAAAAATAAGAAAAATTTACCTATATATTTAGATTAAAAAATTATCTAATTTTTAAAATCAAAATATGGTATATTATATAATAATTAAAAATAAAAAATTTAAAGATCAATTATTTTACATATCAAAATATTATTATTCAATTTAAAGTATTCTTTACTTTGCATAAAGATTGAGATGTCAAATATCCTTTCTTTGAATAAAATGAAATTTGAATAATATATTTTCATATTTATAAATTCATAGCATGCTAGAATTTGAGAGACATGATTTTAAAATTAGGGTTTTATACTACCTTGTGCCTATTGGAATATAATCAATTCTTTAAATTTTGTAATATCATTGTATTTGCATTTTCAATTGTCCCTTTTATTTATTTGTTTATAATTAATCAATGAAAGTCACTCAATTAATTCAAAACCTATTACAAAACCTAGTTTTTTTGTTTTGGTTTTTGTAGGTATTTGGTAGAAAACTTGATTGATAAGTGGATGTTTATTTGTAATAGTTGTTTTAGATGGCTAAGGTGACTACACAAAATATAAATTGCAAATATAATTTATAGACATGTCAATTTTTAGAGAATATATTATATCCATTTTTTGACAGTGATCTTTTCTAATATTAATCTATTACCTTACTATGTGATATTATTAGTACTTCTAATTCTTAAGTCTTAATTGGAAACTTAGTGATTTAACAATCCAGTAGTTATGAAAAATATTGAATTCAATTCTCATTAGATAGCCTTTATCCTTACATTATTAATATTAATTATTATTCTTAAGAACATTATTATTTTTGAAACTTTTATTTAAATTATAATTATTATTAAGAACATTCAACTTCAATGTTTAGATTGTCTTTCAAAAAATTAAAATTTGTTTTCTGCATCTAAGATCTTTAAATTTAAACTTTAAATTACAATGTTTGAAAATGTTGTATATTTTTGAAGTTGCCAAATAATATTGTTGGATAAAGAATAAAATACATATATAGGTTACATCGTTATTAAATTGAATCTGAAACCAATAAAAATGGTAGTGTTAATAATCTCAAATTCAATATTAAAAAAACAAAACAAACAAAACAATACCAAAAAAGCAAAAAGAAAAATACAACAAAATATATTAATACATGACACAATTTATAATAACGTAAGTTTCAAAAAAAGTGTGATGGAGAAAACACATCCATGCATAAATAGACTTAGAAACAAATTGAAGAAAACGGCAGTCACAATTTGTTGCAATGCAATGCAAAGTGTAGTGATTCCTCCATATCACTAAACCTGTCAAGGAGCAATAACCCTCCCACCTACAATTGCAACAACCACCACACAACAACAACAACAAATACACAGTCACACGATTGTGGGTGGGAGCTGCTTCCGAGGCGAGAGGGAGCGGGGCAGAGGTTTTGGTGAGAATCGGTGTGTGTGTGTGTGTGTGTGTGTGTGTGTTTTTGTGGGTTGGTTTGTTTGTTTGTTTGTTTGTTGCCAATGAATTCGCAACTTTTGTCGTTTCCTTCGTCGTTGATTTAGAAGGCAGGGGATTGGAAGCTTGCTGAGTGTTATTGATAGTGAGCTAACAATTGGGTTGGTATTGCGGGATTGTGAGAGGAATATTTTGAAGGGGGGATTTTGTTGGGTGTTGTGAAGGAGAGGCGTTGCAATTGGTGCTTCTGTTTTTGGAGTTATGAAGGTTGGGTATCGTGCGGGAGAGAGTGTCGTCGCATTGCGAGTAGATATGTGAGTCGAGGTCCAATTTTCAGCTTCGAGGATGAGCAGGGCTTCGGTGGGCTTGGCATCAAGCTGCCTTTCGCTTAAGCATGCTAGATTCGCTGGACTAAACCTTGGGGGTGGCCTTAGGGTTAGGGCTTATGCTAAACCCCGTGTGAGTTGTGTTGCGTACGAGAGAGGGGAAGAGGTAGATAAAATTAGGAGCAAAAAAAAATATGTGTCCAATTTTGGACCTTCATTGGCACGTGGGAGGCGATTATCACTCCTGCAATTTGAAACATCTCAGCAGGACTTCAGTGTATTGCAAGAAACTCAATGGGCGCGTAAGAAAGCAGAGTTAGAATTCGGCTCTCAGGTAGACGGGGCTCTTGCAGAGAGCAGTATACGTTCTGAATATGACCAACGGAGCGATAACGCTTTTATTGAAACCAATCTTCTTAACGCCAAAGAGGTTGCTGAGAAGCTCGTGAAGGAGGACGGGACATTGAAGAAGCATCTGAGGTTTGCAGAGCTTGATAGGGAGAGTTTTACTCGAGTGTTTGAAGTAGCTGCGATTCGTGTCCCGGCCGATTGGTGCGGAGTTTTTGTGCCAAGGCTTCAAGGACACCTTCTGAATTGGCCCCGTGTGAAGAATGTACCAAGAGTAGAGGGTGATGATGGGGATGCGGCATTGAAGTCACTACTGTGGAAGGACAAGCAAGCTCTTCAGACCCCTCAAAGCCTGGTTGAGTCTGTAATTTCTGCGGTATATCCTGAAGAGTCTGACCTAGATGGGGAACAGGCGGACAAGATCAAGAATAAACGGAGGCTGCCGAGTCTGCGGAAGCTGACTCGTGGGGTCGACAGTGCTTTAGCTCAATCCATTAAGTCTCCCAAGAGAGGGCAATCCGAGCAGCCATCAGTTCGAGGCAGGGAAGAGGGAGCTGTAAGCGTTAAGATTGTTGGAGAATGTCAAAATTCTCAGAACCATGGTACGAGATTTGCTACTCTTTCTGTGCTACTGTTGATTAATAGTCTTCAATGCTGGTTCGAGTTTTGTTTTATGTACCCTTACGTTCCTTGCCTTATCCCTGAGAAGGAGATTTCAGCACTCCAAGCCAATTTTTAATCATCAAACATGGATGGAATTCACTACATAGATTTTAAACTCGACACAGAGGAAATCCGAAATAATGAGAAGCTACAGTAAGTTATGGTCGATTTGCTCCTATGTCCATCCACTAATGAAAACTGAGTTTGGTTATTCTTAAGTACAAGTGCGTCCCTCGGAACGGAGAGTGTCTTCTTTTAAGCTCATGTGCTGTGTGCTGTGTAGATAATGAACCAAGAGATGCATGGCGGCTTTTGCTACTGGACGAGAGGTACAATGACACGCCTAATGAAGAGCTCCCGCAAGCTGTACAGGTGTCTACTCTACCCTGGGGTAAACTTTGATCCGGTGGAAACTGTTGTTCTAAGTCAAAACTATCATTGGTGAAGTATTTCAGGATTTAGAGTTGTGGCATTTGCAGATTTTATGGTGTAGATGCATTGTCGTTTGAGGTGAAACTTATTCAGGGTATTTAGTGACAATCCACAGGCGGTTCTTGCACATCCTGGATGCGAGCTTGTGCGTTGCGAGCTGACTTTAACATACGACTATTGGCCGATGGATGAGGTGCCTATCTCCTTCCTGCTCTTAGCTTATTGAATTTCTAACTGATTAGAGTAGGTTCAGTAGTATGAGAATCACGAATTTATGAAGTAACACTCGATAGGTATGGCTCGTTTTGTGTCCCCAATGTAGTTATGCTGTAAGTGGCGGCTGTAACGTACTGTCTACTCAGGTTATGCCGTTGACCTATCTGTTACCTTTGAAGCTAAAATCTCTCTCTGTTGAACTAGATCTTGAAGGAAGTCTTACCGGCGGGTATGACCACCCCCACTGCTTTTGAGACTGTGGGCCACATAGCTCATCTCAACTTGCGGAACGAGCACACACCTTATCGTCACTCAATAGCTCAGGTCAGTTACATGATCTAGTGGTTGTCTGATTTAGCGCATCAATTTAACGCTCATCTTTGAATTCTATCATTCTGTCTGTCTCTTTTTCTGTCTCACGTTTAGAACGCTGACAGATTGTTTTGGAGAAAAACAAGCCAAGAATTCGAACAGTAGTGAACAAGACCGATGTAATACACAACAAATACCGAACCATGCAGCTTGAGCTTCTTGCTGGAAATAGTTCCCTTATTACAACTGTTGTGGAACATGGGTTGTCTTTTCGGCTCGATCTTGCATCTGTGTGAGTTTTATGTCTAATTATACCTCACTTCACAATCTTTCAGTTTACTTGCATTTTGAAAATTTACCTTTTTTTATTTTAAAAAATTAATGAAATTAAAAAAAATTCAATTGGGCATATTCTTCCTTCCTTAATTTAGTATCATCTCTCCTTATCTGCGCTGCAGCATAGAGTTCCTCGCACATTTTCTTTGTATGGTACACAAATCCCAAGATCCTGCATCTTGGAAATTTGTTTTCAATGGTTTGATATTGTGTCAACACTTCATGGCTTTGTTCTAGGCCCTGGTTGTTTTTGATCATGTCAGCATACCATTCTCGTGATTGCAGATATTGGAACTCCCGATTGGCCACCGAAAGGCAACGTCTTATCGATACATTTAACGAGCATGACATCGTATGTAAGTAGTACTGCCTTAATCCTTTTCGTGAATCCTAAAACTCTGGCCTTTGCAATCAGCTTACTTCTCATCAAATAATCAAAAAACATATAAAATAAAAGAAATGGCACGAAGGTTTTGTTTAAATGTTTTGCAGTATTTGGTGCAACCACCATTTTTAGTTATTTCACTTCACTGTGCAGGTGACATGTTTGCAGGTGTTGGACCCATTGCTATTGTTGCAAGCAAGAAGGTCAAATTTGTGTATGCTAATGACTTGAACCCAGCTGCTACTACCTACATGCACCATAACTTACGCTTGAATAAGTTAGCCTACAAAGTAGAGGTCTGAATATC
The DNA here is from genome assembly GCA_036785485.1 of Physcomitrellopsis africana. Lineage (NCBI taxonomy): Eukaryota > Viridiplantae > Streptophyta > Bryopsida > Funariales > Funariaceae > Physcomitrellopsis > Physcomitrellopsis africana. Next base: position 21,587 of record JAWRVF010000202.1, on the reverse strand, counting down.
TTCTCCAGAAGATGAATACGTTCTTGCTCTTTTATTTACATTTCACAAATGCCATACTCAATTCCGGATTTTTTTTCTCTATTACGTCTGCTTCTTTGGTTCAGTGTCGTGTTCAGAAAAGTTCTCCTTAACTTTTATGTTTGCAGGTGAGCAACGACGATGCCAGGCAATTTGTGCGTAACTTACTAGCCAGGAACCCGCCAGTGCTCTTTACCCAAGTGGTCATGAATCTGCCTCTGGATGCAGCCGAGTTCTTAGGTTCGCCTTTACTTCCTCTAACTGGATGATTAGACGTTTCTGCATCAAGTGCTTAATAAATATAGCCGTGACACAGTGAACTTATTTTCTACATCCATGGAGGACGAAATATCTTATTTTTATTGTTGACCAGATGTGTTCGTCCACGCCTTCTCAAGGGACGTTTGGGAGGGACACACTCTGCCCCACATCCATGTCTACGGTTTCTCTAAAGCCAAAGATCCTGAGGCTGAATACTCTGAGGTTCGTCACTCCCTGCATTCTCTGACCTTAAAGAAATTAATTGTCTTAACTCAGCATCCATGCACCTGTATGAGTACACCATGTGTTGAACCTTGTCTGCCAATCCATAGAACAACGAATTTACTTTTGCACGGGTGATCCGGCAGTCTTTTTCTGATGGATCATGTGGCTTGCAATGTTCATACAGAGAATAGCTGATGTTCTGGGGGAAATGCCTCACCCAATTCACATCCATCGAGTTCGACTTGTGGCTCCAGGGAAATACATGCTCTGCGCCTCCTTTCGTCTTCATGCTAATGTCGCATTCCCTAGACGATCAACTATACGAGAATATGCTTAGTTGCTACTTCAGTTTCTAGCAAACGCATTTGCGAAGTGAACTGTACATGAAGAAGTGAACAGTTCACTTCCAGTTGACTAGTATCGACAGTATACTAGTGTGAAATCAGTTGTAAAGGCTAAACTCCTGAATTTTGCTATGAGACCATAGGACTGGTACAAGCTTATCACTATGAGAGTGTCACTTGGGGTTTTTTACACGTGCTTTGTGTTTCAATGTATACTTTAGCTTACAAAGCGCTTCCTCACTGCTTTTAGTATAAATTCTTCGCTTCGGAAACCACACAAAGATTAAAATTAGACCTTCTTTCTAAGCGCAGCACCTTCACAAGAATTGCACAGTGGATACCCCAGCTACGTATTTTGCTTCGGCCAGGTAATTCGCTATATATTTTCTTTGACGAGGACTCGTCCCTCACATTGCCCTTGCGTGTGATCATTGTATACTACCAGTTTTATTTGCTATCCTAGATGCGTTTCATTTCTGCCTTGGTGTAGTCTTTAGTACGAGTCTACAGTGTTATGGGCTTCACCTTGATTGGTTGGCAGCATCGATGGCCAGCGTCATTCCAGCTGTGCTTTCAGTTTGGAACCTGCTGTTTGAGGCATTCTTGTTTCATGTTGTTCGTGCCTGATGCAGAGTTGAACAAGACTCTAGTTGCGTACAACAAAGTAGAGGCGTGGATTGGTGGAGCTGAGAATACTGCTCTTTAAGAACCCTTCGCACGAGACGAAATCTTCGTCTGCTTGTACTCTCCAGCAAATGAAGTTGTTTTTGGTATTTTGGTTCTCTTTCACCTTCTTAAGGAGTGTAATTAGCGGCATCGAGATATTCAATGAAAGTTGTAAGAAAAGATGAGTGTAATGTTAGGAGAGAAGTTACATAAAACAGAATATACGTCAAGTTATCTTCCAATGAGGAAGTATTCAAGAAAATTAATTACCTAAAGGGATCTACCAATTTTGTATCATTTGGCTAAATTGTACCTACATTGATATGATTTGGTCGGAAGGTAATATGTCATATACTATGTCCTGAACTCTTTATCGATATCGCCTTTTATTCATTTCACATTTCATTTCATGCATCTTAATATTGATTTATAACATCTAAAATGATTCAAAAGACACATTGTTCAAGCTACGGCAGGTAATGCTGCATAGGAAATGAATTCATCAGCCTAACTCTAAATGTGCACACAATAATTTTGTGAACAGAATGGAACAGCACACCATCAACCATAATAATATATGAGTTTCAAAGGAAAGTTCAAGGTGGCGATATTCACAATGGACATTATGTAACAAGTTTCTACAAAAGGCCTGAAACTTGATCAGGCAGATCAAAATTGGAACCAACAGGAGTCCTGCCAGTCTACCTGTAAATCAACCTTCTTTTTCAACAACTCATTCCCATAACCTTCCCTTTTCTCCGTCTTCTTCACATTGCCTTCAGAGTGTTACTTGTTTCACTCATCCTTTTGGCATCTTGCTCTGCAACAACCTGCTTGTGCTCCTTTTTCCTTATTACCTTCTTCATCTACTTCTCAGTGCTTCTCCACATTACGCCTTGTGCTTCTCCGTCTTTTCGGTCTTCTTCTCGTTACCCTCAGAGTCCTTCTCTTTGTGTTTCTCCGTCTTTACCTTCTTCTCTTCTTTCTCCTTCTTGCCTTCCGCATCCTCTTCTTTATGCTTCTCCTTCTTTTCCTTCTTCTCCTCCTCCTTTTCATTGCCTTCCGCATCCTCCTCTTTGTGCTTCTCCTTTTTTTTCTCCTTCTTTTCCTTCTTTTCATTACCTTCAGCGTCCTCCTCCTTGTGCTTGTTCTTCTTTTCCTTCTTCTTGTCCTTCTTCTCATTGCCTTCGGCATCCTCCTCCTTATGTTTCTTTTCCTTCTTTTCATTCTTTTCCTTCTTCTCATTGCCTTCAGCATCTTCCTCCTCGTGCTTCTCCTTCTTTTTTTCCTTCTTGTCCTTCTTCTCATTACCCTGCACATCTTCCTCCGTATGCTTTTCCTTCTTTTCCTTCTTCTTCTCTTTTTTCTCATTGCCTTCGGCATCCTCCTCCTTGTACTTCTCCTGCTTTTTTTCCTTCTTCTCCTTCTTCTCATTGCCTTCAGCATCCTCCTCTTCATGCTTTTCCTTCTTTTTTTCCTTCTTCTCCTTTTTCTCATTGCCTTCCGTATCCTCCTCCTTGTGCTTCTTCGTCTTTTCCTTCTTCTTCTCCTTCTTTTCATTACCTTCAGCATCCTCGTGTTTGAGCTTCTCCTTCTTTTTCTCTTTCTTCTCCTTCTTCTCGTTGCCTTCAGCATCTTCCTCCTTGTGCTTCTCCTTCTTTTCCTTCTTCTCCTTATTCTTATTGCCTTCATCATCTTCCTCCTTGAGCTTTTCCTTCTTTTCCTTCTTCTTCTCCTTCCTCTCATTACCTTCAGCATCCTCCTCCTTGTGCTTCTCCTTCTTTTCCTTCTTCTCCTTATTCTTATTGCCTTCATCATCTTCCTCCTTGAGCTTTTCCTTCTTTTCCTTCTTCTTCTCCTTCCTCTCATTACCTTCAGCATCCTCCTCCTTGTGCTTCTTCTTCTTTTCCTTCTTCTCCTTCTCATGGCCTTCAGCGACCTCCTCTTTGTGCCTTTCCTCCTTTTCATCCTTCTTCACTACACCTTCGTCATCCTTCTCTTTGTGCTTTTCCTTCTTCTCCTTCTCGATCTCCTTGCCATGGCTATCCATGTTCTCTTCATATTTCTGCTTCTTCTCCTCCTCCTTCCCATCGTCGTGAATATGCTCTATCTTCTTCTCCTTCACCTCCTTCCCCTCATATCCCAGGTCTTTTTTCTTGTGCTTCTCCCTGTGCTTCTTCTCTTCGCCTTCCATCTCCTCCTCTTCCACTTGATCAAACTCCTTCGTGTGCTTCTTCCCCTCTTTCCCTTCTTCCTCTTCAAATGCTTCCCTCAGTTTCGTCTCTTGGTGCTTCTTGGCCTGCTTTCCGTCAATCACATCCTCGTCATCAACAATAATTGACCTCTCTCTTGCCTCAATGTGCTTCTTATCCTCATCAATGTGAATCTTCTTCGTGCCCTCCTCTACCTTGTGCGCCTTGTGCCCATGATCTTCCTGCTCAGGCTTCTTTTCTAAGGCGGGAAAATCTTTGCTTTTGTGTTCGACTGGCATACCCGATTCTTCAGTCTCGGGCTTCTTCTCCGACACATCCATATCTGATTTTCTACTCGTCTGCTCCGTCGAGATGCCCGATTCTTCTTGCTCAGGCATCTCCGAACTCTCGACGCTCTTTGCGGCCGCTTCCGCAGACTCGGTTCCATCCTTGGAGGAAGGTCGTGTCTCCAATGGAACATACGGGTTTTTATTTTGTTCTGGCAGATCCTCAACCTTGGGCACCTCGGGAGTCTTCACATGAGTATCATCCCAATGTGCCACTATCTGCTCCTGCTCAGGTTTCTCAGACTTCTCCGACAAATCGAAATCTCTGCTTGTCTGGTCCACTGGTGCGCTCTCATCGTGCTCGGATTTCTCTTCCTTCCCAGCATCCTTGTCAAGCTGCTCCTTGCCCATCCGCTCTACCTGAGCATTTGCTTCTTCAAGTTCGGATTTCTTTTCTGAAGTGGGTTTCTTCTTTCTTTTCTCTTCTGCCGGTTCCAACCCCTCTGCCTGCAAGCACAAAAGAAGATAGAAATGTCAACAATTGCTATAGCACCATGATCCATCTTCGTGTCCTCGAGTTTTGTTGACAAAAACCCCTAAATGAGCAGTAATCATCCACGCTAATGTTGACAAAGCTATGTGAATTACATTGCGAACTGGGTAAAAGTTTAAGAATGTCAACCTTCAAGCCAAGGTTCTTCATGGCCGCCTCTGCCTCCGCCGCGTTGTCCTTTGAGGAAGGCAAAGCCTCCAAAGGCACGAACGGATTCTGGTTGGCTTTTACCAGATCCTCAAGCTTAGGTGGTGCTGGAGTCGCAACATGGGTGTCATCCCAGTGCACCACTTCCACAGGCTCGGGTGGGAACTCTGCACTAGATTTCTCACTCGCCATTGTAGAGGTTTGCTAAAATCAATCAGATCTCTGCACGCATACAAATAGTGTCGGATCAAGCTCGAGTCACATCAGCACCAGCGAATTCTGTATTATTCAATAGACCTCACAAAAACCAGACGAACGACACAAACACAACATCTCAAAGCTGACGCTTCCCCTCTCACAACAGATCAAGGAACTGCGAAGTTACAATGAAGAAGGATGGAGAACAAGTGAAACCGTCCGAAAATGCAGTAACTAATCCAGGATATTTGAAAACAATCATTTTTCTAGATACGCGTATCACAGGAATAACTCAGCAATCACAATAAAACCGACTGCCAGCTGATCCACAAGCGCTTATCCAAGGTAGGAAACACAGAGATTACACAAAGGCCTAAGCCACTGACGTAACCAGACATTCCATGCACGGCCAACGCCAGTGACGGACGAGGTGAGAAGCCGACACAAAGTTCACAAATCGTAGGCACCACAACGCCAGAGGTTACCAACAAACCACATTACCAACAACCAAGACGATGGAGTATGTCCAGAACCAGATCCACAACATCCACTTCCAACAAATCCAACGACCCGATCGGCCGCAAAAGCACTTGTAACTCACCTGATCAAGAGTTACGTGCTCAGCCACTTGTCCTTCAGTTCACGACCCAAATTCAAGTTCCTCCTCCCCACCGCAATCCCAACTCCTGATCGGTGCTTGCTCAGCACACGCAGCCCCGCTCTTCGGTCACGAATCCGTAACAAAACTCTTAGAAATACATACAAGACGAAGGGAGAAAGAGAGAGAGAGAATAGAGAGTGAGTGTGTGCAAATGTAGTGATGAATCTGATTATGGTGGAGCAATATGAAGGGGATCACTACAATGCTTGTGCTATGATACGGCGACGCTGGGCTCAGTTCGGTCGCCAAGTGGTTGACCACGTGTTGGCACCGCATTCGATGACCGCAGCTTTCATGGACTGATCCTGTTGGGGGGTGCCAGCTAAGCTTTAGCGGTATGGTCAACGCCACCTGGACGTCGACGACGAGCTGCTACCTTTAGCTCAGATCGTGACCTGGTCCTAATTAGGTGGTCTCACATTTTAGTAGTTGGTCTCAACTTGGAGAGACCCAATTCATTGAACGTGTTCAGTAATCACCTATTTTTACATCCTGTGTCAATAATGTAATATTATTTTTGTCTTACATGTCAAGTTTTGATTATTCGGAATGGTGTATTAATTTGAATACTTGTGATTATTAATTAGTTAATGAGTGTTGGGTGACAAATACTTTCTAATGTCCTTTGTTGGTTTATATTTGTGTGACTTGTTTATGTTTTATTTGTTGAGCATTAGTATTGGATGAAGAGAGATAAACTTAAATCATAGAAACAATTCAAAAGCTGTTGGTGTTTCTGTTTTTTTCAGATATATCATTTAAATATGCTTTGTAATTATTTTTGATCTTTGATTTCTTGTGGGTAATAACCAAGCTGCATATATATGTTTATTGTCTTTTGTTTAATGTTTATACTTCTAAATTTCTTTCACTTCGTACTTCAAATATTCTTTCAGGAGATTGCAATACTACTAAATTATTCGTTAGTGATGTAGCAATGTGGTCTTTTGTATTTAATTACTCAATAGTAAGGTCTGGAGTATCAATTGCACTATCATGTTCAAGTGCTGCTTTAACTAAATTGTTTGCTTTATGATCTCAAAAAACTTTAAATACTTGTCCTAAAAAATGGATGTAGATATGTTGTAAAGTATTTTATATTTGACAACAATTTTTGGCTCATTTGGTGTTTTACTTAATGTATTTTGACATTGACCTATCTCTTGTAGTATTTTTGTAAATTACTTAATAGAAATTTAATATTCATAATGACATAATTTAATGAGTTTTATGGTTAATAATTAATATCTTGTTCACAAAATTCAAGTTTTGAATGTACTTTTGTGGATAGTACATTAACATATTGAAGCTGCTCTATTTCATGTGCCATTTAAAGTAATGATAGCTTTGTTGCCAAATAATTGACCACATCATCAAATTGAATTTTGTTCGTAAATGACACATCATCTAGTTCTACAAACCCACTAGTTTGCAAACATGAGGATCTTAAATCATTAGTTCAAACTTCTATAAACATATTCAATTTGTCAATGTAATTAAAGTTCTATAAACAATATTCAATTCAAAATTGCAATTTCATTATTGCTTGTTTTCAGAAAGTGGCTCAAGAAAGCACTTTTAATTTTTTTTTATTAATTGTAAATTTATCCCAAATTGTTACTTTTAGTATAAGTAAGAAGTTTACTTTGCATATGTGAGGGTGTGTCCATGTAGTAAAAAAGAGGTGTCCACCTTCATTTTTTAATTTGAAAGGTGTAATATTTTTGAGTATTATATATATATATATATATATATATATACATATATATAAATTTCAAATTCTTTTTTTATAAAAAATAAAAAATATCTCATAAAAAATGAAAAACTATTCATCAACTTATTTATTTATAATTTATATATATATATATATATATATGGTGTTGATATTGTCACCCCAATTTTTGCTACTCCACATACCACCACAAGCTACCCTAAACTTGAGTTGCACACCACAATGCACTTTTTTCAACCACCTGGCATTGTTACCTAATTTTTTACCAGTCTTAATTACTCTGTGACTCTTAACCTCTGCTCATCTTAAGAAACTGGGGCGCCAGAGGGCCATGCTCCCACATCTTCCACCCAGGCCATGAACACATACCCTGCCTCACCCTCCCTCATCACCTCATCCGCACACTACCTGCTCTCCCTCCTGTTCATCTTCCTCAACTTCAACCTTCTCGCTTCGCATGCAATCCCCACATCCCCCTCCCCCTTCATCCTTCCACCATCTTCCTCCATCCTGCTCATCGCATACTCCCGCTCCCCTTCCAATCCTACCCCGCTTCCCTCAGCTCCCCCTCGTCGCATCAACTCAGAGGCTTCTCCTCCTCTCAAACCATCCGACATGAGAGACGACGAGCAGACCACGCTGCGCCCTCTTCCGAGAAGATCAACGTAGTAAGGGCCCGGCCACGAGCTTTAAATGTAGCAGTCGACTGCATCCGACAACGGTATATTGAACATCGTGCTGGGAAGCGCGTGCCAAAGTGGGATTCCGGCTGGATTTATAGAGCCGAGGACGGAGGGGAGCGAGAGCAGGGAGGCGATGCTACTGGTTCTCTCTCTGGCTCGCTCGCTGGGTTGGTCGGACGGACCATTGTTGCAGTCCCTGATCTCATTACTTCCCGCTTTTAATAATCTCAATTCAACACCATTCCAAACCATTACCTTCTCACTTGTTGCCGCAGTCAATTGCTCGGTAATCCTCCTCTGTGCAGCCTTGGCAGACGTATCAGTCTGCCACAGCACATCATCTTCATTATTGGCAACAGATTCTTCCTCATCAACTTGGCTTGCAAAAGGAGAATGCTCTTCATCATCAGACCCTTGTTTCTTTTTCACAACTTTGGCATCAGACCCTTATTTATTTTTCCTCGAAGCCTGTCGCTTGAGCTTCTTCAAAAGTTCGTCCACAGCTTCTCCCTCCTTGAGACTCTCTTTCTCTGCCCGTCGCAGAGCACGGTCCTTCTTCCCTCCTTTTTTCTGTTCAGGTGGATTCTTCAAAATGAATGTGGTCAGCTTATCAAGCATGTCAACATCAGACACTTAACCACATGCAGCACATTTTAATGTTATGTTCTGTGTCTTGGTGATGACCACCTCCGTCTCAGGATTGCCTCATCCATAGCACTATACATACTTCTTGATAAAGTTCTCAAGCAGCAAAGCGAGCTTAGATGTATCATGAGCACCATTCACGATACCCGTACTAATCTTCTCGTCATACTTTGACTTAGCCCCTAACTCACAACCAAAGTACTTGGTTGTGTAGGCATGATGCCTTGCATCCTTCAATGTTTTGAAGCGCCATGATTAAAAGTATAATATTTGATGGTGTCTCAGTGTCTGAGCCCCCTCGCATCCTCTATGAAGAACACGATGAAGTGATGAGGAGGGAAGAGAGAGGAAGGTACCCGGTATGTATTCATGGCTTGGATGGAAGTAGTGCGGGCACGGTGTCGTATTGTGACACGATTATATGGTGAAACTATGACTAAAAATGATTTTTCAATTAATACTCTATTATCTTAGTTCAACAAGAATTCAACATATTTTAACAAGATTTTTATGAAAGCCTCTTAGTTTATATTCTTCACTTAATAATTAGCAGATAAGAATTAATTAATGATTTTACTTTCTAGGTTGTAGTAATTCTTTTACTGCCTTAGAAAGGCCATAAAATAGTAAAAATATGATAAAAAGGATAAATTATTAGTATGATTGATACTAGGGTTAAATTGAGGGTAGGGTCAGGCTATATAATCCCTAGGATAGGTTAGATTGATACCCGGGGGTTGGCCGTTTGTAGAACAAGGTCGAAATCAGACCTCTAGCTACTAAAACAGCCGCCTAGGACAAAGTACGGGGGATTTGGTAGATCGGATTTTTGAATTAGATAGCTAGCTTGAAGCTTCTTCCAAGGACATTAAGCTTGTTGCCATAGGGTTTTGGATGACTTTGCAATTGTTGTTCAAAGTCAGTTTTTGTACTAGTATTTTGGGTTTTATGTAAGACAATGACGGCTTGCATTCTTGACTGATTTGTGCAATTTGTATAGCATCTATAGTTTAAAATTTAATATTATCTAGATTTTTTAGTGTGCTAAGTGTGTACAAAAGTTTGTATTAATCTAATAGTGCAATCAAGAGATATTTGGGCTTTGATACAAAGAATTGTCGGAAGTTGGCAGTTTAGGGTTAGATAGGGTTTCTATGATAACTAAAGATCTATCAATTGGATCAAAGTAAATTTTAGCATGTTGATAGAAGACTTAGAGATCAAGCTATAAACCAAGTTTGACTTGAAGTTAATAGTTGAAGAAGTAGAAATCACCACTGGAATTTTTGCATCAATTTTTAAGTTGGCGGCCGAGTGTCATTAGTGCAGTTTTTGGGCATTTTCTTGCAATCTGTAAGTTGGATTGGGCTGAATTTTTTTGAGCATGTAGAAGGCTTATACTGACATTTGTGTGCAAAATTTCATACTAAGTGGATAGTTGGATTAAAAGTTATAGCTTGTCAAAGCTCATTGATTAAGATTAGGGCTTGCAAAGAAAAATAAAAATTACTTAATTATAAAAGAAACGAGGCAATTGGGATATATATGGTTGATGTTACTAAGAGGAGTGTTTTTAAACACTTTTTAATTGAAATTTGAATTATATTCTTCATATATGGGTCAAACCTATTAAGATTTCTTGATTATTTGCAAACACAACTTTATCTTCTACAGCCAAGTGTCCGATGTATTCCCAAACAAGACAACACATAATACGACAACGGCTTTGTGACACCTCAACTTCTTAAGATAAGTAGAATGATTAAGAGGCATAGAATAATTAAGACGGAAATAATTAAGAGCTTTGGTAATAATGCCGAGTAAAGTGATTAAGAATAATGGAGTAATTAAGAGTTTTGAAAACAACTTTGGAGATTTGAGAAAAGTACATTGTGGTGTGTGAGAGAATAAATTTCACCCTTCAATTCAAATTACAAGATGGCCTCATTTAAAAATTGCTTGTAATTGGTGGTACAAAGTGAAGGAAGCAAATATCAAGAACAACAAGAAGAACAATTACAAAACAAGTGAAGTAAATGGTATCAAGCAAGTATACAATTCAAAATTAGGTCACAATTTATTTATTATGTTCTTATCTAGTAAAAAACAAAAATTATATTTTTGAATAGATAATTTTTTCAATCTTTTTAATATATAAAAAATTTGTAAATCTGAATAACTCATTTTTTTATATTTTTAACTATATCATGGTATTCAAAAATATCCAATTAGCCTAGGAACCTTGTATGGTTTTTGAATCTTGCTCTATTTCTTCATAATAGCTCCCAATGTGATAAAACTCATTTTTATCAAAGTCTTCAAAATTGTTTTAAAAATTCCTAATTTTTTTTAAATAAATTCTTATTATATTTTTAAAATAATAATATCAATTTAAAACTATTTTATTCTATATTGGTGATTTTTTATAGTAATAAAATAAAATTAAATCAACTAAAAATTCTATTTTATATATAAATAATTAAAAAGATATGAGATTTATTTTTTTATTCTTCTTCTACCTACTAAATAATATTTATATACTTTTAATAAGTGGTACATAGAGATAGAAGATCAATATAGACATTGGTCTCAATAACTAAATATTAATTCTTATAATTAAGAAAAAAATTCTAAATCAATTAAGATAATTGCCTCCAAGACTTACTAAGATTCCAAATCTGTTTTATTAATATTGTTTTCTATTATTTAGCATCTTCTAAATACATCTTTACTTTACAATTGTAGTTTTGATATTCTAAATATATTCTTTTATCTTAAAACAACTAATAAATCAATTTAATGACTCATATATAGCAACCATCTAGAATGACTTGCAAAAGAGAAGAATCTACAATTGGCCTTTTAGAGTGCTATTAAAAAAATTATTTGTAGAAGTTTTAATAACTATTCAAGATAAGAATGAATGAATTACTACTAATTTGAAAGAATTAAAATAAAATTTGTTTTATAAAATCAAAGAAAGAAGAAAAAAAAATTAAATCAAATCTAAGAATTAATAATTACAGAAAAAAAAAATTTAAAACTAAAAATAATTTTTTTTTTTTTTTAGATTCTTCTTTAATATGAGAAGATTTTGGTTTCAATCTTCTAAAGCCTATATATCCATTGAGTGTTAAGGTTGGTCTTTTCTTGTATTAATATTAATTCATTGGAATAGCCCATTTTTTCAACCAAATTTGAATCTGAGATGCTTCAATAACAACCTCTTTTATAACCAATACTTCAATTTCTCTTGGATGTTTATCAGATATAAAATCACAAGTTCCAATACTCTAATTTTTTTTTTTTTTTTTTTTTTTTTTAAATATATGAAATAAATTAAATTTTATATTCTTTATATCTATTCCTAAAAGTTTCAGTAAAAAAATCTTCTCTGTTCAATGTTTGCAACCAAATTAAATTATTTGGAAAGATTTCTTTAATTATATAAGAGTCTAATCATAAAGTATGAAATTTTTTTAGAAAATCTAATCTCCTAACATCTTGTAAAAAGATAAACATGCCAATTCTAAAAGTTTTGATCTTGTATTGTTTATTAAAGATAATTTTTTTTTTTTCTTTTTTATACAGCCTTTGTATATTGAACAGTCTATCTTCTGGCTTCATTTAGATCTTTTAGATATTTCAATCTATCCATCAAAGGTTATTTAGTTGACAATCTTTTTGTCAAATACAATTTGAAGAAAAGGGATTTCAAATTCAATTGATAAAATGGCTTCTATACTATAAACCAAGAAAAATAAGGTGGCTTGAGTAGTCACCTTAAACATGGTTCTACAAGGTTGCAGGAAGTTTTGTATCCCAATCTTATTTAGAAGTTGTTATGGTTTTTCTAAGGATATTGACTAAGGTTTGATTTATCCTCTCTGTGTATCCATTGATTTGAGGGTAATAAGGGATAGTATTCTTATGATCAATTTAAAATTGTGAGGTCAAGTTTTCTATTACTGCATTTAAGAAATGCTTATTCTTATTACTAATTAGGATTTTTGGACATCCAAATCTAATCATAATCTACTTATAAAAAAACTTGGTTGCTTGTTTAGCATTGTTGGTATTAACTGCCTTTACTTCAGCCCATTTGGTAAAGTACTTGGTTGCTACAACTATGCACTTCATTCCACTAGTAGAATTAAGATAAACTTTTCCAATATAATGTATTTTCTATTTTTCAAATGGAACTAAAGGTAAAGACACATGGAGGGATAAGCTCATTTGGAGGTCATTTCTAACATATCTTTGACATACATCACATATTTTAGTATACCTATGGACATCTTGGAGTAAAATAAGCTAATAATAGCTGATTCTAAAGATCTTCTCTCTTATCAATGTTCCCAAAAAATGACCCTCACATACACTATCATAGCATGCCAATAAAATTGTAGGGATTTCTTCTTCCATCATACATTTTTTTAACATTCTATCTATTCCACGTCAATATAATTTGCCACCAATTATAATAAAATATCTACTATTAATTTAGACCTTCTAATATTTTATTTTAAATAAATAAGAAGACAAGGTTTAGATGGTTAAAAATTTGGTAATTAATTCATACTAAGTAGGGGTGGTTGAAACATCAAATAGATTTTTATCTATTAAGGTATCATTGATTTAATCTTTATCCATGTACTCGGACAACCTGGATAAGTGATTGGCTTGCATGTGCATCCTTCTTAGCTTATATTCTACTATATAATCAAATTCTTTTAATAAAAGCATCCACCTTATTAGTCTATTGCTCAATTTTGCCTTAATAACAAGGTACTTAATTGCCATGTGGTCTACAAAAAATACTATTGGATTTAAGAGGAAATAGTATCTAAATTTTTTAATGGAAAAAACCATGGCAAGGCATTTTTATTTTGTAATAGTGTAATTTTTCTTTGCAAGATTTAATTGTTTATTTATAAAAGCTATGGGATAGTCTTTGCCTCCTTTTCTACTTGCTTGACACAAGGTACTTCCTATTGCCACGGATAAAACATCACAAAGCACATGGAAAGGTAATGATCAATTTGGTGGTTTTAAAATATGGTATGTATTAAACTTTATCTTAAGAATGTCAAATGCCTCTTGAATTTTTTCACTCCATTCAAACTTCACATCTTTCTATTAAAGTCTAACAATAGGTATAGAAATGATAACATAGTCATGTATCACTTTCCAATACCATCCAATATGCTCCAAGGTTCTTTATACCTCCTTTATTATTGAAGGAGGTTTTAATTCTATAATCACCTTAATCTTCTCTAGGTCTGATTCTCTACCATTTTCTAATACTACGTATCTAAGTAGTACTCTCTTTTTAATTGCTAAAAATATTTTATTAGGATTTAAAGTAATCCTAGCTCGTTTATATCTTTGAAGACAAGACTTTATACAATCAAGATATATTGTCTTAGATAATTGAATGCTTAGAAGATTATAATTAAATTTGATTGGATATCTTAGAAGATCGGATATCCATAAACATATATAATTTGTATCCAGCCACTTCTTCTAGGATGGTGTTTATAAATGGAAGAAAAAAATGATCCTTTTAGATGCACTTATTAAGCTTCTTATAATCTATGTATACTCAAAGTTTTCTATTTTTTTCTTCACTAATACTATTGGTGAGATCCAATCCGTAATTTCTATTAGTTGAATAAATCTAGCTTAGAGGAATTTTTTTAGTTCGGCTTTGATCAATAGTTATAAATTAAGATTCATTCTTCTTTCATTTTGTTTCATATGATTTGAATTAGAAAGAAGTGGAATACGATGTTGAGCTACTTCTAGAAGAATACCCTTAAGGTTTTTATAAGACCAAGCAAAGACATTCTTATATTCGATAATTAACGATTTATAACTTAACAACTCATTCTTTATCAATTGAGCTCCAAATTTGATTAGTTTTGGATCTTCATTCTTTAAAATTACATCCATCAACTTGTAATCAAGGTCTTGTACATGAGATTGCTTTGTGGATCTTCTATACCAATCATTTAGTATTTGTGGATAGTTGGTCATGTCATTTTCAATTGTAAGACTATTAGAAGTTTGTATAAATTATAAAGATGGAATAAGGTTGCATTCTTTTGTTAATTCATTTAACTCATGAACTTAAGTGCTATCAAAATTTAATCCAAAGGCATCTTTATACTTAATGTCATCTACTACGGTTGCTATATCTACTTCTTTTTTATGATTTTGCCAAGTGACAAAACCATCTATGAAATTAACACTTACAACTTCATCCTCATTTGAAGTAGGATGATTTTTCAACCATTGAGTAAACTCTCCATCATCTTCTTAATCGTATAGTCTAAGGCCTACACATCCTAATGGAATTGATTGGACCATTCTTAAGTGAATTCCTTCACTTGCTATGAAATCAGCAAATCTAACCTTCTTTCTGAACTCCTTCTGTGGTTAGGGATCCAAAATCTCATTTTCTAAAGAATAAGATGAGGTTTTGGCTGAAAACAATCTTTAAGATTGAATAAGGATTTTAGTTAGGTTTTTTAGTAGCCCATAGATGATATGGGGCTTCTTACTTCTTTAATTAATTTTTGTATTAGCTGTCTTAACCAAGATCTATCTAGAAGTAATGGATATGAATTTTTACTAGGATGTATGTGAATCACATGGAAATTGAAGAAATATTCTTTACCTCTTATCATCATCTTACAACTACTAATTTATCCTAGAGGTGTGTCTTGGCATTGATTAACCATATTAATTACAAATAAAAAAAGACTATTAATACTAAGTCTTAATTTTTCCATAGTTTTCACTAGCATAATTTTTAAATTAATACTTCTATCCAAAATACTAGAGGATATGATTTTATCTATTATAGACTCTTCTAACTCAATTGCCTTCACTTCTTGTCCTACTTGAATTATTCTAACATGAATTGAGATTTTTACTTTAGATCATTGTTATCTTTTAATAGGAAGGCTTGTTTTAAAGCTCCTTCTAATTAGAGTAGAAACTTCCAATAATTGAGCAATTGTGATATCTACCTTAATTTTCTTTAAATCCTTTTATAAATCATATGACTTTACTTGATCCTTGTCTTTAAGTCAAGTTGAAAAATTAAATTTAAAGTCAAAAACTTTAGGTCTTTTTTATTCTTTTTTAGAAAAAAATTCCTTAGTTTCAATATTTTCTTTCAAGGCCCTTGACAGTCTATTTAAGCTAGGTTCAAGGACGTGAGATAATTTCTTAGAATCTCTAATATTAGCCATTGTCTTCTTTGTAGCTTTATTTAAATTTAAAAAATAATAAAATCTTTTGAATTATTTTTACTATTAATTGAAATAAGAAAGAAAAGATTAGAATATTTAGAATTTATCATAACTGCCAAGGCTAGCATCATAGGTGGTATTTATACCTTGGATTGGAGCAATTTGTGCATAATCAAGTTTGACTCAGGAAGTACAAGTTGGATTATTATAGAGGAGGTAGAAGCTTATTCTCCAATCATTCCACTAGTAGTCTGATTTACAAATCTTACATCTTAAGAGTCTTGACCATCATATTATTGGCTATGTTGAGAGTGACCATCGTTTAGAGGAATGAATCCTTGCTTAGTATTTAAATATGAGAGAAGATCTTGATTTTGATGGTTATTACTATAATTATAGAATAGATTTGAAGATTTTAAGATATTGTTAGAACTTTGATTTTTTGCCCTCTTCAAATGATCTCAAGCTTGTTGATGATAATTTACTTGTAAAAAATTAAAAAAAACTATCTTATCAGTTTATTTATATATGCTTGTAGGATGGTTTTTTTCACAATTTCTACAAACAATTCTATTTTCTATTCAACAACTACCAAGTAGGTGTCTTTTGCTACAAAAGTGATGTACTTCGTATCTTAATCTTAGTTGGTTCTTAAAACCTTGATTAAGATAATCATGATTTTGTAGATGAAAACTAGACCGTACATTGACTTGACTTCTATGAGGGAGGATATAAGATTATTGCTGTCCAAGATTATATTGATAATTTTGACGATTTGAACAAAACTGGTTAATGTGCTTTGATTGATTATATTGAGTACACCACAATCTTAAAATGTGCCTACTAATTCTATAGAAGGTGCAACTTGGTTTGGATTTTGGTCCTTAGTTAAAAAGATTATTTATTCTTATAAGGTTTTTATCTATTATGCCAGCTTGTTTTGGAATCCCCTTTAACTTTGAAAGACTTTATTTTTAAATTCTTTCTTAAATTTATTTTTATGCTTTGGATATGTCAATTTTGAGAGGCTAAATGGTAGTCTAACCTCTAATGATGTAGAATAATGATATATAGGTTGGAATTGATTTTTCAAATGTTCTACAAGGATGTCTTTGAGACTTATCTATATTTTAAGCATAGATTGGTATAAAACTTGGGATTCTATGGTCTTTCTTCTTCCACATCATGTCTTGTTGGTTGTAAATGTCTTTAATCATCCATGCTATCTTTTTGGCATCCTTTAAATTTTTTAGCCTTTTGTTGAAGATATCTCTAATTGTGCCCTCCTTGTTGAATCCTTAGATAGAAAAATAGATGAGAATGTCATTTTTGAGAAGGGTTCTTACAAATCAATTTAATACTAGTTTAAATTGTCAAATATATTTATTGATTTTCTCCTCTTTTCCTTGTTTCAAAGAAGAAAGGGCCATGAGGGCATTACTTTGCTCCACTTTTGGTCTAAACTTCTCTAGGAATGCTCTCATTAGAATATTCTAATTTTTAAAGATTTAGGAGGATGGTTTCTATATCATTCATAAGCTTCATCTTTTAATATGCTCAAAAATCACATAAGATAATATCTAAGATTATTTGTCAAATATGTTGTGAGAAGTTTTATAAACCTCTCTACATATACTATTGAGTTGTCATTCCTAGTTTCTTTAAAGATTGAGAGATTGTGAGATATGGGAGTTGCTTGCAATTCTTTTGGAATTATAATAGTCAAACTTCTTAATTGGACTAAGGAATTTATGAATATAGGATTTAGAAAGGCTTCCTTGTCTTAATCTATTGAAAGAAAACTAGATCTTGACTCTTTTCCTTCTTAATTTACTTCTATAATAAGATTAAAGGATTTTAAGTCTAATCTTTTTTCTTTTACTACTTGCTTAGGATTTAGTTACAATGAATTGAATACAAATATGTCTTGTGATGTTGTAGGTATGTCTTGTTTATCCAACCATTAGACCTCAATTCCTCAAAATTTTGGAATGAAATTTTTAAAAAACTTTTTTAGATTTTTTATAGATGGAATTAATTTAGATTAGCTAAATTTAGTAGAAAAATATATCTAATATAATTATAGATATAATATTCATCTAGACTCATAATTTTAATATACCAATGTCTAAAAAATTAACTTAAAAAGTTTTGGCCATCTACATGCAACCCACTTAAAATATCTTTTAACAAAGAAGGAAAATAAAACAGAAGCAAGTAAAGAGAGAATAAACTTACTTGAAACTTAGCTTCCTAATGCCACTTCTTATCTTATGCCCCTTATTCATCAATCTACAATTTGTATTAGTTTAATGAAATGAAAATCCAACCAAATTGTTTAATTGAAGGCTTATCTTAGAAGTATGGCATCTTGAATGATTTATTTATTTATTTATTTATTTATTTTTATATTATAAGTAGAATAACTTATTTAATCTACTATTGGAGAACCTTCTTTATCCTACACTTATGAAGAGAAGGGATATGGTGGGTGGAGAGGGTGATTAAATTCCTCTACTATTAAAAAAAAGTTACCTATAAGAAGATTTATAAGGATAAAGTAAAAAATTATTTATTTAAATAATCAATTCTTTATTTCTTATAAAAAGATAGAATATGAAAGGTGGATAAGATAATTAAATCCTTCAACTACTACAAATGGACCCTCAATAAGAAATTTATAAGAAAGAATGTGATGAAACCTTTGAAGATGAGTTCCACCTTTCAATTATATTTCACCTAAGATATCAACCCTTCTCTACTCTAAAATTGCCAAAAATTGAATATTATTAAAAATTAAATGAAAATTATACCACTCTAAGTTCATTCTTCAAATATTTCTATTCCAAAAAAAATTCAATTGAAAATAGTCAATAGGCACTAAGAAATGTCTTTTCAAACAAAGAGTACACAAAATTGCCAAGGTAATTAATCCCCTTCTAATAAAAAACTCACTAAAAATTTGATTTTGGTCAAAATCAAATATATGTTAGTTCCTTTAGAAAGCTAATATTAAATACATAATCTTACAAAATTTCAAAGTCAACTAACAAACACAAAAAAACTGATTGATAAAAATCCAAGAGCAAATCACTCGTGGGAGCAAACATTCAAGGCAGTGAATCCTCTTCTAATAAAAAATTCACCGAAATTTCAATTTTGATCCAAATCAAATGTGTGATAATTTTTTAAAAAATTAACCTCAAGTTACAAGATCTAAAAAAATTTTAAAGTCAAATAAAAAATACATAAAAATTGATTGATCAAAATTTGAGAGCAAATCATTCTCTACTTAATATATATATATATATATATATATAAATATATATATTTGATTTAATTTTTTTTTTGACTATAAATAATAAAAAATTTATTTCTAACAACAATAAAAAGTGGTAGGAGATTTACCAATGATGGAGAATATAGTCGAAATGCTCACTCAAGAAGTTCACATAAAAGATCAATCACCATTAATTCACCCACATTTATCCACACAATTAAAAGTACTACCTTCCAGCAAATGTATCAAAATATAAGGATAAATTTCATTTATCAATCCAAATTATAAGATGGCCTCATTTAAGAGCTACTTATAATTGGTGGTGTGAAATGAAAGAAGCAAATAGCAAGAACAACAAAAAGAACAACCACAAAACAAGTGAAGTAAATGGTGTCAAGTAAGTGCACAATTCAAAACTAGATCACAATTTGTTCACTATGTTCTAACCTAGTAAATAATAAAAGTTATATTTTTGGATAGATAATTTTTTTAATCTTTCCAATGATGTAAAAAAATATGTAAATTCAAATAATTATGAGTAAGTTATGATAATTTAAAGATAGAAGGTAAATAATTAAAAAATTAAATAGAAAAGTTTTACCTCAAGGATAATTTGCTTAAAAGATCATGAGTTTGAACCTCACCAAGGCTCACAAGTAAAATATATGGATATCCTAGAGAGGCCATGAAGCCTTAGTCTTATCCTCCTACATACATCCAAGGTGCCACAACCCATCTTGGACCTATGCACTTCCCTTCTTGCAAGGACTATACTAGCTGCTGGTCCTTCTATTTTCTATTAGTAAAACTCATTTTTTTTGTATTTTTGACTACATCATGATGTTCAAAAACATCCAATTAGCCTAGGAACCTTGCATGGCCTTCAAATCTTACTCCATTTCTTCATAATAGCTCTTAAGGTGGTAAAACTCATTTTTATCAAAATTTTTAAAATTGTTCTAAAATTTTTAATTTAAAAAAAAAAAAATTATTTTTTTAAAGAATTATTATAATATTTTTAAAATGACAATATCAATTTAAAACTATTTTATTCTACATTGATAATTTTTTTTAGTAATAAAATCAAGTTAAATCAATTAAAAATTCTATTTTATATATAAATAATTAATAAGACATGAGATTTATTTTTTATACTTCTTCTACCTACTAAGTAACATTTATTTATTTTTGATAAGTGATACATAGAGATAAAAGGCTAATATATACATTGGTCTCAATAACTAAATACTAATTCTTATAATTAAGAAAAAAATACTAAATCAACTAAGATAATTGCCTCCAAGACTTACTAAGACTCTATTTCTTTTTTATCAATAGTATTTTCTATTATTTAGCATCTCCTAAACACATCTTTACTTTACAATTGTAGTTTTGGCATACTAAATGCATTCTTTTGTCTTAAAACAAATAATGGGTTAATTTGATGACTTATAGTGTGCAACTTAAGTTTAGTAGCAAATATTGGGGTGGTATGTGGTGGATGGAAAGTTGTGGTAGGAGTATCAAAAATTGGGGTGGCATGTGGTGGATGGCAAGTTGTGGTAGGAATAGCAAAAATTAAGGTGGCATGTGGTGGATGACAAGTTGTGATAGGAATAGCAAAAATTGGTGTGGCATGTGGTAGATGGCAAGTTGTAGTAGGAGTAGCAAAAATTGGGGTAGCAATAATAATACTGTGTGTGTATATACATATATATATATATAGATATATATATATATATATTTATCTATATATAAACTTCTATAAACTCCCTTCACCATCATATATTAAACAAATTATATACATTATTAATAACATTAGGTATTATTCTAGTATATTTAATGCATGCAAAAGTACATTGCTATAACTTGATTTAAATAAATATATATATCTTTTTACATTTTATGCTACTATTTAGTGATTATCATTTTAAGATTTTTTTTTAGAGATTTAAAGTTATGTTTAAAACTTTTTATTAAATTTTGATATATTATATAATTATTATAGGTGCCTAATTATATTAGATTAGTATTATAATAGATTAGTTTATAATTTATTAGTTTATTTTTTATTTTTAAAATTTTTATTTATTTTACCATTTTTTATCTAATAAATGATTTTATCTACATAGGATTTAAAGATATAGTGGAGAAATCCTTCTAAACTTGACATTTTTATGAAGTTAAGTTTTGTGAGTGTTTTGAAGAATAGGTGATTAATCAATCATAAGGCAAACAACCACTAAGCAATGAGCATTGAATAGGAGCAAGCAATTGGTTGACAATAGTGGTGACTTTTAGATGGTGATTGGTGGACAATTGTTGGACAATTACTAGATGGCAATTTCAAGTAAGTGACCTTTGGATAGCAATGAGTGATTAGACATGAATGAATGATTGTTGGATATTGACTAGGTTTATCAATTTTCTAAT